>CM022768.1:19348521-19633521 GCA_012411365.1 Ameiurus melas | reverse complement strand
ACAAATAAATTCAATGCTGAACATGAGCATCATAAAATACATGCTTTAAAGGTTCAGGAACAGGTACCTGGTCCACAAATCTTAACTTCTGTCTATCTTAACCGCGACCATATTGTCTACGTCTGTTTCTGGATGATAAAAAATATATATCTTTAATCCCAGGAATGGGTTTCTTTCTTTATATCTTTCGTTCTTATTTACTACCTATCCCGGTCTTTTTTTTATCCTTCACTTTTGTTTCTTGTAACATTAACATTTTACAACTTTCTCTAAAATGTTAAGACATGAAGCAAAGTTTTATGTTTAGAAGTGAGCACAAATATCCGCAGAAAACTGTCAAAAGCATCAGTCATGCCTCCGTTTCCGTGGAAGTCATAGTGTCCGAGTGACACACGTCCCTTAGCGTCAGTTCAGTTGGATTAAATCTGATAAAGAAACGTCTAACGACACGTCTTTTTATTTCAGTGCACAGCTTAGAAAACAGCTCAGGTTTTAATAGCGTATTTACCTAAATACTTCTTTTTAAACGTGCATGTGAAGGAATTTAATGCTAGTTAATGCTAGATACCTTGCTAGCAATTTTATCTTGCTAGCAAAACAACCTACATCAACTAAATAAAAGACAGTACTAGCAAGATTAGCGCAAGACTGATTTAAGGTAATTAGTTAGTTTACTATTATGCTAATTAAACTGGATAATTGAGATTATCGCTTCACTAACAAGCTAGCTAGGATTCCAAGGACTTGCATGGCATTAGCCAAAACATTATCCATACTCATGTGTATTCAAGCATCATTTAAAATGGTTTCTTTGCAGACTTGCTGCATTTTGGTCCTAAATCATTAACAGGATTGAGATTTTCAGCACAGAATTAGCATACGCACTATAGGATTAACTAGCGTCCTTAAGAAATGCATGAGGACTATTACGTATATTTTAGTTATTTATTTAAAATATATGTTTTAAATGAATTGTTTACTTTCAGTCTATAATTTGGGTACAATATCATTGAAAATGAATTGCTTGAGCATTGATCAAGTGAATCCCAATATCTGTTATCTGACAATATTAGACTTTAGCTGTTAAAAGAAGACAAAAATGTAAGGATTGTAGTTGTTACCATATTCGCATGAAATGACGCGTAAATTCGGATCTGCGACGGTTTTATAAATGTGTGTGTCCTTGAGCAACGAGTGCAACATCTGAGTAAAATGTATTCGTTTAGACAAGTGATGAACGAAAGAGTTTTTGCTAATGAACTTTTTGCTCTTACAGTAAACCAGTATTTGTTCTCTCTGTCGCTTTCTCTCTCTCTTTCTCTCTCACTCTATTTGTCCATTTCTTACGTTAGAGCCATGTTTTGTTTCTTGGAAAAGGGGATCTAGCATAAATACATCACTATGCTTCCAGTTTTTTTTCTCTCTCCAAGTTTCGAAACCCTTTTTTTGGAATCAGAACCCAGAGCAATTATTCCTAGCGTAATTATTAACAATTTCCAGATTCTGAAAACTGTACAAATGCTACAGATGCACATGAATGATGTGTGTGTGTGTGTGTGTGTGTATAAGCATTGTCTAAAGGCTTTGCAAATAAACATATTGTTCCATTTACAGACAAAGCTAATAGTTGGCGCTGCCCTTAACCCACTGATGTAAACGTAAGAGCCATGTGAAGCTTGGTGGCTGTGGATGGAAAGAACGACGGTCATCAAAGCATGGAAGACACTGAGCTAATTTTGGTGCTTAATGAGTGGCTACGGGGAAGAGTGTGTGTCTGAAATTGTTCACAGATCTAAGCTTGTGCAGTTTGGTCTTGTAATGACTAAAACTCCGTTCAGATGGAGACACTGAAGCTGAACTTGCTGCCTTCAGAGACCTCTGGTGATTACAGTGCTGCACCTCAGTGATACCATTTAGCAGTCGATGGTAGTCGAGAACTCCATCCCTGTGGCTGTCCTTACACTGTTATAGCTTTAGTGCTATGCTTACTGTAGGCGCATTGTTCTGAATTCAGACGGTTCATTCTGAGTGGTTCTATTCATCCTGTTGTTATTAGTCACAACATCAGTAAACCTGAGCGATCCGTCTACGCTGCAAGTCATGCATGCGCATGGCTATGTTTCAGCTGAGCTGGTGTGCTTTGGATCCTTTTTATCTCTGACATCTGATCTGTTGATGAACCTGTCGCTGATTAAAATCCTAATGCACTTTTTTTTCTTTTCTTTCCTTTCCTTTCTTTCTCAAAAATATCACGTACACGCTTTCCCACTCTGGTAGTCTTTTACAGTCCTGATAGCTACCTCCTTATTTTATTTTTCTCATGGGAGAGTGGATGATCTGACTCATGGATCCATTAATCTTTGGTACAGTTGGCTGGCTTTAATTAAGGCCTGTTCTGTCTGGCTTTGACTCCCCAGGTTTAAACCTCCATTCGGAGTTAATACTCGCTGGAGGGGAACCAGGTCTGACCGGAGACACCGCACCGAGAGCTGTGGCTCAGTTACACTCAGTGTTCGCTTTAATTCCGTCTGAGAAATGACACAGAGCGAGTTCCCTTGTAGTATCCCACAGATATAACGTAAAAGAAGTGCTGAGGGTTTTATAGAGTGTGCCCTCCAATAATATTGCCACCCTTTGGCAAATATGAGCAAAGAAGGCTGTGAAAATTTGTCTTCATTGTTGAACCTTTTGATCTTTTGTTCAAAAAAATTCACAAAATACTCTGCTTTCATAGATGTCAATCAACTGCAAACACAACACGGGTTTATCCAAAAAATAATATCTTTGTTAAATATAGGTGCACAAAAATTCTGGAACTTTTTAATAAATACTTTGTGCTACAGCTATCGCTACAGTCTTCTCCTTTAATACCCGATGAGGTTGGAGAATACATGGCAAGGGATCTGAGACCATGTTTTGTAAATATAGCCATATTTACAAAGGGTGCCAATATTAGTGGAGGACACTGTAGATTTCTTTGCATCTATTCATCAGCCATCAATGTCTATTAGGAGATTTAATCTGCGACTAATTAAATAGTTTGTCTTTTGTATTTGAAAGGTTTATTTTTACACACTTCAGACTGAGTTTTAGATAATAATTTGTTCAAAACACTTTGATTTATTGCCTCCATCTGGAAGCTGGAGTTCCTTATTAAGATTAACGGCTTTTGCATAACTCATTAAATTCATCGCTGTTTTCCATAACTCAGATTCTGCTTCATGTAAAAAAGATCTCTACATGCAGACAGAACAGATCCAAATCTCAGGTTTATATTAATGCACTCGTTTTACTACGTTATCGTATAGTAACAGCTCAAACGCAGGGACTTGTACGGCAGTCGCATCATACAAAAGGTTTTTTGTAGGGAGATGTTTATTTAACGTGTATGGAAGGACTCGGAGATAAAGGTGCAAGTTTTAAGGACATTTTAAGGACTGAGGAGTTTTACGCTTGGTCGTTTCTTGGTATCATGACAAGATGAGGTGTTTGTGGTCTTGTTCAGTTCAAGAGAGAGAAAAATGAGAGACTGGTGAGGGAACGACTGTTTATAGCTGCTATAACGTAAGTGTGGATGGGAACTTGCTTCATGGAGGTTACGTTTGTTTAATCAATGAAATCATTGCTGTGATGTAAGAGGAATAAAACATACCAGGATGTGCTGTTATAGGAAAATAATCAGCTTTATCACACCACCCCAACACTTATTATTTTCCCGTAACAGCACCACACTGAGTGTTTTTATTCCTGACTTAGCTGGCAGGTGTTGCGAGTACTCATGGCTGTAGTTCAGCAGCTGACAGCACGCTGAGATTAGCCTCGCTCAGGGGATTATCTTTACCATTTTTACCCGGTGACATCGACCTGGACAGACAGCTGAAGCTGATGGACAAGGGACAGGAGGTGGATCACACTGTTTCTGGGCAAAAACAATTAGATGAGATCATTGATAGACTACAAAATGTTGTTGGTATTAAAGGAATGGCCCTCTCCTGGCTCAGATCTTATTTGACCAATCGTTATCAGTTTGTAGATATAAATGGAGACTTCTTTGTGCATTCTGAGGTAAAGTTTGGTGTTGTGCAAGGTTCTGTTTTAGGCCCACTGCTTTTTACTTTATATATGCTGCCTCTGGGTCAAATTATTCACAAACATGGAATTAGTTTCCACTGTTATGCTGATGGTACACAGCTGTATGTTTCAGTGAAGCCAGATGACAGACACTAGCTTAATAAAGTTGAGGAATGTGTAAAGGACATTAGACGTTGGATACTTATTAACTTCCTTCTACTTAATTCTGATAAGACAGAAGTACTTGTACTAGGACAACATGTAACTAGAAATAAGCTTTCTGATCACACAGTAACTCTGGATGGACTTTCTGTTTCATTATGTGCAGAAGTAAATGACCTTTGTGTGATTATTGAAGCTTATGTAGATAATATTACTAGAATAGCCTTCTTTCATCTCAAAAATATTGCTAAGATAAGAAATATAATGTCACTACACGATGCAGAAATGTTAGTTTATGCTTTCATCACCTCTAGACTAGATTATTGTAATGCTTTACAGTCTGGATGTTCCAGTAGGAGAGTAAACAAACTCCAGTTAGTCCAGATTGCAGCTGCAAAAGTCCTTACTAGAACCAGAAGATACGACCACATCACCCCGATCTTATCCACACTGCACTGGCTACCAGTAAAATTTTGCATTAATTATAAAATACTACTATTAACCTATAAAGCACTGAACGGTCTCGCACCACAGTACCTGAAAGGATTAAATCTAGAGGCTCACAGACATTGGGAATTGGGATGTTTGAATACTTTCACTCACCAACTTTCACACCTTCACACAGGTTTGTTGGGTGGTGGAATGGCTGGCCACCTTATGTCTCGGGGAGACCTCATGTCTGTGTTACTTTCTGGCTCTTCCCAACGTATGGAATAAATTCAAACTATAACTAGCTAATTTAACGTTCCGTCATAATTTTGTCCAAAAATGTTGTACAAAGAAAATAGGGGGGTATTATGAGGTATTATTTTATTGAGGTATTATATTATTATTGAGGTATTATGCCTAGCAGCAGTTTGGCCCACAACAGAACCAAACCATTCAAGTAAATGGTCATCTTTGATAAATTGAGGCTAATTTTTTTAGCATAAAATTTCTAGTTTTAGAGAAAACAAAGAATTGGGACGTGGCACTGCTCTGAAAAAAGACACCAACAGCTCTGTAAAAAAATCGAAACCTGCACGTGGAAATCTGCGGGTTTTGTTAAAGCAGGGTTCTGGCCAGTTTCAGTTATCCGGTAACTCTTTGATGTGGCGTTTGAGAGTTCACACTTCTCTGATACCATCCGCACACCACTTGCAGCAGATAGGAGACATTTCACACGTCTGCTGAGCACTCGGGTCTTCCCTCCTCACCACTGTGACACCACACACTGTCAGGCTAATACTAAACCAACAATTCATGCCGAAATGCTAACATTGCTAATTATAAATCAATACATCTACTGTCTTTCATCGTTCATCTTGAAAGCCACGTCAGCAGTTAATATCTCGCTGTCTAAAGCCAAGTCTGAGCCCTGAAGTGAAGAATAAAAGCCTTATGGGTTGTTGTTTCTGGAAGCAGATTAGTCTTGCAGTAAAGTATACACTCGGTGACGGTTCTCTAGTGAAAACGCTTGGACTTCAAACAATCCAACAGTCATGTCCTTGCCTCTGGGGATCCTCAGACTATAAACACACTGAAAACGAACTCAAGCCAACAAAATCAGGAATGATTTATAGACTGAGATAGAGTGGCCTCTGTCTCAGACAGTCACAGTGAAGTAGACATGGCCTCTGTACCTGTCATTCACATTTAAGGATGTGTGGCCTCTGTAACTGTCAATTAGAGGGACGAAGATGTGACAGTCGGTGAGAAGAAGTTGTGGCCTCTGTTTCAGACAATCTCAATGAAAAAGGTGTGGCCTTTGTGCCTGTCAGTCAGAGGGAAGAAGGTGTGGCCTCTGTCTCAGGCAATCTCAATGAAAAAGGTGTGGCCTCTGTACCTGTAATTCAGAGGGAAGAAGGTCTAGGCTGTGTGCCTGTCAATCACAGTAAAGGAATTGTAGCCTATGTGTCAGACATTCACAGTGAAGGAGTCTCCTTGTCACTAAATGTTGATAATTTAAGACTTACTGGCATTTTATCAACATGTGCATGTATCCTCACAGTCTCAGAAAATTCTTCATATTGATTTTTACTAAAGACTTCTATGGCCAACAAATCCAGAATTAAAATAGGGAAGAGACAGAAGGATTCAGCCAGAAAATGAAATAGGGGGAAGTTTCTATTTAAAGATGCATTAAATCATGGATTTAGCTAATAATATGGATTTAGCTAATAGCTAATAATCATGGATGCATTTGCATGTCAGCATGATTGTTGCCACCCGCTGGGCATCTCCACCGTGTCTGATCGCTCGTACCGAGTCCATATCTCACATGTTTTCCCCTTCACTACAGCTCTGTTTAGTCAGTAATGGTCATGACTAAACCCTTTGGACTGGTTTACTGTAAAGACTCCCTGACCCTGAGGTCGACCTTGCACTTAGTCTTTCATGAGGCGAAGCTTTCATGGTTGCAGAGTTCACAGTTTCTGTGCATCAGACTGGACGTTGGACAGAAGTACAGAAATCATCTCGGACACTTCACAGGCTTTTGTGGCGGTCTGAGGTCTTCTTCAGAGTAACATATGCACTCCTCATGATGTCCTCAGGGACGTCTTACAGAGTTGCGAGGTCACTTTGCATATTCTTTGAGATTTAACCCAACAGTTTAGAGGAAAAATTAAGTATGTTCCACATAAAGTCATTTTAATCCACAGAGAGTACATTGTGAGAAGACTCAGTATCAAAGACTTCTTTGGGATGTGTGATATTTCAGAAAACAGCTGATATTTGAGTAAGAACATTCTTTTCTTGTTGTTTCCTTGATGAATGCAGTAAATTTCTTTTTTGACTAGTGGCACATGTTGAGTCATGGCACAGTGTGATGATTCATCACCAAGAACTTCCTTGTCTGCTGATTCAGCAGCTGCTTCTTAAAGACTGAGTTCCTTCAAGAACCTGCTGGGAACCACATGGGACCAGGAGCTTGAAGAGGAACAGACCTAAATGAGTTGTAGCTGAAATCAAACATCTGTTTGACCCAAAAAAATGAATAGATTTTTATGAATAGACTATTATCTGATGTTTAGTTCTCTGTTTGAAATCTGAAAATGAGTGTGATATGCATCAGTCAGCACTTAGGGGGGAGGGAGGAACCCTAAATTGCTCTAGAATCTCTTTCATCACTGCAGGCTTCATTAGCCACTTCCTGTTTGCTGGATTTTTTGCTTAGATTCATATAAAGCTGGTGTAGTGTTAAGGATGTGTGGAGATAAATATCTCCAGTACTAGAGACGTTTAGCTTCCAAAGCAAGTTTTACATGTTGTATGTAAAATGTGTCAGAAGAAGAAGTAGAAGAAGGAAGTCTCTTCCACATCTCACTTATTGGACAGCAATATGTATTTATCATGCTTTCAGGTTCAACCGTATCATTACACCAACATAAATCACATACCATGTGCTCCATGATTTCTTCACCGTGTCTGGAATGACGTTTTGTTCTGTGAAACATCAAACAGTATCGTTTTCTGATGTTATTACCAGTCTTCATAAATACTAGCAGGTTTAGGATTGAATACCTAATGCACGTATGGCTGTCGTGCAGAGGTCAGACTTTTCTCTCAGATTTCTTTTTTCTTCACACGGTAGACACGTTTATCAAAAGCGACTTTACCGCTGAGGCAGAATCCAATCCAATCACACAGATGAGCACTCGAGGGTTAAGGGTCTTGTTGAAGGACGCAAAAGCAGCTCTGTCTTAAGAGTTGAACTCGAAGCTTAACCACTGAGTAGCTTCATGAGGTCGACCTGCTCTATTTTCCCCTTCTGCTTCTGCTAATAACAGCTATTTATACTAAAGAAATGCCCGTATACATTGAGTTTATTACTTAGGCACCATGATTTTGCAGTCTTTAGTCCTATTCACAAATGGCGGGTTAGGTAACGTAATTATTGCCAGTCATGTTTTTGTGTAGCTTTCTTATTTTCCATATGACCTCCAGACAACATTTTGTGTGTGTGTGTAATGGGCTTTTTATAGGCATGACTAACGCACTGAATAAACTGTCTGTCCAGGTACTTGGTGTCTCCGTTACTATCACACGTTTACACACACATTTACAGTCTGAATCTCCACAAACCTGTTCAGCTGATGCGCATTGGCTTAAGAGATGTTTTACGAGATGGAGTGTGCATATCAGTCTCTATCTCTCTCTCTCTCTCTCTCTCTCTCTCTCTCTCTCTCTCTCTGTCTTGGTTGTGTCTGGGGCTGGTGTTGTGAAACCTCTCTCCTCTGATTCCCATGCTAATCTTGAGCGATGTCAATTATCTCCGAGTAGGCCGGGTTACATGCCTGGGGTAATAATGATTTGCAGATGGAAGTACAGTCGGCGCAGGAGAAAATGCAAGCGCAGTCCTGGTTTTAGACGTATGTTACCTGTATATTTCCTGCGTGGTGCTGTGCAAGACAGATTCAAAGCTGTATGTAGGTAATTCAAAGCTGTATGTAGGTAATTCAAAGCTGTATGTAGGTAAACGATGTACGAAACGTAATTCAGGTTCAGTATAACACTTCGGGACATGTCTGATCCAAACATTCTCTAAAGCTATCAGTACATACAGTCAAGGTGGTGTGTGTAAATAATGCATCTCTCAGCAATTCAGCCAACAGTGACACGTTTTCATCAATTAAAGAATGACACGTCATACTTTTTATCCATTTATCGTCACGTAACAAGTTCATTCCTGTTATTGTACGTCATAATTGCAATAAACCACAGCTTGTCGTGTTACCGATACACAACAAAGCGTAAACGTAACGTTCCAGCTTTACTTCTAACACTGGAGACTCCTTCCATTGTTAAACATTAAATAAACGTCTTACGGATCGATTTCACGGCTTCAAAATGCTTTAGATGCATTTTTTATTTTAGTTTTTTTTATAACCCGTTTACGTGATGTGTCCGCAGTACGAGTTCATGCGAACGATTCGAGTGGTTACTATAGAAACGGTAACATATTACCACAAAACCTCCATGCATTTCCTGAAGTTAACAAGGAGAAACAAAGATTTCACTGCTTCAGATCCCTTCGTAAACAAGAGATTGGACAAATCGTGCTGAATTCATGGGATTTGATTTGATTCGATTTCTCAAACGTCTACCTGGTCATTGACAAAGAACGAAAAAGTGTGAATTTTTTAATTGAGAGAATGTTGCAGAATTTCACATGGGCCGTGTGTGTGTGTGTGTGTAATGAGAAGGGAGACTATAATATTGTTCAAGAAGAAACACCTTTTCCTCCTCAGGCGAAGAGGGAAAATGCAGCTGTGGAAAATGTAGAATATTTGCCCGCTATAATTTCCTTTGAAATAAAACAGATTAAAAACATCATAAACGTTGCATATTATTTCCTAAAATCTTGTGCTCGAAACATCCTTTTCCACGAGTCGTCCATGACAGATTTTAAAAAGCATTATTTTTAGTTCATTCACTCGACTCTGTATTTCAACACATTCAGCCCTTGTGAAATATTTGGAACGTTCCAGAAGTCGACGTGAAGTTGCATCATCCGAATTTCCTGAAAATCAGATCATGGGATAAAGAAAAGGGAGAAAAGTTTGTCCCAGAATAATTTTTGCTTAGTTGATTATGTTTTATTGATTAGTTGGTTTTGAATGTACAGACCTGTTACACAGATTATAGACATGAACGTAAATGATTTATTTTAAAAATTTTAAAGTAAATCATTAGAACGTCCCTAATGTCCTCATAGAATTATAATTGATGCTAGATAATGATATTTGGTGTTTTTGCTAATTCTGTGTTTAAAATTCTCAAACCTGTTACCTATAGCCATATTTTTTTTAGATGTTGAACAAATGAAAGTTAATGTTCACTTTATTTCATTAAGATTAGTAATGAATGATAGAGATTTTGGAGATGGAGAATAAATCGAGTCTGAAATCAGGCTCGTCTGGATATTCAGTGTGTGTGTGTGTGTGTGTGTGTGTGTGTGTGTGTGTGTGTGTGTGTGTCTGTCTGTCTCCCCCATCATCCTCATGTCGACTCGCTGATTTTGGCATCTTTGTGTGTTTTCCATCCAGGAGCAGGACCACATGTTTTCACCTACATCCTGCCCGGACAGGAAGTTGAGTCTCTGCAGTTCTCATTAGGCTCTTGCGAGCATCTACTGGCAATGTGCCGTCTTTTTTCATGATGTTTCTTTCTTAGCTTCTGCTTTAACCATCTCCATTGTACATAACAAGAATGAAAAACAAGAAGGTTCAAAGTTCTGTTCGAATACTCAAAACATTGAGCCATGAACCAGATTCTACTTGTAAAAAATTAAGTAGATTTATAGACATATTATAAAGGTTCATAGATGTATTATAGAGGTTTATAGATGTATTATAGAGGTGTATATATATGTATTATAGAAGTATTATAGAGGTTTATAGATGTATTATAAAGGGTTATAGATGTATTATAAAGGTGTATATATATATGTATTATAGAAGTATTATAGAGGCTTATAGATGTATTATAGAGGGTTATAGATGTATTATAAAGGTGTATATATATGTATTATAGAAGTATTATAGAGGTGTATAGATGTATTATTGAGGTGTATAGATGTATTAACCAATTTTTATTTATTAAAACAAAAACAAAAAAGACGCATTGTAATTTTTGCTCATTTCTACTTACATCATTTAATGTTGTGGAACATCTGTGAAGCAACTTAATTCCTGTTCTCACTTATGTTATAGCAGCTATAAAATTAAATAAAAACATTCCCTCACCAGCCTCTCTTTATTCTCTGAAGATGTCAAATCTTTATCTCTGACACTGGAGGCTCCTTCCATATCAACAATAAAAAAAAAAAAATAAATAATAATTATATATATATATATATATATATATATATATATATATATATATATATATATATATATATATATATATATATATATATAACTATCGTTCTTCATAGCAGTCAGACCTGGAACCCAGCACCTGTTTTTATAGTTTATTCTGGAGAATCGCTCAATTTCCCCGTTTCAGAAAGGACACTACGACACGAGCAAACTAACTTTATCTAACATGGAAACCCGTAGATTTCAAACCAATTAATCTATATTCGTCCTTGTTTTTTGTCCCACAGTCCGTCACGGCAGGCGGCTGGAAATGGATCCCAGTTGTGCTCATTCTGAGATTCTTTTCCACTCCTAAAACACTATTAATGAATCCACGATGCGGTCATTAATAGACATCTGGACTCAGGATAAATAGCTCCTTTATTTGCTTTTTGCAGCAGTTCAAAGAAGCAGATTTGTTTTGAGGAAGCTGCTGAAAGCTCTGGATGTTAGTGTGAAAACTGAAAAAAAAAACCTCAAAAGCAAGCTGTAAGATTAATAGTAATAATTTGCAAAAAAAAGAAACAACAAACAGATTTTTTTTGTCAGATGTTATTATTGTACTGATAGTAATGAAAACGAAGCGTAAACAGCATGGGGTGTTTCGGATTAGACAATTTCCCAGAACAAAACCAGTGTCGTATGTGTTGTGGTGATATCAGTGTACTGTAACACAACACAACACATATCATGCAGACGTACAAACTAATCCAGGAGCAATGTGGTGACCCTACAGGTTTCTACTCCAAACAATCAGGAGCCTCGTCTGGACAGGTGAAATCAGGAGTGAATCCTGATTGGTAGGAACAAAAACTTTTAGGATACGAAGTTAAAAAAAAAAATGAATGAAGACTAAATCAAAATCTCATGGAAAATCAAAATCTCAGAACTCAGAAAATTAACATTCTGTGCTCATTACCAAAATAGAAACCTTATTTGTATTTATTATTTTTGATTTGTTTTGCAGTATAAAATATAATAATTATACGACCCCAATTCCGAAAAAGTTGAGACAGTTTGGAAAATGCTAATAAAAACAAACAGGAGTGATTTGTAAATGTACTTTGACTTTTATTTTATAAAATGTATAAAATAAAATGTATCAGGATGAGGTATTTGATGATTAACCTAATCAACTGCATAGTTTTATTTTAAGAAAACATTTATTTTGAAATTGATGCATGCAACACGTTCCACAAAAGTTGGGACAGGGGCAGTTTAGGACTAATAGTGATGTGACAAGTTCATATAAGAAGGTGATGTGAAACAGGTGAAGAAATCGTCTAATCTAAGGAATCTCCAAAAAAGACCTAGTCCTTCAAAAGCAAGTACGGGTCGAGGCTCACCAATCTGCGTCAGCGAATAATTCCACACATTTCCCAAAGACAAATCGGTAGGATTTTATGCATTTCACCTTCTAAAGTGCACAATATAAGTAAAAGATACAAGGAATCCGGTCAAATCTCAGTGCGTAAATGGCAAGGCCGAAAACCACTTCTGAATGCGCGTGATCCCTCAAACGTCACTGTCTTAAAACCATCATGAGTCTGTAATGGATATCCTGACATGGGCTTGGGAATACTTTGGTATTCTGCTTCTGGTGTGCACCATTCGCCGCTGCATCCACAGATGCAAGTTAAAGCTTTACTATGCAAATCAGAAGCCATACATCAACACTGTCCAGAAGCTCCGCCCACTTCTCTGGGCTCAGGCTCATCTAAGATGGACAGTAGCACAGTGGAATCGTGTATTTGTGGTCTGATGAGTCAAAATTTCAAAAACAGCAGTCGTGTTCTCCAGGCCAATGAGGAAAAGGACCATCCAATCTGATATCAGCGTCAGATCCAAAAGCTAGTATCTGTCATTGTATGGGGGCATGTCAGTACAAATGGTATGGGGGTGTGTCAGTGCCCATGGCATGGGTGACTTGCACATGGGTGACTGTGAGGGCAGCATTAATGCAGAAAGATATGAACACATTTTGGAGCAACATTTGCTGCCATCCAGAGCAGGACAACGCCAATCCACATTCCGCCTGGATTACAAGCACATGGATGCGTAAGCAGAGAGTGCAGGTGCTAGCATGGCCTGCTGCAGTCCTGACCTGCCTCTGATTGAGAACGTGTGATGCATTGTGAAGCGCAAAATAAGGCAATGATTGCCCTGTACAGCTGCGCAGCTGAAGAAATGCGTAAGGAATGAATGGGGGGAAATACCGCTCGCTAAACTTAACCAACCTTAACCAATAAAAAAGCTGATGTTACACAGCGGTAAACTATCCCAACTTTTTTGGAGTGTGTTGCTGTCATCAGATTTGAAATGAGTGTATATATTCAAATAAAACATCAAATTATTTGTTAATAATGTGTTTTCAATATAGTACAGCATGAATTGAATTGTCAAGCGATTTTTTTTTTTTTTTTGCATTTTCCATACCATCCCAACATTTTTGGAACTGGAGTTGAATAAAGATGTCCCTTCTTAAGGAATTTTCCATCCTTGTGAGTTTATACCAGCTATATGACTTGTATGTAAAAAAATTTTTTTAAATAAATAAATAAATAAACACCACCAACGTTTTTTTTATTACTTTTAATATTTAGTAATCTATGTATTCTTGTATTTAGCATAAATTTAGTTCTTTTTACGTTAAATGAAGTTAAATGAAGCTAAATAATGCGAAATATAGGACAGACAGTTATACAGAGTGGCATGTTGCTTGTTTTGGCTGTTGAACATCTGCTAATGCTTCACGTTCGCCATCAGGGAGGAAGTCGGGCTTCCCCTCGTGCTGCATCTCCGATCTGCACGGAAAGATCCAGAAACCATGTGCTGCACAGTTACTAAGCTGGAATACACATTATAGGCATTCACTGTCATATAGTACAACTCCGACTCATGAGACTGTAGGTGATGAGACGTGTTTTTTCACCATGCTATGTCCTTGCTTTGTCAGCTAATTTCATTTCAGCTTTTGATGTCATGTGGTATTTATGTTCCAGCACATGTGCTCGACTGACTTGGACTATAATTGTGCTTCGAGAGAACACCCGCTGAGATTCACGTCTGGTTCCTGTCATGCGCTTGTTTCCACAGAACAGATCATCACACTATGAGCGCTCTGTGGACTTTGAGAGTGGTCATGGCTCAGATTTTCCCTCTGGGATTTTTGGTAGCTCAGCTGTTAAAAGTGTTGTGGTTATTTCTGGAAGGGTGTGGGTTCAAATCCCAGACCAGCCAGAGAGCCACTGTTGGACAGCGTCAGCTGATCTGCTCTGTGATTGGATTCTGGTGCATTAAAGGAACAAAATCTACCCTGAAGTATGTTTATATTGGAATATTTATGATGTGTTTGGAGATACTGTTGCTAATTTCATGTCTAGGTTTGCTGGACACTTTTTTCTTTTTGGAAAAAAGTGAGGGCTTCTTTTCTCACTCACTTTTCATTTTGCAGTGATGTTCAGTTTTATATGAATGAGAAATCCAGTGTAGAAGTAGTGGAGACATTGATGGCAAATGCTGAACTCAAAGCCCCAGAATGCAAAGCTGCTACTGTACCAGACACAGTTGAGACGTGTCTTGTCTAGTTAGTGATCTACGTGATTATGGCTGCGATGCCACTGATGGTGTACTTAGCATGAAAGTTGAAGCTTTGGAAGCTGATCTGTTTGAGCAGAGTGTACAGATGAGTATGTGAGACAGCTGGACAGATTAAAGGACTAAAGCACCGCTGCATCGCTCTTTTTAGGTTGAGACGAAGTGAAAGCTAAATCCTCCTGCACCACTACCAGGAGAGACTGTGGGACTGTGGTTATTGTAGTAAAACCAAAGTGGAAATATCTGACTAAATTTTTTTTTTAATTGTTCAAGGTGGAATTAAGGCTGGATTGAGGTGACAGGAATTCTTTCAATTGAAAACCAAAGAAACAAGCCTGACTCAACAGAGTAGCTGTGATCCCTTAGTGAGAGCAATTGACTTCCACTTTCACCCAGCTCCCGTTTAAGTCATGAGATGTGACTAAAATATCAACCCTGGTCCTGGCGTACACATTTTGGTGTTTCTCCCTCTGTGTCACTTTAGTTCAACCACTGATTCAGGGGAATTGGGAGCAAAGAAAGAAAGTACTGAAATGGTGGTGATGGTAGTCCAGGAATTGCCCCTTTAACAATTGATTTTTTTTGACTACTCAATAGAGGACCTGTTTGAGACCTGCTCAGATGGTGTCCATGAGGTCTGACGTGACGAAGAGTCAAACTTTTATAAAACCACTCTGAAGCCTTGGGTCTGTCGGCACGGAAATCTCTGAAATCAGATTATTAAATACTCTGAAGGACACACTAATGTCCAGAGATGTTCTCCCATCTTCATTCATCTAAAATCCATCGCTAGTGGAAATCCCCCCAGAGACTGGCTTGTGTTAAACGTATAAAAAGAAGAGCAGTGCAAGCTAATTTATAGCAAGGGTCGTTATGGTGACCTCGGCACCATTGGTGCTATTTTGAGCCAAATTTGCTGAAGTGGTGCTCATTAGCAGCCATGTGCGATGGTTAAGTGACACTTTGAAGTCTGATAGCAGACCTGAACCTTGGTCTAAAGGGCAGAGGCTTTGACCTCTTGGTGTAGAAGCAGACATCAACAGCAGGATACTCATGTATTTTACGTGCATGTTTTGAATCTGATCAGAGATTGAAGCATAAAGTCTCTACAACAGCCTGAATACATGCTAACATGGAACTTCTCTGCAGAATCATGATATCCACGATATCTCAGAAAGACATGGCGTGATCACGATATCGATATTATCAAATTAACATGAATATTCAAATATTCAAGTGACGCATTTTGAATCTGGTTTTATAAATATAACTGTGGAGAAGAGCTCGAGGATCGGATCGTTGACGTCACCAGTCGGTGAATCGGCGAAACCCGTCACCGTTTATTGCTCGGGGCTGGGATGAGCGCGTGCGGCTCCGCTTCTGTATAGCGCAAGTCGAGGCACGTGCGGCACCCGCTGCCCGGGGCGAGAGAGAGAGAGAGAGAGAGAGAGAGAGAGAGAGAGAGAGAGAGAGAGAGAGCGTGCTCGCGAAACCAGACCTTCCCACCTCCCTCACGGAGGAGCTTCTGCGTTACCGAACCCCGGTTTCACTGTACTACGGATCCGGTCCTTGCATGTGCGCGCAGGACACCGAATAAGAACATCCCGGTGCGCGCGTTCTCATCGCCGTTAACACGCGAAGGGGATTGGGAGAAGGGCGTAAAGCTTTCCAGGGAGAGGGGGAGAGAGAGAGACGAGGGGAGCAAGTTTGTCTAGAGAAAAATGAGTAGAGTTTGAGGCTCTCGTGCACTTTTTATTATTTTTTTTAATCCATCCTCACCGGCCGCCACCGAGCTCCGGCTCGCGCTCCCGGTCTCCTCTGGCGCGCGATTCCGCTTTCACCCAGGAATCTGCTGCTCGGACAAATGCATACAAATGCATTTAGGAGCCCAACGGACAAGGGGCGGCCGCGTTGCACAAACGTGAGTAAAACCCTGCAATGCATTCTGCTTCTGGTGTGCAAATATATGAGCTATGGAAGACCTGCTGCAGGACACAGACACACACACTGCAAAATCAGCTTTTTATGGAAACACATGTCACAATCATGGGAAAGTGCATGCTGTAGCGAACTTTCAGAGCAAAGCTTTAATCAGTGGTTCAACGGATCCAATTATGTTTCTTAAATTATTTTTAAAGACATTAAACATACATTCAACTGCTTCTTCCATGATTATCTTACTTTTATTAAGTTTTTTTGGGTTATGTTCTTATGGAAGCATTATTATTATTATTATTATTATTATTATTATTATTATTATTATTATTATTATTATTATTATTATTATTATTATTATTATTTCTCTAATGGGTTCACATGGCAGTGAGATGTCAAAATATTTGTACAGGGTTGCCAGATGGATCGCAGGACTCTGCACAGCTGGGTAGCTCTATTAAATCACATCAGAGTTAGAAAAGGCATCTGGGATTGCGGATATGGGATAATGAAAAGTCTGGAAGTTTTGGCCAGCGATTTTCTAAAAAGAAATGTTTTTTTTTTTTAAATGTAAAAACAAAAACAGTTAAATGAATCCAATCTGGCATCCCTGTTTATGCAGGGAGATGGATTACAGTGCAAACGAGATAACAGCATGCAAGTCAGATATGGAGTTTAATATTTGTTTTGTTCATTTATTTAGCTCTTGTGAAGGTGTCAGCTGACTTGCTTGTACACGTGGAAGAAAACTCCGTCCTCGTTGTCATCTGCTTTCAGTCTTCTTCTTATTATTATTCTTCTGCGTTCTTCTTCTTCTTCTTCTTTCTTCTTCTTCTTCTTCTTCTTCTTCTTTTCTTCTTCTTCTTCTTCTTTTTCTTCTTCTTCTTCTTCATGAGCCCGGTTAAATGGTACAAATTCCTCATAGCAGTGTGGAGGTTGGATCCAGCTGGCCAAATTAAACCCACTGATGGATAAACGTCTGAAAAATCCACATGTATGCTGGATAAACTGGGTCATTGTGCAATAGAATTCTGCCAAACATGTCTTGCGGACATTTCACAACATTGATGTAACTATAAGTGGACAAAAAGGTATGACATGTCGTGCTTTAATGAATATAACATTTTTATTGCTGGCAGGCTGTGACTCCAATTCATCACAACACGCCATTGTTGATTATTTTCCTATAACAGCACAACACAGAGTGCTTTATTCCTTGCATATATTATATATTAATTGAAAAATGAGCATGTGTCTGTGTTTTTTTTTATTTTTATGTAACCTTAGCCCTACCTTTTAAACACACTGACAGAGAGAGAGAGAGACAGAGAGAGAGAGAGACTCTCTTAGTTGACTCAAAGAGTTTTGTCCACTTACTCTCTGGTAGATCGAGTAAATATTTACTCAGGCCAGCAGAACATCTCCAGACTCTCTGACCGAGGTGAGAATCCGTCTGAAGACGGATTTGCCCAATCAAAAAAGATGCAATCTCAAGGTTGTACAAAGTGGCATTAATCTTTAGCATTAATCTTTAACAAAAATCTTTAACATTAATCTTTAAGCTATCAAACCGGATAGCAGGCACAACAACTGCAGTACAAGATCGTTCACCATCTTGTTTGTTTTGAATTGAACGGATCACGTGACTAAAAATACGTCACGGTTTTTCGAACATCGCCGTTTTCTCAGTCCGCGAAAATGGCGTTTTCAAATTCATCCGCTTGGGAGAGAGTTCTGTTTTCAGCAAACAAAAGTGCAGTCTCGTTGTCGACGGAATTCCTATCATTACAACGAATCTCAGTTTGAGTGGTGTAATCCCTACACGGAACGGCGGTTTGTCATGCCTGCCGGTGACCACCAACCAACTTCCTGTTTACACTTCTATGCACATGCTCAGTGTGCATGAATGGTCATGTGACATGCGTTTTCGGTCGTGTAGCGTGGATGAGGATCGTTTAAATGCACTTAGTGTAAACCGGGCCTAACTTCCCAACACTATTTCCCCCTCTGGTGCAATTTACCTATCTGTTTTTCTTTATAAATAGATTTTGGTGTGTGTGTGTGTGTTTTGTTCTGCTGGTTTGCTCTGCTGAGTTTTTCCATGTTTATATTACAAGGTATTCATGTTCAAGCGTTGTTGTTTTGGTAGATTAGTGGTTCTGTGTGGTTCATTGGCTGTAATTGATGTTGCGGTTGCGCTGCTACGTTTCACAGTAACTACTCATTACAGCACCCATTTCCCAATAAATTCCCCAAACCATTTTTATTTCAGAGCGAGCGATTAGCTTAAACATGATCCAGATAGCATTTGCTTTCATTCCTGACACAAATGCCAAGATTACTGTGACCTACTGAAGCAGAACAACATTTCGACACCTGAATCTATGGGGTGAAACCCCTGAGGTAACACTTTGCGTAGATCGGTTTAAGTCATGTTGACTAGATTACAGACAAAACAACACAACTAAATCAAACCAACTTCATATTCAAATGTTTTACCAGTACTCTGCTAAAGCGCTAACATTTTAACACTTGTTTATTTTTACTTACAAGCAAATTGCTAACTCAATTGCTAAGTTATAATCTACTCCTCATTTATTTTTGGTTCAGTGGGATTGTTGTTGTTTTTTTGCTAGCTAGCTGCACCAAGCTGAACATGATGAGTCATTGTATGAGGCTAGTATGCTAAAGGTTTAGCTCTAAAAAATGCTCTAGCATTTAACCTAACCTTCAGTATCAGTCATTGTAAGCAGGTATGAGGAGAAGAAAATGCAAGTCACTCAATTAATTTATTTCAGTCCTTGATCTGTTTCATGATGAACATATAGCTGTTTTTGGTGTCTTGACACAACACAAATTTTGCCTGTATTTGAGTGGATAAGGGAATCCTGTGAGGTAGCGGTGGCTCTGGACCGATCAGAAGGTTTTCAGTTCGAATCCCGGATGATCCAGATGTCTGAGGCAGCATTGCTATTTCAGATCTTTGGTTTCACATCGATTGGTGCAGATACCCTTTGTTTTCTCACATCAAATTCTTCCATTTTTAGGCACAAGGTGTCCGTTTTCACAATGTTCTCAGTGACACCACGAAGGTGAGCTCATTGGGAGTCCAGTGGAAGTCCATATCGATAAGGTGCTCTGTGTCCTCCAATGACCGTAACAACTCTTTCCTCACTGTCAGGAAACCTTTTCCTTCCAGTGAATCATTTCCAGACTCTCTCAGTACGACACTTGGCTGTGGTCTGGCAGCGTGTCGTCTGGTTTGTGGAAGATCGTGGAGCGTTCAGTCTGACCACAGGACTGCAGTCATGTGGTCAAACATCGTGGATTTTACTGAACATAACAGCTTCATGCTACATAAATACTTCAACGGGTTCTTAAAGACGCAGAGGGCCGATTTGCTGAACATTTCTGAGCTGGAAATCTTCACAATACGAGAGCCAGATTCAGAGATTTCTCAGAATAGAATGGACATCGTGGAAACATGACTACGGCAGTAAATAAGTTTTGCACATTCCTGGAAATGCGACAGATTTTTGAGCAGTTCAGGTTATGAGTGTGTAGTCTCCTCGGGTTTTGGTGTAAGAATACAACACCACAGTCTCAACCCAGGCAATGACAACACTCGGTTATCTGATTGTCCTTCACCAACATCCATAAACCCTTTACACAGTCAAAAACGTCTGATTTCTGTCCAATCAAAAGCGTGCCTGACTGCATCTCTAACTGTAAATAATGTAACTTTCTGTTTAGTCATTATCAGTTTGCGAACTAGCTAACGTTTACTTCAGGAGTTAATGGGAGAATAACTGAGTTATTCATTTGCTGTCCTGTAATTAGGGCAGTGAATTCACCTCCGGGATGGGGGTTCTAATCCTGCCTCCATCCTGTGTGCATGGAGTTTGCATGTTTTCCCTGTGCTTTGGGGGTTTCCTCCAGGTTCTTTGTTTCCACCCGCAGTCCAAAGGCATGCGTTGTAGGCTGATTTCAAAATTGTCCATAGTGTGTGAATGTGTGTGTGATTGTGCCCAGCATTGGGTTGGCGCCCCATCCAAAGTGTCCCCCGAGTTCCCTTGAACAGGCTCCAGGCTCCCCTGTGACCCTGTGTAGGATAAGTGGTATGGAAGATGGATGGATGGATGGATGGAACATTTGGGCAGTCTGAGCATTAGACCAGAATGTATTTGTAATGCATAGTGGAATATGTTTTAGGTGGCAGTGAGAATCTTAATCTGAAAATTTGTGCAGTTTATTTTTTTTTCTTCTTCATCGGTTTTGGAAAGCCCTGGAATCCAGCTTTTACGGCGAGTGCTAGCTAGTTGAGGGAAGTGCTGGCTCAGTGGTGTGAGTGGTACATCAGAAGGTCATGAGTTCAAATCCTGTCACTTTGGATAAAAGTGTCAGTGCATTGGTCTCTGGACTTTATTTTGTTTAGTTTCTTGGCATTTGTGGGGGAATTTTGTTGAAAACTGATCACATTTAACCTTGTTGACCTCCAGCTGTGATATAGGCTTCTGTGGAAAATTTGATTATATATGCATTGTGTTACGGTTTAGACAATATAGACCCTTGCATCCAAACCAGATGCTGTGTGTGTGTGTGTTGACTACACTGCCCGGACATGGGTCGTAAAACTGTCAATTTTCTGCCAGAACTCGGTTTCGGCTTTTGTTCAGATCGCTGTCTGTTTTTAATAATCGCAGCTCTGATTATTCTAATATCATATCACTAATCTTTCAGACATTTCTCATTTAAATTCTTCTGCAACATTGTTTATTTACTTACAAAATGATGAGTGGAATGTGTGAGGATTAAATCATGGAATGTTGTGCTGTTACAGGAGAATAACTGACAGCGGGGTGGTGATGACTGGGTGGAGTTACCGTTATCACCCTGAACTGGATTATTTTCCCAGAGCAGCATGGCCACGAATGTTTTATTCCTCTTATACCACAGCAATTTGCCAACAATTACAATGTTTAATTCATTACAGAACAAAAAAACTATCTTTTTATCCATTTATAGTTATATTCACCTGTTGCGGAATGTCCACAAACACTACAGTTCCTGTTATCAGTTTATTGGAAAAATAAGGGTTCCGGGCTTTAAAAAAATGGTTCTCTAAGAGTTCATGGGAGAATTAAGGGTTCTTAGCTTTGGAAAAAAAAGGTTCTTCATGGGTTCTTTAAGAGTTTATTGGATAAATGAGAGTTGCTGGCTTTCAAAAGGGGTTCTTCATGGGTTCATTGGACAATTAAGATTTTCCAGTTTCCGAAAATCAGGTCAATGGATAAATAAGGGTTCACAGCTTCCAAAAAAAGGTTCTTCAATGGCTTGTTAAGGATTCATTTGAAAAATATGGGTCACTACGTAGCCTCCGAAAAGGGTTCGTCAATTGTTTTTTTTAAATTAACGATTCGTTGTATATTTAAGGGTTCTTAGCTTCCAAAAAAGATGTGTAAAGGGTTCTTTAAGGGTTCACTGGATAATTAAGGATTCCTAGCTTGCATAAACTGGGTTGTCAATGGCTTGTTAAGGGTTCACTGGATAATTAAGGCTTCCGGAAATGGTTCTTTAAGGGTTTTTAAGTGTTTATTGGTTAATTAAGGGTGCTTAGCTTCCAGTAAATGTTCTAGGAGTGTAACATGTAGGGTCCTGCTTTGCTTGCATTGTGTGTTTTGACGCAAGGCTCTGTACTTTCATTACCCTCAGCTGTAGGCCACATCAAACCCACATTTCTAAGATTAACATGCTGGAACCTGATTTAGCTTTGAAAGTCCGTTCTGCTAGTGATAAAACACTGTTTGGGTTTTGCTAAGTGAGTCCAGGTTTCTGAATACATCTTCCCCAAACAGAAACTTTTCTGCAGACAGTGACTACATCCATGTCCTCAGAGTAGCCACAATCCATGACTTATACGTAAATTGACACAATCTCATGAATTCTTGTATATTATAAACCTCTTTTAGAACTAAGTTTTAGTGAATAACATGCTTTGAGGTGAATAACTGAATTAATTAGCATGGCAGTGGCTCATATCAGTAATTGGGTCTTGGGTTTGATCCCTGGCTGAGAACTGGGAGGTTAACCCAGAGCTGTAGGACTCTTGTTTCTTGTTTCTTGACTCGTGCTTCTTGTAACGACTACCACTGCCAAAATATTTTATATTTAATCTGAAGGTGCTTCAGGCGTGTTACAGCGCTGTGCTGATTAGCGGCCTTGCAACATGTAAATAAATCCTATAAAAAGCGTCAGATTAGCGCACTAAGCCTTCCTATATCAGACTCTTCATCGTTGGCTCAGTTGCTAGAGGTTGAAACCTGGATGATTGATTAGCATTATAATGAGGTTATAATGCTAATGCCTTGATGCTACTGGAAGTGACACACCTCATGAAGCATTCTTATGTCACAAACAGCAAGAAATGTCATATTTGTGACACATGACTGAACCAGCAGCATGAGCCTTCATCACCTTTATGATGATGTGCTCCAGACGTTGACTGCAGCTTCAGCTGTTTATGATCAGAAGATGAAGATCTGATGAAGAGATGTGCTGAAGAAGCTAACATGTTGACATCATTCTGGTTATGTACTGGATATGTAGCTGAGATCTTCTGTGTGTGTCTACACAACTTGGTTAAAAATCAGCCCTAGTTTGGATTTGTAGGGAAGTTGAAGTTGTATGTTGTTATTTTGAGTTATTATCTCATCATTTATATTCTTTATATTCACCACCTCACAATCTTTCAGTAAAACTCAGGGTTTCAGTAGATTTCGGCTGCTTCATCCTTGTAAAGTGATCGTAACCTTATTCTTTACTTAATGTCATACAGACACAGATACAGTCTTATACAAATGAAATAGTTTTCTGTCATAAAGTCACTTTTCTGCTATGAAATAAAAAAATTCTTTCTTTCTTTTTTTTCAGGAGAGCCCTCCTTCTGCTCCTGTCAGTATGTTTCACTACGCTATGTGCAGAAGAACATTCACAAACTCAAGGTGAGCAGTCTGCCTGTCTGTCTGTCTCTCTCTCTGTTTGTCTGTCTGTCTATCTGTCTCTCTCTCTGTTTCTCTGTCTGTCTGACTCTCTCTCTGTTTTTTTATCTCTCTCTGTTCTCTCTCTGTCTCTCTCTTTCTCTCTCTCTGTTTGTCTGTCTGTCTCTCTCTCTCTGTTTCTCTGTCTGTCTATTTGTGCTGTTTGTCTGTCTCTCTCTTTCTCTCTCTCTGTTTCTCTGTTCGTCTCTCTCTCTCTCTGTTTCTCTGTCTGTCTGTTTGTCTGTCTCTCTCTTTCTCTGTTTCTCTGTCTGTCTATCTGTCTCTTTCTCTGTTTCTCTGTCCTGTCCCACTGTCTCTCTCTCTCTCTCTCTCTCTCTCTCTGTTTGTTTGTCTGTCTTGCTCTCTCTGTATCCCTGTCTGTCTCTCTCTATCTGTTTGTCTGTATGTCTGTCTTGCTCTCTCTGTTTTTCTGTCTGCCTGTTTGTCTGTCTGTCTGTCTTGCTTTCTCTGTATCCCTGTCTGTCTGTTTCTCTGTCTCTCTCTTTCTGTTTGTCTGTTTGTCTGTCTGTCTGTCTTGCTCTCTCTGTTTCTCTGTCTGTCTTGCTCTCTCCGTTTCTCTGTCTGTCTTGTTCTCTCTGTTTCTCTGTCTGTCTGTCTTGCACTCTCTCTCTCTTTCTCTCTCTGATTGTCTGTCTTTCTGTCTGTCTGTCTTGCTCTCTCTGCTTCTCTGTCTGTCTCTCTATCTCTCTTTCTCTGTTTGTCTGTCTGTCTCTCTGTCTGTCTTGCTCTTTCTTTTTCCCTATCTGTCTGTTTGTCTGTCAGAGATTACAACAGTATTATTTGTTGTGTTAATACTTCATCATCTAAATCAGAGCAATGGAATTACAGTGAAACTGATATGAATGAACGCTGAAAGCAAGAAAGTCCAATCTGTTTGTTTGTCCATGTATGAAAGTTTATGAAGTCCTGCTGTCTTCCCTCTGCACCATCTCGGCATGTCTGCTCTTGCTTTGTGAGAGGTAGAATGCAGCCTGAATGCAGAGCGGTTTCCTCATCCATGGTAGAGAGAGAGAGAGACTCACTCTGTAACCATAGCAACACTCTTAACAGTCCTAGTTAGTATCAGATAACTAACCAGTCTAGTTTGCTCTCTAGATTAGATTGATGCAGATAAATAAAGGTGATGAGGAGATCGTTTGCTCTAGCTTTTGAGGTAGAGAATTTGAGCTTCTTATGTGACTTGACTGAGTTAAAGTGAGTGAAACTCCCAAAACTACACACTCTGTTATTGTTAGTTGCAGCAACATTGGAATATTGGAAATATTTCCCATTCCCATCATGTACTAAATTGTGATCAGACTGGTAAATAGGTCGAAAGGAAAAAAAACCAAAATAAAAAAACTGAAAAAGTTGAACTTATTTAAACTTCAGAAAATATTTTTTTTATAATGTCCGCTTCCATGAGCTTGAGGTCGAAAAAGCATCTTAAGTTGGTGAAGAAAGCACGTTGTCATCAGATTTCTCAGTGAGCAGAGTGAAATTCCTGCTCTACATCAGACACATTAACGAGTATCAAGTCTGAGACAGAGGGGTTACAGGAAGTGGAGTGGAGGAGAGCCTCAGGCCTGTGTGTAGAAACAGTGAGGGAATGCAGTGTTTATAAAGACCACCTCGCTATCAGAACTTATTATGCTTCAAGAAAAAAAAATACTGAGATAAAAAACAGTGTTTATGTAACCTTAATTTCTGTATAGTCGTTAACATTTATAGGAACAGTAAAACATAACGAGGCAGCTGTTGGAAAGATACTGTGCAATCAAAATAACAATTATAAGAATAATAATAATAACTAGAGATGGAATGATATCACTTTCTTTTTTGATGATGATACCGACACTGAAACCAACAGCCAACCTGGAAGACTTCCGCGACAATGTCAGGAAGAATGTCAGTGAGTGAAGCCATTTGGTTATGTTCAAGTGGTTTTTGTGGGCTGCATGGTTTCTCAATAACGCATGTCTTTGGTGTCACAGCTCTGAAAAACATATTGGACGACCTATACCTGAGGCCAAAGTTCATGGGGTCGGCCATGTGGAACCTGCCTGGGATGTGAGTGGTGATGCTTTGATGTCTGAATGGAGGCAAAGGGTTGAAATGAGTGCTGGATGGGTTTAAGATGTGTTTTAAAGGAATTTTACTCAGGAAGTGGGCGGAGTCTTCTGATATTGTATTGAATAATGTCCTCAGTTTGATCCGAGAGAAAGAGATAAGAAACGAGATGGTAAAACCAGAGATACTGCTGGGACGAGAAAACCAGTGATCCTGCAGAGATGAGAAAACCTGTGATCCTGCAGGGATGGAAAACCAGTGATCCCCCAGGACGAGAAAACCAATGATCCCGCAGGGACGAGAAAACCAGAGATCCTGCAGGGACGGGAAAACCAGTGATCCCGCAGGGACGAGAAAACCAGTGATCCCGCAGGGACGAGAAAACCAGTGATCCCGCAAGGACGAGAAAACCAATGATCCCACAGGGACGAGAAAACCAGTGATCCCGCAAGGATGAGAAAACCAGTGATCCCCCAGGACGAGAAAACCAATGATCCCGCAGGGACGAGAAAACCAGTGATCCTGCAGGGACAGGAAAACCAGTGATCCCGCAGGGACGAGAAAACCAATGATCCCGCAGGGACGAGAAAACCAGTGATCCTGCAAGGATGAGAAAACCAGTGATCCTGCAGGGACGGGAAAACCAGTGATCCTGCAGGGACAAGAAAACCAGTTATCCAGCAGGGACAGAAAACCAGTTATCCTGCAGGGACAGAAAACCAGTGATCCTGCAGGGATGAGAAAACCAGTGATCCTGCAGGGACGAGAAAACCAGTGATCCTGCAGGGACAGGAAAACCAATGATCCTGCTGTTGTGTGCTTTGAAACTCATCAGGGCCCCAAAAAGGGGTCAGGGTAAAGGGTAAAAGGGTATCGTACAGATACAAATGTGAGTGATGTTAAAATAAAAATTAAAAAAGGATCTCCAAGATCTCAGATCAGTGTGTAGCATGTGTGTGTGTGCATGAAGATATTTTAGTAGGAGCTTAATTAGTTCAACTTCAGGAAAGTTACTGGTATCTGTAACTGGTATAGACAACACCGTGTCCTGGAGAACAGAAAAACCAGCTCAGACTCCTGCTGTTGAGATCACTAGCCTGGATCTCATATTCACGAGCTGAGATTGATGAATTTAATCCTAGCGCTGAAGGGAAAACCTAATCTGAGATCTATACTATTGCTTTGAAATGTTTAATTAATCTGGGTTAAGGTGTCGGTGCGGGAGCAGAGGACCAGCTCACCCTGTGTTTCTGCAGCAGGCAGGAAACAGAGGAGCTTTTGAACAGCTTGAGCATGTCAGAGCAGGGATCATGGAGGTCCACTAACAGGGCAAGGCATTTTCATTACAAATCCAGACATCAGGTTTTGTCGGATAAGTCTTTTCCCTCGATCCCTGTGTTCTTTCCTGTTCTGAGAGAGAATACATGCTGTTTTACTGATAAGAAACATGGGCCAAAATGCTGACTCACTCTTAAAGAAAGCATCCAGTGTCCCCTGTTTCTTTCTGTGTTTGTGTGTTATCCTGGACAGATCTTGTGTCCATGACCTGAGTTCATGGAATTATGAGTAAGACCGAGATGTGATGTGATCTCCAGGGTTCCGTTGTATTATGAAATTGTGTCAATTTCCTAGTTTTCAGATGTTCACAAATCTTTGATTAGGCACCATTGGAAAACGGAATCATGCATCTTCTTTGTTTTCTCTGCACGTCGAATAAATTGCCTGTTGCATGTTTTGTATTGATAGAATTCAAAACATGAAGGACTGGATATTGTCGTATGCGCTTGTCCAATAGAAGCAGGGTTTGTGGATACGAATCAGTAGGGTGTAGAGGAAATTTAGATCTTTGTGAAAACAGCTCTTGAAGAAACTTTTCAGCCTGACTCAGAGGACCTTCTGCTCCTCTTTGTCATCCCTTCATTTGGACCACAGCTGCTCCTGATGTCTCTGTGCGAAGCCTTGGGGGTAAACTGATATCAACGCAGCAGATATTGAAGCATATTGAAGGAAATCATGGGCAAAAAATTATCTAGGAATTTTTGGGTCCTTGGTCCTAAATCACTTTTTCTTTGTCTTTTTGTATTTCAGGTGTAGATCTTATTCTCCAGCTGGGCCTGTCCAGCCGCAGAGATGTCACCCACTCCTCTTGGATGATGACCTCACCCCCCCTTATTTCTTCCCTCCCATCTCTCTCTACCCTACCCCCTGGGGTTGCGGTGACTCTGGACCATGATGCCATGATTGAAGCCCCTGTAGTGAGTGTCCTTCCTGCAGGCATGGGGAAGGAGTTTTCCCTGATAGTGAGCCTCAACGCCAAGCGTGCCACCAATGCCTTCCTGTTCAGTGTGCGGGATGGAATGGACCGGCTCCAGTTTGGTTTGCAGCTTCTGCAGAATCGGGTGGTGGTGTACACAGGTGACAAGGCATCCATCTACTTTAGCTATGAAGCTCAGGATGGACGGTGGCACTCGTTTGCTCTGGCAGTGCGTCCACGCTCGGTGTCGTTTTTTGCCCAATGTGGGAAGCTACACTACAGTGAGGAGACACTGACCAGGCCACGAATGGTGGTCTCAAATGGCCGGGTAGCCATCGGAAGGATAAGCTCCAGGGCAGCACAGTTTGAAGGCTCTCTATGCCAGCTGGAGATATATCCATCAGCACAGGTCGCAGCACATTACTGTGACTATGTTAAAAAAAACTGCAGACTGGCAGACACTTTCCGATCTCCATTCCCTTCCACATCATCTTCCTTAACGTCCTCTGTGACCTCACCTACTCCCACTGAAAAACTCACACGAAACCCAGCCAACTCCACACTCAGGAACTCTATGGACAAAATTAGCCCTACAACTGCATCCTTTTGGAATACACTGAGATCAAGTACCACTCGGACTGTTAGTCCATCTCCGAGCCCTTTCAGGCCAACGCACTCCCCAGATCTTAGAACTACTATGAGCACCCCTCCAAGTGAAGGTAGACCCTACGAGGAGAACAACACTGAGGATCAGCGGCTGCTGGGAAGACCCCGTGCCACTCGGGCCACTCCGAACCTGACCTCTCACCACAGGAAGAACCAGCTGAGTAACGACAATGGCTCCCAATTTCCAGATCTCTCAGAGCCTCAAATGAAGCTGAACGGTGCGACCTTATACAGGCAGCAAGGGTACAACGACCAGCTGGAACGGCTTGAAGAATATGGTGAGGAACGGACATACGACTCAGGGGTATACGGATACGACTATGGATTTGAGGATGGTGACTATTTTTTAGACTATGATGGTTTTGAAGGTCTGAAAGGGGATCCAGGCCCTCCGGTGAGTGTCTCAGTCATCATTTAATACTTTATGTGTGTTTGTGTATGCATGTGAAAGTGGTGGGGTTTTTTTCCGAAACCTTCCGAAGGCAAGCAGGAGCAAATTTCTGCATGAAAAATGAGCCAAACAGAAAAACATTAATATCCAAACTAAATTCTTTTCTTTTTAGCCATTCTTGGACAGCTTTGAGCACTTGGCTGCATTTCTAAGAGCTTCCCTGAGTGAATCAGGGGAAGAAATTAATAGAAATGTTTGGCAGCTAGAGCTATAGATGCTGATTTAAGAAGCAAGACAGTCTTGTTCAAGCGTCTTTCGTTTTCACCTCTAGAGAAACTGAAACACAGCCAGTAGGGAAGGACAGCTGGTTTGTTTGGGGAATGTTCTGAGATTTCTAAATAGATCATTTGGACCTAGTGATATCCCAAATTGGCATTTGGAGATTTATTAGGTTGCTAGCCAGAGAGGTAGACCTTTTAGAGTGTGGCACCCAGATTTTGCCCACTAACCCGGACAATGATGAAATGAATTAAAAAATTTCCCAGAGATGTTGTCATATCGTAGTGGCGTGGCCAGTGGGGTAGCCATGCTTAACCCTAGGCTTCATGCCACCAGTGGCTTCTTCTTAGCTATGCCCTCTAACTCTAGCATTACTAGTGGCAATGCAAGAAACTATGCTACATTTAAAATGTAACTAGATAATTAAACGCACATAAAGTTACTTTTCTTCACAATAGGAATTAGCAGTAAACCAAAGCCAGGGACCGGATCACTTGCAGTAGGAGAGTTACATGTCTCAAGATGTTTTATTCATATTTTAGATAGAATGTTGAATGTTCTCTTAGACAGGTCAGTTGTGTTAATGCGAGGATAAACCCATACAGAAACTTATCTCCGAACCCACTCAAATTAACCTATGAATACACACATTTATTGCTTCATCCATTGAGCTGTAAGAGCAATTGATGCCTCAGAATTTCCATAGCACACTCTCTCTTTGTGTGTATATGTGTGGGTTTATCTGTGTGTGTGTGTGTGTGTGTGTCTGTCTGTGTGTGTGTGTGTGTGTGTGTGTAATAATAAAACTGAGGAAAACAGCTGGCTCTGAAACATATCTGCTCTGGTGTTGGAGTAACTTTATTTCCAGATGTTTACACCTACACACACACACACACACACACACACACACAACATACACACACAAACACACACATTTGCCCTGATCAGATATTTCGACCATATTATCTAGCAATGTAAAGTTTGATTCATTTAAAAGAGTCGATTCGTTTGAAGGATCAATTTCAAAAATCTCTAAATCCTGCCACATGAAATTCTTGGATTCTTTTGACGTTTTAAAAGTTTTAAAAATGATTTTCAAGACCTATTTATTTACAATCTAGCTAAACGTATCATAATATTTGGAGACATTTCTAACATACACAATTAATTTTCAATGCCCTGGCTGAGGGAAGGAGGTTCTCACCGAAAATTTGACGGTACACGGCCCCGTCCATCGTCCCTTTGATGTGGTGAAGCAGAAAAACACCCCCAAAGCATAATGTTTCCACCTCCATGTTTGATGGTGGTGATGGTGTTCTTGGGGTCATAGGCAGCATTCCTCCTCCTCCAAACACGGCGAGTTGAGTTGATGCCAAAGAGCTGGGTGGACAACTGGGTGAAAGTGTTGTGGCCAGATGAGACCAAAATGGGCCATGTACTGCAAACCTCCTTCCCTCAGCCAGGGCATTGAAAATTAAAAGTAATTACTAAGTCATTACCAAGTACTAAGTCATGTTTTGCAGAGGGGTCAAATACTTATTTCCCTCATTAAAATGTAAATCAATTTATAACATTTTTGATGCGTTTTTCTGGATTTTCTTCTTGTTATTCTGTCTCTCACTGTTCAAATAAATCTACCATTAAAATTATAGACTGATCATTTCTTTGTCAGTGGGCAAACGTACAAAATCAGCAGGGGATCAAATTCTTTTTTCCCTCACTGTAAATTGTTCAATATGGATTTTATCATCCTAAAGATACAGAATTTTTTTAAAATGACTCCATTTGCATCCAATCAAAATTATATCACTATTGATATAATTATATCATGTATACTTTTATATTGTTGTAGGCTAGTATAGCCAGTTAGCTTAGCACTTTTAATACAAACTATCAAACATCATAGTGGTTTATGAAATCGGCTGCAAGTTTGTGGTTTTTTGGTGGGTTTTTTCCATTTTGTGGTGGTGGTGGTGTTGTTTTAAAATTTATGGATCTTGGTATCAGTTCATTTACTTTGTGTTCATTGTTCAGTGTCTCGTGGTGTTTCCTGTTAAGTTGTTATTGCCCTTGAAGTTTTAAACCAATAATTTTTTAAACATTTCAATAGAGGCTACACAAAATATGATTCAGATCGACTGGTTCAAATGATTCATTATAAAAGACTCAGTTTATGAGCTGCAAGTATTACTCAGTCCTGAAATCACACAGAGCCGGGCAGTATAAAGATATAATATCCATGTCATGATAAATGACTTTACAGTATGTATTTCTTGATATACATTTAGTACATTACTTCTTAATTTTTTTTATTAATTAAAAAAACTGAGAAGAGGTAGAGGGCGCACGCTGGCTTAGTGGTTATGCATGTTCTCCCTGTGCTGCGGGGGTTTCCTCCGGGTACTCCGGTTTCCTCCCCCAGCCCAAAGACATGCATGGTAGGCTGATTGGTGTGTCTAAAGTGTCCTTAGTGTATGAATGGGTGTGTGAGTGTGCCCTGTGATGGACTGGCACCCTGTCCAGGGTGTACCCCGCCTTGTGCCCGATGATTCCTGGGATAGGCTCCAGGTTCCCTGTGACCCTGAAAAGGAGTAAGCGGTAGAAAATGGATGTATGGATGGATGGAGAAGAGGCAGCTGATTTAATGGGAAAAAAATTGTACTCAAATATATAATTTTAACCTTTTTACAGATTTTTAAAAATATTTCTCCATTTCAGTGTTTCACTGTACATTTTGTGTATCGTAGAGATGTTTTTGAGAATCCTGATGTGATATTTGCATCATATTTTTATTTCTACGGCACTTGACTAAATCCCATGTAGAAATGGCCAAAATAAATGGACTTTCTCAAAAAAGACAATATAAGAAATAATGAAGATTGTTAACATTGAACTGGAAATGTTCGGTGTAAATATTTATAACCCGAGCCAAGCTCCATTAAAGTGAGCTGTACGGGAACCACGAGCGGGAAATAAAAAGTAAAAAAGTAGAGACAGTAAAGAACTGAGAAGCAGACAAAATGCACCACATGACTGCTTTCAAAGACTTCATCACATCGCATTCATTTGTTTGTTGCTTTAACCCACTATATTAAATCTGCAGTAGCTAGAGAAAAGGCATTAAATTTCTTGCTTGTTGCTTGAGTCCTGAACATTCTATAAACACTTTGCTCTTGCTAGAATTCATACGCGCTATTTTCCATCTCAAGTATTAATAAGAAATACCTTATAAACATTCTACAGTGTAATGATAACAATAAAATGTTTCTATGGTGAAGTGTTCTGTATGGAAGGAGTCTCCGGTGTCAGCGCTTTGTAACAGTCAGAGGTAAAAACTGTTACATTTAACCCATTTTCACGACATCTTCAGGACAGAGGAGTCTACGCTTATTAGCAGTCTCTCTGTAACATGACAATCTGAGTCTGATTTTTTTTCGCATATGAACCTTAAGAGAGGGAATAAAGGGAGAGAGAATAGAGGGAGAATAAAGAGAGAACAAAAGGAGAGAATAAAGAGAGAATAGAGAGAGAATGAAGAGAGAATAGAGAGAGAATAGAGAGAGGGCTGGTGAGGGACGAATGTTTATAGCTGCTATAACATAAGTGAGAACAGAAACCGACTCGTTTTGCGGATGTTAAATGTACCATAATTTTCTGACTTTTGATCGCACCTGAATATTATCCGCACTCACTAACTTTAAAAAGAAAAACAATTTTGTACATATATAGGCCGCACTTGTCTATAAGCCGCAGGTGTCCACATTGTAACTGTCACGATTCTTGACGTAAACGAAGCAGGACGGATGCAAGTGCAGTTAGGACGAGAGCTTTTATTGAAACAGAGGAGAGCAGACTCAAGAGAAACAAAAAACATGACCAACTCAATGAACTAAGCTAACTAAACCAACTAACCTAAACATTAACTATGACATGAAACGTGACAATGACTATGAACATGGACATGGAACAAAGACTCTATATCTATATTCTAAACCACTTCTACATTTATATTCTAAACTAAGTCTATACAACTCTAAGCTATACTATCCGCTACTACGCTATAAGCTATGCTACAAGCTACTAGGCTATAAGCTATGCTATAAGCTACTGGGCTACAGGCTAAGCTATAAGCTATGTTCTAAGCTAACTAGCCTTGACATGAACTCAGACATGGACTATGGCTATAACTAGGAAACATGAACAAGAACTAAGACACATGGCATGAACAAAGACTCTAACTATATTCGCTATCTAATTCTAACTCTATATCTAATTACCCACGTTGTTTATTTCATGGCTCCCTGTATATATACACATCAGCCTTATTAGCTCCAATCTGCTAACAGCTGCGGGCAATACCAAAACACACGTGACTCAACAACACATGACAAGACGGGGCAGAGACATGACGTCAACCAATATGCATTTCTTCGTGTGTTTTCCCTGATGAGGGGGTGTGCATGAAGCGCAAAACGACTGATCTGAAGAATGTAGTGTGAGCGCGTTAGATTTAATTTGTACAGTTTCATTGGTCCACTGTGACCTGTTGGGTAATTTCATTTGTCCGATGTGACGAGGCTAAATGTTTTGGCGGCATGAAACTTGTTAGCCCGTAAAAATCCATAAATTAGCCGCATCATTGTTTAAGTCGCAGTGTTCAAAGCGTGTGAAAAAAGTAGCGGCTTATAGTCCGGAAATTACGGTAACTCTAAATGGATAAAAAGTATGACGTATCGTTCTTTAATCAATAAGGATCGTTTGTGTTGGCAGACTGCTGTGGTATAAGAGGTATAAAACACGCTGTTATCGCAGTAACAGTAACTCCACCCAGTCGTTGTTTTTCCCCCATGTTTTGTTCCTCAAATATTAAATTGTTGACATTTCATGGATGTTAGTTTGAATTTATTCATAACGAATGATTCTTGGCCCATGATGTTTTCCGAGTCAGACAATAAATAATAAAATGTATTAAAATATAGTTTAATTATTAGTTTAATTATTAGTTTAATACTATTTTTAATATTAATAACAAACGAACATTTCTTTCTTTCTTTATTTTGCAGCCAAAAATGCTTGAAATGGTGAAATTGACCATGTTCTGCGTGCTCTTTTGCAGTGATGTTTGTTAGCTGTACTCGTGTTTGACAAACATGAATCGAAGGAGGGTTTGTCTGGCTTTGTCGGCCCGAATCTGCAGAAAATTTGCGGTTATTTAGAAAAATTTGCAAGCTTGTAAATTACCTTGATGGTTAAATCACCAAGATTTCTGCATATTTATATGGATCTATCCATAGGTGGTTCTGTTGCGGTTGTAACGGCATCTTTCTATTCAACATCAGTGTGTGACTGATTTGTTTTAAATGATTCATTTCTGCATAATGAGACACATTTTGTTGCCGAGCCTGCGGCTTTATTCCAGCTGTATACATGTATCTCATGAGCGCTGTGTTAATGCAGTGGTTTATGGGTTCATTTCTGTGGTTGCGAGCCAAAACAAACTCAACATGGAAACGGCGTTTTGGAAAAATAGATCGTTGAGAGATAGCGTCTGTCCTTTTTACAAGGTAGCGCAAGGACAGAGCTGTCCCGTAACATTAATTATTATAGACCACTTTAAAAAGGCAATCCCATCGTTCTAGTTTCTACTGTTTAAATATAATGTAGTAGTAATTATCATGTTATAGAAATGTAATATCAGTACTGGTCCAATAACGAGTATTAGTCCTGGTAGTAGGGGTATTTGCAGCTATAATACTATTGTAGCATGCAATGGATAATACTAAAAAATTATTTCATTGTTTTAGTGAGATAAAAACAAACATTCCTGAATGTTAATAGGAAGCTTTATAAAAATCGTTATAGCAGTCGATGCTAATAGACGGTAGCAGACACTAAAACAGTGGATCCGGTGTAACATTTTTTTGTCCATACCAATAAAGAACATGTAAGAGAGCACCACGGCCTATAAACATGGCCGAAACGGACTACGAATCCCAACAGACACGTCCACTCTCACCGAGTACTCATTATGTGGACCTTGTTTCAATCACATACACAATATAATATAAATGTTTGTGCACGTGCATCCAATACAACGTCTAATACGTACGATACGACATCTTGTCCGATATGACATCTAATACGTCCGATACGGCATCTCGTCCGATGTGACATCTCGTCCCAAATGTGTAACATGATATTCAGTGTTTTTACTGGTTAAATTTCCAAGTAATATATCAGATTCTGTTGATATTTTTGTGTGAATTCCCAGGATGTTGATTCTGCCTTGCGTTCACATTTAACCCTTTTCCCGGGACATTACCGTTAAACTCCTGCGTGTTTCATGGGAGATCAGCGTTCAGCTCCTTGTTCTCATTTTATTTTAAAAACAGTACTGTGTGAGACAGGACAGGAGACGTGTTAGTAGTGAAGAGCAAAGCAGACATGTCTGCTAGTCCAGGGTGATTGGGGGGGGCGGGGGCGGTATTGTGTGTTACGTTTACGGGTCACAGGCACATTTTCTTCCAGAAAGAGAAATACAGACTTGGCCTGGAAAACATGAGGTTTCATTTACGCAGTGCATCTTGTTTCCCCAAGCAGACTATTGTACAATGTAAGAAAAGCTCTTTGAGTCAGTTCTGGCTAGTTTTTCTGTCTTTTTCGCCTCTTTTCTCATGTCTCTGTTGTCTTGCAGGGTTCCCCCGGTCCCCCCGGTCTCCCTGGGCCAGCTGGAAAGAGAGGACCACGGGTAAGATCCTTGCTTCTTTCCCCCATCCTTGCTTTTGCTCTGTTTGCGCTTAATTAAGTTGAAGGTGTTGATTTATTTTCTGTGACAATCCACAGGTTTATATTGTATGTACTCGTCTATACACTCACAACTTACACAACGACTTAACACAAGGTTTAAAAAAACAATAACAAACGTCGACGTGGTGAAGATTTCCACAAGGAGACGTTTATTTAATGTTTATTTATTTCTTTTTTTCTGTATTATTATTTCTGTCTATAACGTAACGAGAGGCGAACAAACTGGAGCTGACTCGTCTCATGGACGCTTCACGGCGCTCACAAACTTTACCTCTTACTAATCTGCAAACAGTGTGTGAGAAAGTGGTCTAATACGGAGAGGAACACTCTCGCATGGATTGGATTGGTGAGGTTATGAAGGCAACCGAGTGTTAGAGAGAGAGAGAAACAAAACCCGACACGTGACACACATTTGGTGTTCTTCAGCATTCGCTGAGGAGAGTGAAACATCTGCTCCATCAGATAAAGATGAGAAGTGAGATGCAGGTTGTTTAGGTTCCCACAGTTCACAAGTAAAACCTCTGGCAGAGCTCATGCCGAGACATCAGTTCTCTTTCTCTTTTTTATTTAATGTAACAACACACTCAATTGTCTTAAACATAATATATAGAGCCTGCCATATTCTCAGACACTTTCAAGTGTGTATATGTACGTGTGTGTGTGTGTATGTTAGACAAAGCGAGGGAGACGAGTGTGTTACAGATGTGCATGAGAGCATGCATTCCTGTGGCATGCTAGCACACACACACACACACACACACACACACACACACGCACTGAACCCATGAGCTGAGATCACTGCTGTCGTGTGATCTGTGACACAATGCAGTGTAATAAAAACTCATGGGAACTGCGTTACCTTTCTCAGTGTAGTGTGTGTATGTATGTATGTATGTATGTATGTATGTGTGTGTGTGTGTGTGTGTGTGTGTGTGTGTGTATCATATCCTATTAACAAAAAACTGTGTTTCTAATGTTTCTAAGGCCAAAAATGGCACATTTATCCATAAGGAGCGGTCCTGAATGAGAGTATAAGATGAAAGACCTATTCGGACGGGATTAGTTTTATACAGGGAGGTTGGGTAATAATTACACATCTGATAAGCTATGTAGTCTACTCGTACTCGGGTTATACATCACGAGATTGGATTCTACCTACTGACTGTACAAAGTACATTATAATAAAAATTACATACATAGTCTGTTAAGATTGAAGGAAAAGATCGAGGAAATTATAAGTGTCAAAAAGAATGAAATGCAACGTTTCTCCATTTAAAAAAAAATTAAACTGAGGCAATATTTGATGTGACGGCCCTAAAAAGTGGACTCGGGTACAGTTAGTGCGGTTTTATAAGGAAATCAGCTGTGTACGTTTTATCGAGTGTCTTGCAGAACCAGACTCAGATCTTCTGGAGACTTTGTCGCACTCGTGTCTTATTTTCTTAATACGCTACTTTCCTTACTGACATGCAGACGTTTTTCTGTAACGCTTAATTTTATGTTGGAAGACTAACGTTTAGGAATTGAACCTGTGTTTGTACTGGCTCGATAATGTTGAAGTCATAAGATAAAAATATATAACAAATTTTGTATTAAATAACAATAAATAAAAAATGCCAATTTATTAGTGCTTTAATGATATTTGTTAGTATGTGATGTATAGTATGTGAGGTCATGTGATACAGTACCTCAATGCTCATTGGTCTCAGTGAATGATGAGGAATACTTTGAGAAATTGAGGTGCGATTTGTGTGTGTGTGTGTGTGTGTGTGTGTGTGTGCTGCTACTTAGACCTGCCTATAACTCAAGTAGTAGAAGATAAGATCACACTCAGAGAGAGGCTGATGTCATATGAATGAGTAATCATCAGCGTGCTTATTATCTTTCTCTCTCACCTGCAGGGTCCTCCTGGTCCTCATGGGATTCCCGGCCCTCCTGGATTACCTGGCCCCAAGGTGAGTCCTCCAACACAAGGTCATTAATATAACAGATGCATGGCTAGGAATTCTGGTCTTCCCATCCCCCGTTACAGCTTCAGGTCTAATAGTTAACAACACAACTCTATGCTAATGCCAAACAAGGCTACATCCGTCATGTTCATCTTTTTTTTTCTTTTTTCTTTTGGGTTGGAAGTGGTATACTTTCGTATACTGTTTTTTTTAACTCTGAGGCATTGTACTACATTTTCTAAAAGTTAAATGAATCGATATAACGGCGCTGTTCTTGAATTCTTGATTCTGATTAGTTTAAAAATAAGTTGTTGATTTGTTTCCTGTAGTCGTGCTGCTACAAAATCGCAGGTTTATACTGTATTAACGCGCTCGTTCTAACGCGTTTCTATAGTTTCGTTTCTGTAGTAACCGTTCCAATGTTTTCTGTAAGAAGGTAGTAAGGTTACTGTATGAGTCTCCAGTGTCAGCGCTTTGGAAAAGTTGTAACTTTAAAGTTTTCCACATTGTCTTTTTCACTTGAGGAGAGAGAGAGAGAGAGAGAGAGAGAGAATAAGGAGAGAGGACTGGTGAGGGAATGACTGTTTATAGCTGCTATAACGTAAGCAAGAAACAAGAACTAACTTGTTTCTCAACATTCAGTGTAACTATAAACGGAGAAAAAGTTCTTTAGTAAATGCAAAAATTGTAATTGTTGGCAAATTGCTGTGGTGTAAGAGGAACAAATCACTTGTGGACATTCTGTCTGAACCCCAACTTACTCCCAATGGCAGACTAGTTCCGTGTGTGTGTGTGTGTCTGTGTGTGTGTGTGTGTGTGTGTGTGAATGAGACACAGTGTAAAGTGCTTTGTAGGACCGCTAAGATTAAAAAGTTGCTATATAAGTGCAGGCTATTTAGCATATTTGATGAATGATGTTGAGAATTTATTGTAGAGCTTCCTCTGCTTCTATTGGCACTGTTGGCAGCTACATCTTTACACACACACACTTACACACACACACACACACACACGCACCGTTTTTGATAGCACGTTATGTTACAAAATTGGACGAGAGTCAGTGTTTTGATGTGTGTGGCAGCGTGTGCTGGCAGATCTCTCTGCCTCTCCGCATATTTCTCCTATAGAGCTCGACTTTCCATTCTCTGTGTGTGTGTGTGTGTGTGTTGCTTTATATAGTGTTGTGATTAAGATCAGGATCTAGATGTCACACTGAACCATCAACAAAACAGGAGCGATGAGTCATATCTAAGAGATATATTTTTAATTCCTGTGGAAAATCTGAGCACCTTTAGTTAGATTTCTGTTTCTGTGTGAACCTTGTACTTCATGTTCACACACACACACACACACACACACACACACTTCTCCATGGTATAGCCTGGAGGTAAAGTGACCTCACTGATTTTCCATTTTGGCAGCAGATTTTTACGATTTTTTCCTCTCGAGCGTGTGCTGAGACTCGTACAGAATGTCACGTATAACCTTTCGACAGGATCGTGATTGTACCGTGCCAATTTATTAGCGCTTTATTGATATTCATTAGTATGTGATGTATAGTATGTGAGGTCATGTGATACAGTACTTCAGTGCTCATTGGTCACAGTGAATGATGAGGAATACTTCGAGAAATGAATTGACCTGTGTGACTTTGTGTGTGTGTGTGTGTGTGTCTGCTGCAGCTTATACAAGAGAAGGAAAGATCTAAAGAAGTGTAAGCTCAGTAAATACAATAGTGTGTATTGAATGTAATAATAAAGACGGCTGACATTCTTAGACTTAATCTTTTCTTTCTTGACCATCCAGTTCCAGAGGCTTTTGGAAGCTTATTAGTTCACCTCGTTATTGTCTATTTATTAATAAATTCGTAACGGATTGGGATCGGTTTTTGCTCTAGTTTGGATGCAAATCGATGAAGGTTCCTGAAGCAGTAGCATGTGAACTGTACCGCATTCTGCAGCGCATATGTTTTAATTAGGCAATATATGAAGTGAAAAGGCTCGTGAAGCTTCCATGATTATAGACAGCTCCAAGCTGGCGGTTTTAGCGTAGCATGTGGCTCAGCTGTAATGGGGAAATTGTTGTTTAACCGCACTCATCACTGTAACTGTGATCATTTGACCATCGCACTTGGCATTTAGTGGCTAGTTCGCACATGGCAGTGTTTTATTTATTCATGTGCTAATAACAACTCTCAGGCTTCGTATACAAACTTTTCAGCTCTTAAGGCAACAGTTGGATATTTGAGAACACTGAACATCTGATCCGATATGATTGGATATTGATGCTTAAAGCGACAATCTGATATTTGATGAAACCAGTGATTCTGCTACGATATGGTATGCTTTTCATTCATCAGGCAACGATCTGGTATTCGACGATATTTGAAGGTACGTTCACACGTGCAGCGACACAGCAATTCGTTTTCGATGAGAGCTGCGGACTTCCGGCGACATAGGCAAACGTTGGCTACTAGATGTGGGTGTGTCCGACGCGACAAAGATAAGAAACGTTTATGCAAATTTGGAGCGACTTGTTGCAGTGACTTTCAGTGGGAGCGAAGACAGTAGAGCGCATGTGATCCGTGATCTGCCATGCCACCTGTGAATTGTTTCGTGGACTCGTCGAACTTTCACCGCAGTTAGACGGCCGCAGTGGCAAAGAGCACACGCTGCACACACTGGTGAATAGCACACAAAGAGCACACACTGGTGAATTTTATATACAAACACATTCCTTCCAGAATTTTTCATTTTAACGGCAAGTAAACTGGTTTGTTGTCAAAAGTTGAATGCTAGTTGCCTAGTGGTGAGTTCACAGTACAGCGAGTGACAACTTCCAGCCGCTGTATGCTTGAAGTTCCTTGATGATGCCCTTATATCTGCTAAGATATAAAAACGGTATGATTTAGTTTTATAAGGCGACGATTCTGCTATTAATTCTTGAATAATGATGAAGGACTATTTTAGAAGTAGCAGAGGTACAGGAAAATCAGCTTGCTAGCATGTGTACATGTCAGCTTTTGCACCCGGACTAACAAGCGGTTTAGTTGAACCAGGTTCTGCTCTCTGTTCTCGCTGAAAAAATCACAAAATCTTTCTCTTTGCTGATAATAAAATAAACACATGTGGTAAGTGTGGGAGGATAAATGATCATTTTTCTCTGTCAAATGGCTTTAAAAATGTAGGACATGTGCTGCTTCTCAGTACATGAGTGGGCTAAGTGTCGGTTTGGGGTTTGCACTTCCACCCAGAAGCTGAGAAAGCCTCTCACATTCAGTGGTCATGATGGAGCATCTTCACCCACAGCTGTATCTCTGACATGAGTCATTGCTCGTCTCTCCCGGGCTCGGACGGGGGAAATATCCCCACAGCGCTGCATCGCTCCGATCACTGATCCCTCCATCCTGCGAGCTAACAGTAGAGATAAAGAGACGGTGCTGAACAGAACATGGTGCCGAAAGCCGTAAAGACCTTACACTCGCGTGTGACATGAAAACGTGCCTGAAACCATGAAACAGCTGGCATCTGTTCTCGGGGCTGTTGACATACTTTTAGAGTGTGAAACTAACGCATAGAACTTTCTACAGCTGGAGATGTTCATGGGGTCAGCTGGTTCGGTGCTAGCTGAGAAATGACACACTAGCTGAGTTCTGCTTTATTTTTAGTCAGTTTTACACAAAAAATACAAAAACACACGCTTCATCAAGGGTTGAATCCATCTCAGGAAACAATCTCAGGGATTTTTTTTTGGAGTTTTTTTTCTGACAGTGACTGCTTTTAACTGAGTGACAGGATTCAAAGAATTAGCCAGAATTAGCACATATAAAATATTTCCTTATTTCCTCCAAAATTTGATTTTGAGGGAAAATACTTACACACAAATTATTTCCTTACCCTTGATTAGCAAGATAAAAAATATTATCTTAAACAAGGCAGTTTCTTGTGAGTTTTGCATTTTTTCTAGCTGCTAATATTATACTAGCAAAGCAGCAGAAAACAAGGATTAGATACATTAGCTAATTTGCTTTTGTAGTTTTTTTTTTAATTGAAAATTTCTGTTCAACATTTTACACAAAAAATGAAAACGTGTAAACAGTAAACAACAGGACGAAGTGATGAATTTTTGTATTGGAGCGCTTGTAGCTAACTATGTGGCTAATTTCAAGAACCTTTATCATGAAATCTTGTTCTATCGGTTGTTTTTGTGAGTAAAACTTGGACATCGGGCTCTGTTTGTGAGATGGTGGGGAATGTTTGAGAGAGCAGTTGTCCCTTCCGTTTCTAAACATTGTCGTTGCCGTCCTGTTTTAGCACGGCACGTTGAAAACGGAGAGCCGACCAAACAAGAGGAACGTCTTTATTTAGCCAGACGCGTTCGGATTAGGAACGGTAACCAGGCAAAAACACGGCCGTGCCACTCTTGCGCTGTTGCTGTGTCGCCGTACTGTAGCTATGTGATGTGAGATTTTTCAGAAACGTGGATCAGCCGCATTAAAACCTGTGTTTCTGCTGTGAGGAGGAAAGAAATGAGTTGTTCGCTTCCTCTGCTACAAATCCTTTCTGGCAAATTCACAAGCTGCTGCTTTTCGGATGTAACGGCCTGACTGACAAAAATATCATGACTCTCAAAGATATTCCATGTATTTCTGAGGTATATGATGTGCATCACGATATATGTAAAAAAAATAAAATAAAAACTAGCAAAACATTAATGCTGTATTTAAAAACAATTATATATCTTTAGCTTTTAAAATATATTTTATATTAGATAGATTGATTACATTAGATTAGATTATATCAGGTTTTTTTTTCTTCTTATAATTTATTTAAATAAATGTAATACATTATTTATTTATATATGAAATTACTTGAAAATGAAAAGGATTCAAAACAACCTTTTTAAAAAAAAATCTGTACACAATTTTAACATCCAATGAGCTGTTTGCTATCAAAGAGGATCATTTTTTAAATTGTTTTTATTTGATCTGTACCTCTTATACCACTGTGACCTGCAAAGTTTTTTAATTAATTATAAACTTTTTATGCATTTATAGTTACATAGAATAGAATGTTGGAGTATTTAGCCACAGTGTCTAATGTGGTATCTAGGTGTTTGTTGTTGTATTTTTTTTCTGAAAGTAATACAGAATTTAAATGTAATTTATATAAATATAATACATTGATTTTTTTTTCTCTTTAAAGCGACAGAATTTAAGACGGTGCGCCTCAAGGAATAAAATACGACATGGCATGTTGTTATAAGAAAATAATTAGCAACGAGTTGATGTGATCTAGCCTAGGGTTAGGGCTAGGTTTAGGTTCAGGGTTAGGGCTAGATTTAGGGTTAGGTTTAGGGCTAGGGTTAGGGCTAGGGTTAGGGTTAGGGTTAGGGCTAGGTTTAGGGTTAGGTTTAGGGCTAGGGTTAGGGTTAGGGCTAGGTTTAGGGTTTAAGCGTTTGTGTGTTTACTGCAGCAATTCTTTTTATTTAAAGAATAACATATGGTTTTTATCCGTTTGTTGTCACATTTAACGGTGTAGCAGCTGTAAATGACCATTCTCTGTTCTGCGACAGTCTTTAGGTCTTTCATCACACCTGAACGGACAACACTACGAGCTGCGTGCAAACTTTAGAAAAAATTTTTTTTTAAAGATTTTCTTGGTTCAGTTGTTTACATCTAGAAATACCTTGTGGAGTTTTCCATACCAGGTCAATTCTGAGACTAATTTTACTTCATGTCGGTTTATTTCAAAACGGTTTGGCATGAAAAAATGAACTGATGATGTTTTGTTGCCTCAGGGTGCGAAAGGTGACCCCGGGCTGTCCCCAGGTCAGGCGACAAAAGGAGAACAGGTAAGGAAATCACAGACCACTGCTCTGAGATCAGCTTACTGCTTTTCATTTCTTTACCACAAACTACATTAATTTCACCGTCGCCTTTGCCTCCTACTCTATTTCCTCCATTTTCCGATGATCTGATGAATTCTCTGTGCTACTTTGGATTCTTTTTTACATCTTCTTTCCACCAGAACTCATTAACCATCTTGCAGTCATTCCCTTAACACCTTTTTTCCATTCCTGCTTCACATCTCTTGACATGTTTTTTTTTTGGCTTCTGAAATTGTCTAGACTTATCTCTTTTTTTTCATCTTTTGCCTAGGGTGAGAGAGGACCACCTGGACTACCAGGCCCCAAGGGGTTTCCAGGTCCAGAGGTATGTTCCTTTTCACGCAGTCCTTGTGCGAGCTCATCCCATCTCACCCTGGTGGTATCCCAGTGGTGACAGGCTTGATGGGTTTCTGTGTGCCCCACACCTCAGACATCCAAGTAGATGGATGTTTCATTGCCATTCCTTGGACTAGAGTGTGGATAGTGTCTGTTACAGCTTCCATCACTGCTGCTTGGCTTCTCTAAGCAGGATAAAGTTACACACTGGAATAAAGTTCCTGCCATGAGCCTCACAAAAGAATCAGAGGTCATGTTTTAACAGCAACCTTCTGACACGACGGCTTTAAAGAGCGAGAGCCGGAGATGAACGATAGTAACAAAAGCGTATTTCTGTCTGTAAGCCAAGAACATCCTAATAATACAGGTCGCTTTTAAAAGGTGTTTCCTGGAGGAAAAGGACAGAATCTGTCAGTTACTGGTACTATCATGAGCATAAATAAGGAATAAAACACTCGTAACGTGCTGTTTCAGGACGAGCTCCAACACCAGAGTGGCGAGATGTGAAGTGCAGTTACTGTGTGGTTGATTCTTTTCCTTTGAAGTCTGTTGTTCCTCTTATTCCTCAGCAAATCATTCATCTTATACATTTATAGTCAGATTTAATGTTGCGGAACACTAGTCTGTATTTTAGCTCTATCTTGATGTTGAGGAGAAAAAGAAACTGCACTAATCAGGAAACCACGGTGTAAACTCCTAGCAACAGCTTTACCTCTGACTGCTCCAAAGCACTGAAACTGGAGATTCCTTACATACATGTTAGACAAAAAACACCTTATTACCCCTTACAGAAAACTTTACCATATCAACGTTTACACTTGTTTGGGAATGATCTGTTACTATAGAAACGAGAAAACAAACGTATTAGAACGAGCTCATTAGTATGAACCTCTGATGTGCAGCTGCGCTACTGTCAGGGCTGCTGTTATAGAAAATTAATGAACTCCTTCTGACCAATCACAGTGCAGAATTCGAATTCGATGGTGCTGTGGTATAAGTAAATAAATCTTATGTTATTTTAGTTACAACTCCTGTATGCAATGGCTGAGTCACACATAATGATTTCTTTATTTATTAATTACCAAAAGAGGAAGATGATGATGATGATGATGGACCTTTGGCAGAATTGCCCTTTAGCCCCCTGTTCCACCCCCACATCTCCACATCTGTAGAAGATTTAGGACAAAAGATGGGAAGATGGATGACCGCTATCAAGTGATTTCTGCTGGATCGCTCGTGACGTGACGTGTCGGTCCACAGAGAATCCTCGATGAATTTTATACCTCGCTTTTAAGTCCGATTCTCTCTGAAATAAGATTGCCCTTTCCCACCAAACCATAAGGCGCTCTGATATACTTCATACCCTCGAGACTCTTACTTGTCAGGTATAAATATTGCAGCTGACTGCAGTAGTCTGTGGTCTATCGTCCTTTTTATTGATTATTACCCAACTTGCAACCATAGTCGTTAATACTTTCATCTTAAATGTGAGGTTAAGCACCATGGCTACAGGCACATTTCTCCACATGACCGTGAACAGAAATAGTCCCACATACTGGACCTCGGTTAGACATAAATAACCCTGAAGAATCACTGTGTTGTCAGGGTTCGGGTGAAAGGCCAAAACCTTTCAACGCTCTCTGAATTCCCCATTCCTCTGCATTTTACACCTTATGGATATCACAATCCAGCTACATATAACCATGCTACTAATGAAGTGCTTTATTATTTGGACTGGGTGAGTTATATTGGGTTTACTCAACCTGATTTTTACACAAGACAAAAATCAATTTACATTGTGAACGAATTATTTGAGATGGACGAATAATGTCATGATTTTGGACCGCTGAGACCAAAGACCGTTGACGAAATTTCTGATTAAAATCTCCTTATTACATCAAGAACAGCTGACGACATAAGCAGTGGCATTTGATGCGTAACGATTTAAAGAAAGATAATTAAGCATATTTTGTTACAGGTCCTTCGTTGTTGTATAATCTGGAGAACATGAAGAACACGCGGTCTGCTCTACAAGTTGGACGAGGGTTTATTTTGAACAGCAGTGTGATGAGTGATAATCTAGTGGGGGAAAAAAAAACTGGAGAGCCCACATTTTATTGGGGACATTTTGTGTTCCGGTCGTAACCCCAGCAGGTCCACCAGCACGTTCATTCTGAACAGAACGAGGCAGCAATGTTCTGCCGCACGTTCTTTTGACCTCCCGTGTCTTTCGCTGTTGTGACTTGTCTCCTGTGTGTAATGCTAGGTGTAGCTCTCTGAAGGGGAAAGACTTGAAAGATTTTGACAGTTTGGAGAGAACTCTTAAAGGGTATTAGCCTTATCTAAGGGGGGGAGGGGTGTTAGGAACCTAAGGCAACAAAATCCCCAAAAATGTGGTTGGACAGGGAAAAGAGAACACATAAGAGGAATGAGAACAAGGTGATTTCTCTCTCTCTCTCTCACTGTCTTAGTCTTTCTTTTCTTTTGCTTTTCTCATCATTTGCTTTGGTTCTCTTTCTCTCACAGGGTCCCAAAGGCTATCCAGGACCACCGGGTCAGCCAGGAGAACAGGTATGCAGCTTGTATGCAGAAACACTCACAATCACGTTCTTGTTTTGTTTTTTCTTTTCAATTTTGCGTTATGCAGGTATAGATATTCGGAATAATGCAATGACATGATTCTTATCTGCATTTAGATTTAAACCTGAAGTGGGTGTGGCCTAAATTTTTCAGAAGGTTTTTTCCTTTTTCTTTTTAATGAAATATAAACCTGTAAACACTGAAAAAAAAACATTCTAAGATGTAGAAATGCCAGCAGTATCATCATACTGTGTTACTTCTGGCTGTGACAGTTCTTCAACCTCAGCTATATCGCTCCAGTTCATAATCTTCAAAGTCCCCATGAAACGGTTTCTTAGCTGTAACCATGATGCGATTCCGTATGTTGCAACAAAATCAAGCATTTTACGATCACATTAAAAACTCCACAAAATCCTGTACAGAATGATATAACACACGAATCGAAACGAAACTGACAGTAGCTTAGCGAACTAGCTAAATATGGAGACTAGGGGAGAGATTAACGAGAGGCTTTTTTTTTTACTTTTACTGACGGAGAAGCCATAATCCTTCTACATCAGTGAGCTCAGTGGTTAAAGTGTTGGTCTAAATGGTAAATGGTGCACTTATATAGCACCTTTATTCAAAGTGCTTTACAATGTGTCTTATTCACCCATACACACGCACACTCACACACCAATGGTAGCAGAGCTGAGATGTAAGGCGCTAACTTGCCATCATGGGCAACTTGGGGTTCAGTGCCTTTCCCAAGGACACTTCGGCATGTGGAGTCACGTGGGCCAAGAATCGAACCGCCAACCCTACAGTTAGCAGACAACTCGCTCTAGCACCTGATTCACAGCCAGCCACCTAGTCTGCTGCTCAGAAGGTCATGAGTAAAAAACCCCAGCACCACCAATCTGAGAAAGGCCCTTGAGCAAGGCCCTTATCCCTCAATTGCTCAGATGTATGAATGAGATAAATGTAAGTTGCTCTGGATAAGGGCGTCTAAATACTGTAAATGAAAACGTAAGTGTCTAGTGGTACATGAAGACTGAGTTGCGTTCTCGCTCAGTCTGATGACACGACCTTACAGCATTGAAGAACCAAAGAAACCCTCTGAAAAAGCACCCCACACCACCATTTTGTACAATTAAACTCCAAACATTGAAAGGTAGAAAAGTGAACAGTGTGTGCTACATCCTGACACAGAGTCAGACTTGAAGGACTTCATCCTGGGCCACAGCCAGAACTGGGGTGAGGAGAATTCGGCCGGCCAGCGGATGGATCTGAGTGCCGTCGTGAACAATAGCTGTTCTATTCCTCCTCTGGCATGGCTGTGTTCTCACATTTCCCTCTCTCTACAGGGCTTGCCAGGATTGCTGGGCATGGTCGGGGCGGCAGGTTACCCTGGCAGGCAGGTGCAGTGACCAAACTCTACTAAAGAGAAACTATATACCCAGAATTCCACTTTGGGAAGGGCCTAATATGTAAAGGAAAGGAATCTGGGACAGGATACTTTAATGCAGTGAATCAGTAGATAAAGTGTTCTTGATTCTGATTGGATAAATGTTCCTTAACACAGATTTATATTACTGCTCGTGTTCTGTAATAATTTGTTCTTGTTTCTATAGTAACAGCTCATTTACAGGGATTTTTCTATGTCGGACACACATAACTTAAAACTAATATTTAAAATATGTTCTTAAAAAAAAAGAACATGTATTATTATTATTATTATTATTATTATTATTATTATTATTATTATTATTATTATTATTATTATTGAAATTTTCTGTGAGGAGATATTTATCAGTGAGGAGTCTCCAGTGTGAGCACTTTGTAAGAGTCAGAGGTAAAGCTTTGTGTTGTGTTTCACCATGCTGAGCGTAATTAACTGTGTATTCATATATGTGTGTGTGTGTGTGTGTGTGTGTGTGTGTGTATGTGCGATATCTGTGTTCTCTTTCAGGGACTGGCAGGCCCAGAGGGAAACCCAGGCTCTAAAGGCGTCAATGTGAGCGCAACCTCTTTCTACGTGTCAGAATATATACAACCATATGGCCAAAAGTATGTGCACCCCTGACCTATAGCACGTCTTTGTACGCTGTAAGAATACAATTTCTTTTCGAGGCCCAAATACTGTTCCAGCATGATGATGTCCCTGTGACAAGCTCCATGAAGACGTGGTGTGTGAAGGTTGGAAGAAGGTAGAAGAACTGGAGATTCCTGCACAGAACCCTGAGCTCAACCCCACTGAACATCACTTTGGGATGAACTGGAACTGTAGCCTCCTCACATCAACTTAAGCACCTGATCTCAACCTCAGTAACGCTTTCATAGCAGAATGAACACAAATCCCCACAACCACGCCCCAAAATCTAGTGGAAATCCTTCCAAGAAGAGTGGAGTGCATTATAAAAGCAAAGTGGGAATAAATCTGGAGTGAGACTTTCAACAAATATATATGGGAGTGATGGTTAGGGGTACACATACTTTTGGCCATACAATGTATATATTTGTCGTATCTGTATTAAGTGGGCGTGGCCTACACCAGATGGGATTTTGCACGCGGAGTTATTATTTTTGTTTGTACCCACAACATTTTCTGCTTTCCAAAATAAGCTTAAATAACAAACTAGTAATCATATTGAAAGAAACGAGTCATTTAAACCACAGTGGAATGGTTTAAGGATGCTGTAAATACATCATGTACCAGGTGTTGTCATGTCATAAGCTCATCTTACATGCCAAGAAGGAGCCGAAAAGAATATTTAAGAACTAATGAGCAGGAAATATTAACTATAATCTTCGGTTAATATACTTTTTATAAGTATATTATAAAAATATATTACAAAAAAAAATCCAGACCTGATCCAAGGCTAATGTGTTTTATTTCCTTATTTCTTCCTCATATGTAGGGTTTTATCGGCCCACCCGGAGCACCAGGAGCACCGGGCATACAGGGAGAAAGAGTAAGTGTCACGTGTCAAGTGATGAAGTGGCCGGAACTGATATTAAATGACAGGTCAAATTGCTATGATGATCCATGAGTTTACTGACGTAAAGCTGATTCAGCAGTAATTATATAAACTGCAAATGTGCCAATATATTAATTAGAGCTAGAGTAAGATATAAAGTGATCCATATTAGACGTTTCCAGGAGTTATTAGTATTGTTTCCAGTAAAATTATGTTACAAACATTTCGCAGTTCACTTGAACCCGTTTCTTGAAAATGTTAATACAGGGTGTTCAAAAATATATGATAAATGGCTTTAATCTGCAGCGAAATGTTATTCTTTATTCTGATTGGTCAGAAGGTGTCGATCCATTTTATTTAGCATTTTTAAAAGGAACCTCCAATGTCAGTGCTTTGTAAAAGTCAGAGGTAAAGCTGTAATATAACGTATTTGAGAACAGGAACTTTCCATGACACTATATGTAATCAGAAAAACAGATAAGTAGAATGTGTCAATCGTTCATAAATTCTGAATTAATTTACGAGAATGTTTTCAGCCCTACATGCCCCGCAACCAACGGTAGGTTTTTCTTCCTTTTTGATTGATTTAATAATGTGACAAATAAACCAAAAAGCAAATATATAAATTTGTGTTTCAGTCTGTTGTGAAAGTGCTCTGAATGCACCTATTACAGTACCTATTACAGGGCAAAAAATAACATCTTAACAAGACGAATCATTCAAAAACAATGAAGGATGTTGTTTTCCAAATGTATTTTCAAATAGATTTAGTCAAGCTCATCTGGCTCTAGTTAACATCTGTTTCGAAGCTAATTTAATGTTGTGCATTATGATTTCTCATGTACAATCGTGAGCTTTGATTATTTCACAGAAAAGAGAATAGTTTTGTTTTTTTTGACTTGCGGTTGCTGTAGCACTTTCAGGCGTCGATTTTGAACCTCACCACCATTTAGCGCCTTTGGATGTTTTTAATTTTTTCTTCATTTTTTTATTGTTTTTCTCAGTAAGTCCATATGGCACATGTTTAAAATGGTTCAATGCAACAGTTTCAGAAAACAAAAGTTCAGTCTGCACGATGATGATGATGATGATGATAGTCTGTTAAAAACAGTAAAAACAGTCAAATGTTATCAGCTTGATTTAAAGGAGGTTCATTTTGTTAAATATTTTTGAATTGGACATATTTAGTGATAATCTCTCACTCTTTTTGCAGGGTATACCAGGACCTGTTGGGAAGAACGGACCAAAAGGAAGACAGGTAAAAGGTTCTCATGTGTTACCAGAGAATATAAACATTTCTTCAGTAGTGGTCTGTATGAGAGATCGGTTTGAAGCTGCAGTGATCTGTAGGAGACGAAGTGTAAAAGTACAATATATATGGATTTTCTGCGTTGCATGTTTTATAATCAGTGTTGAAAACAGGCTTGCGATGAAGGATCATTTTACTGCTAGAGAATAGACAGAGAATAAAGGAGTGAAATTACCAGTAGACTGGAGGAAAAATTACACAACCACAAAACTGATTAACATGAGATTTTATCAATGTGGTGTGTTATCTTCATGACTACGAATGAAGGGATGCTGACAAAGGAAAGGTCGAATAATTACCATAAAAGGCCATTAAAATGATAATTATTGAAACATTTTCAAATCTGAAAACGTTTTCCTGACAAATAATAGGAGAAATCCAATAATCATCACCAATATTCCAGGAAGGTGTCAAACTGGGGACAGGGACAAACTGAAACGCACCAATGATAGGACAGGGGGCAGAGTAAAGACTATTAGAATCAAAAACAAAACCACATGACATGAACTCAAACCAAAATATGAAAGCCGTTCTCGTTGCGCTGGGGTAAGACGTCACATTGATTGCTGAATCTGCTAAATAACCTTATACTGCTTAAGGTTATCAATCGACTTGTTCGGTATGAAAGAAAAGTCCACTGTTGGCTTGAATTTGGCATTTTCTGTACCGGTTATCCTACACAAGGTCACGAGGAGCCTGGAGCCTAGCACAGGGGACTAGGGATAGGGTGCAAAACCATAGTCAAGAATATCTATTAAATGAAATTCTATACATAGTGTTCTATTACACACAACATGTTGTATACAAGGGAAAATCTTTTATGGACACCAATGAAATCCCATAATGCACTGTAAAGCACAAACAGTGTACTCTGTTAGGAGCAGAATACATAGAATGTGACGAATTGTGGATTTGGAGTAGATTAATGATACTTGTGAAGATGCTATCGTATCTGTACTATTCGATAATACGTTATCCTATACGTTAGCATCTTCACAGGTAGCATTAATCTTCTCCAAATCCACAATTCGTTCCCGAAAGTAAATCGGAAATTCAGTTCCCTCAGATAGTGATGGACAGGACTTCATCCACTACAGCTATGTAATATAGTATAATCTCATGGATAACAATATCATGCTTATTATAATTGTATAACTTCAAAGCATGCCCACAATTGCTACAAACAGTGAGGGAACGTCTCTGAAAGGCATTTTGGCCTCGTAAAAGCATAACACTTGTAAATGCGGCATTAGAGCCATGTTGCCAAGTGGGCACAACTCCCAGCGTCTGTGGATAAGTCCGCCTAATCACAGCCTCCCCTGTCTGGATGAAAGCAAGGTGGAAGGCCTTCAAAGGGTCTCTCGGACCAGAGAAGCACACTTTCATTATGTGATCTGTGGGTGCATGCATTTTTCAGCATAAAAAATTAGATTTCTTATCTCAAATTTTTTTTTTGCTTCAGAAGTCCTTTAAAATGGTTATATATCAAGTAACACAGCACTGTTAAAATCTGGATTCTGATTGGTCTTTACTATGGAAACAGCTCATTCACAGGGATTTGTACATAGGACGCTCAACATCGTCATTAATATAATGAAGTTGTCTGCAAAGAGACGTTTAGTTTGTTGAGGTGTGTGTTTGTGTGTGTGTGTGTGTGTGTGTGTGTGTTTTCCCAGGGCGTGATTGGAGATGTTGGGGAAAGGGGTCCTCCTGGGCCTGACGGGAATCAAGTACGATTTTTATGTTCCATAATACTTGAATTATGAATATGATGATATGCTCTCTACACACTTATTATTAGTTTACTTACCTAAGCATTTACTTAAGGTTACTTAAGGTTTGGGGAAACAAAATGAGTTCTGTGAAACAGACCAGTAGCCATGAATTTCAACATAAAAGGTCATCGCTGCTCTGTCTGTTTAATGTGGTTTATATTATACGGTTAATACACAATTTCATGAATGTCTTTTTTTTTCACAGGGACCTGTTGGAGCAACCGGCACTGGTGGCTTCCCGGGCCTCAGAGTGAGTGTCATCTGCATACTCGTGTCTCGGTGACGTGTCCGATATTATGTAATCCTCATGCATGAGATACACAGTACAAGAAAGTTAGGATTTGAAAATATTGCTTTTTGATATTACAGAAGAAAAGCTTTCACTGTGATATTTCAGTGACTCGGTGCCTCGGAAGCTTTCATCACCTTTGCCTCCATACCTGTCCTCCTTGAGAACGTGACTTTGCATTGTTCTTCCTTATCACTGGAAAAAATTGGAGAGATACGTCAGAAAATATTTTTTATGTGTCATAATTGAATTCTCTTATTTTGATTGGTTGAAACAGCTGCAAATCACAGGTTAATATTAGTGTCTTCGCTCTAATCCGTTATAGTTTCCATAGTAACAGATCATTTGCAGGGACTAGTATAGCGAACGTGTAGTCGTTGATATGGTGACGTTTTCTGTCAGAACATTTATGGAAGTCTCTAGTGTCCATGCTTGTTGTTGATAATTTTCCAATAAGAACCCTAGACAGAGCGTAGCAGAGAGCCATAAGGATTAGCATGAGTACTATATATGATCAGAAGTAGAAGAATGGAGCTGCATTCTCTGGAAAAGTTCCTAAGGTCAGCCAGGCAAAGAACCCCTCCTCTCAGTTGCAAAAGGTTTGAAACTCGTTGCAGGTGATCTTGTCCAAACCACAACCATAACACTGAAGCCATATGTGTGCAGATGCTGCACTTAGAAAAAGTGGATTTCTCTGGCATCTCCATTATCAACAGGTGTTTTTATTTTCCCTCTGAACACTACAGAATTCCACTGGACTATTTTCTAACCTCAGCTGTACTGTATGTACTGTACACAGTTCACCCATACAGAACATACATGGTTGGTATTTTTAAAATCCAGGGATGGGATGGGATATTGAAACAGAAAGCAAAAGTGTACATGTGTTGCTATATGTTTTTAGCTGCTATAATGCTAGTCATTTAGGTCATGCGGTAGATTTTTCTCTAAACTACTTTTTTTTTCTTCTTCTTCAAGGCCATTGCCTTAAGCTTGGTATACTCTGTTATCCATGATGGAGTGTGTTTCGATTAGACATGCAATAACGGAAGCACATGGAGCGAAACCCCAGCTACGTCATTCCAAAATGGTGGTGTTTTGTGGGGTTTTTCCTCCTGGAAACTCTGTAGAGCACTGGGGTAAAAAAAAAAAACAGATGTAGAAATGTTAGCAGTGTCAGCAAGGTGTGTGAATTCTGACAGTTTCTTGGATTCGTATTTGGTTACATCCCTATTGGACGTGATCATCGATGTAATTTCAGGTGCTGTAGTTCAGTCACATTGTGGAACATGGTCAGGGTTTGATTACTTCCAGAGTGATTTATTTTCATTTTTTTCCATTTTATTGTTATTTTCCATGTAAGGCAGAGATCACTAGTAAAAATTTACTGATTTTTGTGCCTTTTTCAGTCACAGGCACTTTATTATGAGATTCAGATGTACAATTCAATAGCATTCCAACAGATGGACTTGCTTTGCTTTTCCATTTCCCTTGTGTGCTGGCTCTCCCATGTTGGTTAACCATAAGCTTTCTATTTAAGTCCACGTACAGACGGGATTCTCTGCTTATTTATTTATTTATTATTTGTTTTTTGTCTTTGGATCCACTTGTCGCCGTGAAATGGAATCGTCACCACAAATCAAAATAACGTTCTTCAGACTGATCGTCTTTATCTTTAATGAACCATGTCTATACTGAAGGGTGTGGCCTCTTCCACGATGGCTCTACCCCCACCCCCCACCCCCATCAACAGACCGTGAGGGCTCACTAAATGGATTGAGGAAAAGGAAAATTATGTAAATCATATGATATGGCATTCACACTCACCACATCTCAATCCAGTTGACCACCTGTACGAGCACCATCCATTTTCTCTCCACTACTCTCATGAAAACTCCATGAGGGAATTTCTTTAGAAAGAGCAGTGGTCCATCTCCCATTTTTGGTTCTAGACACTTGTATAATCTATGCCAAGGTGCACTGAAAATTTTCTGGCAGCTTGTGGTTTACTTAGATGATTTTTGTTGTTTTTTTACTTTGTCAAAAGATTGTATCTTTAAATAATACTTGGCATGTGCTGCACTTGTATCTCAGGTTAATGGCCATTCCATTATCTCATTTATTTTACAATAGGGCAGTCAGCCTGGGAGGATATGGGTACATCAGTGTCAGTCATGCCTGAGAAGCACAAAACATTGAACCATGCAACCAAATGACTAATTCACATTTCCTAACTAGTTGGGCTAGAGTTAGGGTTTGGAAATGTTTAGTCTAGGGTTAGGGTTGGCCTATGGATAAGTTTTACTTAGTATTGGCATAGGGTTTGGGTTAGGTAAACCTAGGGCTATGCTAAGGTTGAGTTTTGGCTAGAGTTAGGGTTAGGTTAAGATTATGCTTTATGTATGGTTAGCGTTGTTGTAAGGGACACAGGGTTACAGTTAGGTCAGTGTTAGTGTTTGCCAAGTGTTAACCATGCTGTAGGGTTGGGTTATCGTTATGGTATTCTAAGCCAGAAAAATATGGTTAAACCAATGGAGAGAAATTCCTAGACTGTTTATTGACCATTGAAAGGAAATCCATTTGACTCAATGGACCACTGGATAGGAGCTCAAAAGGATGTGGTATGCAAGTTAGATATACTCTGTGGTTATTGGCAGGCTCTGAAATGTTAAGACTATGCCAGTTTCTTTAGTTTCACATAACAGCTAGTAGACTCCTATACCCTGTCGTCCTCTTCCTTCAATCAGTTCTGTTTCAAGCTACTTCTGGAAGAATTTATGAGGGCAAGATCATGTTCCAGCCACTGCAAAGCGCTTTACGGTTTTTAAAACAGGCTGTCAGTTGAAAGAGACATAGCACTTTTACGAAGTGCACACGATTTGTCTTCATCCCACCAAGCCAGGGTGTCCCGTTCTCCTTCTATGCAATTCCTATGGTTTTAGATTCTACAGATGCACTTCCCCATACCCTGCATTCATGCTGCATGTCCTTATTAGTAGTGGGCTGAGGATGCTTTGATGGATGCCAGTGCTGTCAATTGCTCAGTAAGTCCTTTCTTGCAGAGATAACTATTTGTTTGACACGAGACATGTGCAGAAAGGATTTCTGAGATCACTCCTGCATTAAAGCCTAGGGAAAGGTCAGTGTGCACTGGAATTAGGAGCAGGTGAAGAAGCTGGTTCCAATGAGCCCAGAAAGCCAAATCAGTTATTTCTTTAATGAACACTGCTGTATTTGTTTAGTGCTTGATTGTCATTGCCTATTTCTAAGACATTTTCCATAATAAAAACCAGGCCAACCGTCAGCACCATCAAACATCTAACCCTACATGGTAGGAATCAGTGTCATGGCTGAGCAGATTGCCATTTGTGGCTGTACAGCCTTAGCCACTACTTATGCTAATTAAGGGGCACTGGAGTGTATATTAAGCAAAAGTGGTCTCGATGTGAAACTTGAAAACTAATATTCCATTATCCAGGGTTTATTCTAGCTTTAAATTTGAACAAATATGCTAGACCAAGGGTCATCAACAGAGTGAGCAAAGTCAAATGCAAAGTATTTCAGCAGAAAACAATGCTGCAAGAGAGTCTTATCAGTGAATGTAAAAAAGACCATAGTTCTGTGATCATGGTTCTAGCTCCTTGGAACAAAAATTGATCTCTAGAGCAAATTACAAGGTACATGTACATATATAAACATTTTTAACATTCTTGTTCCATAGACTTAGAATTTAAGTCCAATCGTAATGCTCAAGAGTGCTCACAGATTGTGAGGTTGAGGTTAGAGCTAAACTCTGCAGGATAGTAGACCTCGAGGAACAGATTTGAAGAAACACCCTGATCTATCATGTAGGTACAGGTGTACAGTTGGTATGCATGAATAGATTTTATCCAAATATAGAAGTCCAGCATTTAGGTGGGTGTTTTGCCATTGAACAGTGTCATAAACAGAGCTGTGGTAGTGTTTCTCCTGTGATAAAAGCAGTAATTGACTACAGCTAATGTCACTTAAAGCTCAACGTCCACTCCAATTAAAGCTCGAGTTTATCTCCAATCTCGAACTCACAATTTTTTTACAGCAGAATGCTACTATAGAGAACGTATTTATATGAAAGTTTCAGGTTCTTATCTAGTCACCCACCAGAAATATTCAACCAGAAAGTGAGGAGAATTTTAAAAAATTGCACTTTCTCGTCCCCATAAAAAAAGGGAAGTCTCAAACCTGAAATGTTCTACGTACACACTATACTTACCTAGGTACCCTCTCAAAAAATTAAGGTGAGACTTGAACCCTTCCCATTATATATTGACCCTAAAATGGAACTAAGTCTATGGTTGGGGTTAGATATTGATGATTCCATAAACAGCTGTATAACCAAAATTTCTTGTGTGCCATGATACAAAGGTGGCTGTCGTAGTTAAACCAAATAGAACGGATTTTGCAATGACAATACATAGAGTTATCACTCATAAAATTAGGAAAATTAAAAACTGTCGAGCAATCAACTTTGCGATTATTGGACCACTTGAGATGGAATGACCCTTTTACGTACCTGTATCTTTACAAATGTTACTTCAATACTGCTTGTCTAGATAACCATACCTGTGTTTTGTAGGCGCAAAAACATTACCACCCCACTGACTGTAATAGATATCTCAAGAGACTTGGCACAGCTTTACAAGTGTTGACAACTTGGAATGTACTGTTTGAGACCTGGAGGATATTTATGTCATGATATGGAAAAAGGGATGGATTGAGATTTTCCTCATTAGCCTGTCATCTGGTGTCGTTCACATTAAGTAAGCCTGAGGTGCTTAACCCTGCTCTTGAAGATTTTCTGCTCTTTCAGAATTTAGTTCCAACCCTAATCTTACAAGCCTGATCTTCTTTAGAAGTTCCTACTGTGGTGTGTTTTCACACTAGGCATTTCTTTTTCCAGAAAATATTAGCTATTTTCTACCAGCTAACTTTCTTCTCTATTGCACAACAGCTAGCAGTGTGGCAGGTTAAACGTGTTTCTAAAGCCACAATTCTACCAGAAATATGTGGGTAGTTTGCATTTCTCCTGGTGAAGTGTGAGACCAGAGGACTGGCAATGAAGAAAAACTCATCCATTTCATGAAAATTTAGCTATGACTCAGTGTGGTTAGTGATATTTTGGTGAGATTCAGGAAACCCTGGTGAAGAGCAGTATTAGCACTGCTACTATTTTGGAGGAAATCAAGTCAGTTTTGTGCACTGGGACTTTATTGGAAAACTACCTTACTTCATAAACTGTGCAAGTTAATTCTAACTAATTAACTAAGGTAAAATATTACAACACCCAATCCAGCCTCTCATTTTTTTATGCAGAAATTTATACAGAAGTTTGGTTGGGAAGTATTATAATTCTACAATGTATTAATTTATCAAAGTATTATAAATCCTCTACAGTGGTAATAAAATTAGCAAGTCCTTCATTCTGTTCTGCAATATGAAGGAGTACTCCTTAGCATTTGAGATTTTTTTTAGACCAATTTTTACTTATTTTCAGGGCAATCCTGGGCCTGAGGGACTTCGTGGACTACCTGGTATTGTTGGACCTCAGGTAATGACCAGTCATTAACATGTTACATCAGTCCCTGTGCACTTCTCTTGTGGACACTGAGAACCTCTCCTCCACCTCTTCTGTCATTGGCAGGGCCTGCCTGGAGGCGTGGGACCACCTGGATTGAAAGGTGATAAGGTGATCTAAATATTTCTATTATTGCAGTAAACTGTAAATGTTCAAAGCACAGCTCCTGTGCTAATTATGGGCAGTTGGGGTTGTAGTTGTAGTTACCATTGAATGAAAAGCTAAATTGATTAAAAGCTAGGGATGGATCAATTTGGACACTTATTGGGTATCAGGTCCAATTCCATGCTCATTTCCTCCTACCCATTAAAAACACTCAGATACCAACAGAGGTAATGATACTATGTGACGTAGGCCTAGTGTACATTGGCACGCTAATGAACAGACGACACAAAATGACAGCAATCTGGTCATATTTCTCAATTAGTGACGCAAACTGTGAAAATATCATACTCATTTCAAAAAGTACCAAAAAACACATACTCAGCCATTTATTGATGCATCGTTCTCCAAAGGTATATGGAACAGCTCATGAATTTAAAGAGGAATTTATGCCAGTACTATGCCCTGTATTTCAGTCGTGGAAATAAACTTACCACTTACACCAATTCCTCAATCAGGTCGATTGTAAGCAGGTTGATATTTTATTGAAATGACGAATGCTGCAGAATTACAGTAGGATGTGGTTATTTCTGTCCCTGAAAGTGAAACCGCTGTGCTGTGTTTAGCCTATAACCTCTGTATGGCGCTGTATGATCTAGGGAGAACCTGGATTACGTGGGGAACCAGGAGACTATGGCTACCAGGGTGACAAGGTGAGGGAATAGGACGGCGAAATGTTTGGTTGCTAAAGTTTTTAAGCTCTTTTGAACAATGGCTAAAATTCAGGTCTTCTTCCAACCATTCCAACTCTTTTGTATGTGTGGAGATGAGAATCTGACATTTAAATATTTCATAATGTTCCTCTTTGTTCAGGGGGCTGCAGGTATTATTGGACCACCAGGCCCACGTGGAAAACCCGGACCAATGGTATGCTAGTCACTCTTTACCATGTCATCCTCATAAATACTTCATCAATGCTCTCTCTTTAAGAGCTTTTTTAGCTTGCATCTTGTTTAGCATGCTATGCAAACCTGTTTAATCTTCAACGCACCAGTTCTTCTTTTTTTTTTTTTTAAATACAGCTCACAAAGCTATGGAAAAAGTGCCTGGTAAAGCTTTGTTGCCCCTGAGTCACTTTTACAAGACAGCACTTGGGACTGATTGGCATTTTGTACTTGTGCCCAGTTTAAATATGGGTTGGAAGAGGATCGGGCACTGCCGTAACTTGTCAAGCTCTTGTAGAAGTCATTGTTTACTTTAAGTTAGATTAAGTTCATTTCCACCAATGATCTTCAACCAGTGATGATATAGAAATAATGTGCAAATCACCACCAAGCCCAAACTACCTCTTGCTATTTGTGTATACCTGTGCATTTTGATTATGTGTACATCCTTTTTGTTTTGTTTGAAAGGGGAAAACAGGTGACCTTGGTGCCCCAGGACCACCGGGGCCTCCTGGACCTGAGGTAAGTATCACTAACATGCTCATTGATCTACATCAAGCATCAGTGGTAACATGGAAATTCTGATAGCATCAGTCCAAGCTCTTCAGTTGATCAAAAACTAAAGGTGTTGGGGAAGATTGCGGAGGTTTCTACCTTAATTCGTCAAGTTCTGAGCTGAGAAAAACCCTGGTGTTTGAGAAGAATAATATTTTGTTTCCTTGGTTATTCTCAGTTCTTAGATATGATGGTGTATGTTGGAGAATGTTTGAAATTCTATACCATAATTATCTGTTCAACAGTGAACAGTGAATCTTGTCTTGTGTTTGGACTTGTATCTTAAAGACCTTTAATCACTTCTCTCTCAAATCAGTGCTGAAATGTCCTTAAGATTCTAGCACAACTTCAGTCATATTTAAACAAACGTACTCCTAAATTTAATAGTCGGTTTAAGGGTAAAAAATAAATAAATAAATGCCTTTAGTCATTTAAAAGCACTCAGGTACTGGCGTTTGAAGTTGGTGCTGTAGGTCACTAAGCTGTCAGGGTTTAGCATTGTGCTAGCATAAGAGCTTGGGGGCATGAGCTAATCAAATACCACGATTTAAAGGCACTTGAGTAACATTTATGATAGTTACTGTATTTGATGTTCCATTAGCACAGTGTTTTGGATGCCAAAACTGGTCTTGCTTGGGAAATGTGAGTAGATAAGAAGGAATCTGCACATCTTTACAGCAAGGCTTCGTTCAGCATCTCTGTCTAGATGAAACGATCCAACAGCGGTGGATATTCTTTAATAATTGTCTCTGGGAAAGTTTTCTCGAGGCTCTGTCTGGTTAAACAGGATTCCACCTGGGTTGCAGATGCTGGATGAAGATCGGTTCACATCTGCGTGTAGGAGATGTCTCACACAGACTGTTTGCCATCTAGTGGATTTCTGTCAAAACAACACTCGGGTTGAAGGCAGTGACTCTCTTTTACTGTATTCAGGAAGCAACGTAGCTGAGACTTTAATGTGTGTGTGGCGGGGGTGAAAAACATCTCTTCTGCCTACAGATGATGGAGAGGCAAAAATATTATTTTACATTTAGGTCTAATCTACGTGCACAGACATCTGTCTGGTTCAGTTACAGTCAGGGTAAAGTTGTTCTATTTTGGAGATGTATAAAAAATATTATGAATTAATAATTCAAATTGAATTTCAGTGAAGATCAGACTGATCATGGCTGAGCTGCTATGGACTTGATTGGACTTTTTGTGGCTTTTTGAGTTGCTGCAGATGTTGATTGGACAGAGATTGGACTTCTTGAAGCTGATTTACTTTAAACAGAGATCAGACTTACTGTGGAATATATGTTTTAGACTGAGATGTACATTTTGTGGATAAAATGCTATTGACCAAGATAGGACCCCTTGTGGCTGTGTTGCTGTAGACTGAGATCTGATTTTTTTTTTGTGTGGCCGAGCTGCTAAGACCAAGATCAAACAAGATTAGACAATGGAAAGCGATCCTCATGGCTAAGGTTCTACAGGCCGAGTTTCCATTTGGTTGATTTATAGAGATTAGACTCTTTGTAGATGTGATTCTTGAGACAGAGATTGTACTTCTTGTGGAGATCAGACTTTTTGGCTAAAGTGCTACAGACTAAGATAGGACAGCTTATGGCTGAGTTCAGCCTTACTGTGGGTGTGATGTTATTTTGACAGAGATCAGATTTGTGGTTTATTTAGACAGACACATTGTTAATGAGATGTTTTAGGGTAGAGATCAGGCTCATGAACTCAGACTTGTGCATGACCTGCTTAACACAGAAGTCAGACTCCTTGTGGTTGAATTGATACAGACAAATCAATCATACTTATAGGTGAAAAAACATGATCAGACTTACTCTACATGAGATGCTTTAGATAGAAATTAGACTTGTGGTTGAAAGCAATCAGAATTTTTGTGGCAAGGGTGCTACGGTCAAAGATCAGACAGACTGAGATGCTACAGACAAAGATTAGACTTTCTGAAGCTGAAGTACAGAATGATTGGTGTCTTTGTGCCTGTGATGCTACAGATAGAGATCAAACCTGTTTTGGTTGAGACTACAAACTGAGATCAGACTCTATGTGACTAAGCTGATTTAGGCAGAAATCAGACTTTTTGTACCTGCAGCGCTACAGACAGAGACGAAACAACATGTAGCGAGATGGTTTAGACAGGGATCAGACTACTCATGACAAAGAGGATGCTATAGACAGACCCACTGTTAACGAGATGTTTTAGATAGAGATCAGATTCCTAGTGGATGAGATTGGTTAGACAGAGATCAGACTTCTCAGGTTAAGTCAGAGTCAATATGGATGAGATGTTTGAGTCAGAGATTAGACTACCTTTGATAAACAGATGGAATAGAAAAAAAAGGTGCCACACGCAGGAATCAGACCAGATGATTGAGATTAGAGATAGAAATCAGATTCTTATGGTTGCAGCATAAACTCACCGACCCACAAGTGCCTAATTTGTAGCTACTGACCCAAATAAAAACCCTCAAAATAATTCACATTTAATCTATATTCCATGATTCGAGGAGTAAAATGTCATGCGACTCGTTTGAGGATCAGACGTCTCTTCATGTACGCACTTTTCCTTGATTTTCAGGGATTTCCTGGAGACATCGGGGTTCCTGGTCCCAACGGCCCTCCAGGCCCAAAGGTGAAGAAACAGCATGCCAGTTTAAGCCCTGAAACATGGAGAGATTAGCTGTGATCTATGAAGGGTGGGAGTCTGATCTAAGACTATCTTAAATCAGACTTCTGACTGCTTATTAAATGTAAAATATTTTCATTTATTAATGTTAATGGTGCCCTGCTATGGACTGGAGTCCCATCCATGCCCAGTATTCCCGGGACAGGACCTGGATCTGCCCTGACCCTGATGAATATTTAGTTCCAATGTCTCATATTGGTTAAAAAGGAGAAAAACTTAATTTCTCTATATTCATATACTTGTAAAGTCATAAAGCTACATTTTGGCATAAGACAGCTTTGATTACAATTGGAATTCCTAACAAATCTGCACAGTGAGAATGAGACCTGATGCCCATCACTGTAGTCTATGTGACAGTTAGCCATTAGCACTCGGCTAGTTTGTATGGTCAGAAATATTATCATGCTAGCAAACATGCTAACCAACAACTCCTTGGTGAATGAGGCAGTAACTGACCATCAGGAGCTCAAATCGGTGTGATTCAAATCTTTTATTTGCATACTTTTATGTGACCTTTTTTCTTGCTTTAAATTTCAAGCTGTATTTCAGCATTTTTCCAGAATTTCAGTCCTTTCACCACCACGTGTAAAACTTATGAGCTTTCGTAGCCAGGTCAGATGTCGAAAGCACAATTTTAGTTGCTAATTTAAGGGCGATGTCTCACTTCACTTCACTTGGCTTTACTCGATTAAGATGATACTCTGATTAAGAAACTAGCATGTAAACAGCGATTATTGGTGACCTTAACCCGACTAAAGTCATACTCAAAGTAAACACAAATCGAATTAAGACGTGGAGTATTCCTATATTAGTTGCATTATTGACATGTATACACCTTAATCAGAATATTGTCTTATTCAGAATAAGGTTAATTATTAGATTATTGCTGTCCATTTAAATGTAGTCAGTGTTTTAATGAGGAGTGTGTGTGTGTGTGTGCGTGTGTGTGTGTGTGTGCGCAGGGTGTTCAGGGAGCGAGGGGACCTCCAGGGCCTTTGGGGCCAAAGGGTACAGAGGTGATAATCTTGTGTTTTTATTTTTCTCACACACATTTTTATGCCAGTGTTAATAGCATCAAGCAGCTCTTTTCTTTTAATCACAAACATAGTGTAAGTGGTTCACACAAACACACACACACACACACACACAATTCCTGGCCTTGATCCTCACATTTCTTAGACTCAACTCCACGAGCAATTAACACACAGCTACATATTTTCCAACACTGAAGTCTATCTTATATAATTTTAACAAGATTTCAACCACATTATGGGCCAGCAATGCATTATGGGATTACAAATGCAGGGTTTTTATTAGGAGTTAGGAAAAACATTTCTCAATCAGCTGGGTTGAAAACCGAGTGGGTGTTTTTGGTGTGTTGCGTGGCATGGCTGTTACTCCTGCCGTCTTCACCTTGATAAAGGTGCTTGGATTTTTGGGTTTTTTTTTTTTTTACAGAGTCAGCTGTATTTTACTCTCTTTCTCTTTTTTTCCATCTCAACCCCCTCCCCCAGAGCAATGTCCTCATGTCCCAAATAAAGTGTTTATGGCGCCTCATCATTAGATTGTTTACTGAAACGTTACCTCATGTGCTTTTTTACCAGGGAGATGAAGGCCCTTTGGGTCCACCTGGCGGTCCTGGCCCCACTGTAAGTGTGTGTTTGTGGGTGTTCAGAGTGTGTGTTTGTGTGTGTGTGTGTGTGTGCTGGGATTCCATGCTGTAATGCTTTGTGTGTGTTTGTGTATTTTTCAGGGCAGGCCTGGAAGGAAGGGTTATATTGGTGAGCCAGGACCTGAAGGACCAAAGGTAAAGGAATTAGTTTTTTTTTTATTTCCTCTTTTTTTATATAAATTATTTTTTTTTATGCCTGAATAATTTATTAAACAATAAAATACACATAACTAAGATGTCAATCATCCGACTCAAAGTATTACATGGCTCTTCTTTAAAACTAGTAAAAACTTTTATTTCCTTTTTTTTTTGTGGTTCCGTCACCAGAGTGAAATGCGCTTTCATGTTTTATAACTCTCGGTGATGCTGAGTGTTTCACAATGGGTGGTGGTTGGTTGATCTGATAATAAACGTGTTGCGGTTCATTATGACAGCTCAGGAGATCTCTCAGGGCTGTCATTACAGGATAATAACAACATTTGCGATGAAAGAATGAACCACACAGGAAACACGGACATGTGCTTGGCTTTTCCAGCGTGTCAGTGGGAGAGACGTTTGAGAATGCAGATGTTTGTTTATTTATTTATTTATTTATTTTTATTCATGTATTTACAGGGTGAAGTCAGCGACCAGGGAAACGTCGGCAAGAGCGGCCCTCCAGTAAGTACAGCATTGTTAACGTGAAATATCACAATACTCTAAGACATTTCTACACAGGGTTGGAGGTATAATTTTGGTATATTTATACTAAAAAGCTGGGGGGGGGTAATTAAAAATCAAAACATGGAAAAAATTCATCATATGTGACATTTCACAATTTGAATTAATTAAAACTTTAACATCTAATAAGCTACTTTCCATACAGAATTATTCAAAGATCAGCCCTATATTAACATGCCACTTTAGAACAAGAGAAATCCCACAGCAATAAATGTATAAGCTTTATAACGAGTAGAATAATGTTATAATAAGGATGAACGCATCCTTACATCCTTACCCGTATGTTCCAGGTCTGTGGTGTGATCAAGGAAAAGTTCTAGTGTATAAAAACCATACACTCACACTACTGCACTACGGCAACACTAATGACACAAAAACTAATGTAGACCAGTAGGAGTCTCTGAAGTGTTATTTTTGAGGTACAGGATGACATTAGGCTATATATATATATATATATATATATATATATATATATATATATATATATATATATATATATATATATATAAAATAAAAATGCATGGTGCAATAATATAACTGGATGATGACACGGTGCACACATCATTTAATTCCTTTAACAATTTATTGTGTCTTAGGTCTAAATTTTAAAAATGTGTCATTTCTTATCCATTTTTCCTTCCCGCTGACACTAAAATGCCATTTTACCCTTTATTTTGGCAGTACGAAGTGTTAAAAGATAAAGATGAAACGTTTGCGTTGTAGTGTGAGCGAGCGAAAGCGTAGCATTTTGAAAATGCTGACGTACGATATGGCGAGGCTTACTGAGATGCTCTATTCTTTATAAGGTAAAGATTTTACGGTCGACTTTTGATTTTGTATACAGTGTGTGTGATGTTGCGTGTAAGAAAGGAAGCGTGTTTTCAGTTGAAAAAGAAGCAAAAATGAAGGACATGATGTAAAGGTCATAGATCAGCCATCCAGCGCCCTAGCACACATACCAAGCATGTGGAAAATTAAATAACCTTCACGCTTTGTTCGGTTTTTAGGAAACGGAAATGGCTACCACACAAACGACACTTACGTGGCGGAAAAATCACTGTTTTCATTTCTCTGTAGTTTAATAATAATGACCGAAGGACAGCGCGTCTTCTTACGAAGTTTTTGACGTTGTGTTCGTAAACGGACTTTCTCAGTGTTCAGGTTTCAGATTCAACACACGAGCTACTGATCTTCACTGAATGGTTTTGAAGTTAAAAGAACAGATCTGCTCCCACCCCCCACCCCCACCACCACCCTGTTGGCCTCTTGTGAAAGAAGGTTTGTAAGGCATCAAAGCGAAGAGACGTCTGGGGAAATCTGACAAGCTGTGTATATTGGATTTCGGCCATGCGAGTTTGTTCTTGAGAACTGTGTGTGTTGCTCAAATTCGAGCGAAACAGCTCCAGAAAATCAGCACCGGTGTTGCAATCTCCAACACACACACACTATAATTATAGCAGACACCTGAATCTATGGTCTCTGGAGACAACCCAGGAGTGATGGTTTTATTCAGTGATGATGTATAATGGATCTGCATTCAGAAGAAGGAATATTTTTTCACAAAAATACCACCCAAGTATGTGATAAAAGGGTCTGCCTTTATGACCCAGTCAATCACCTGATGTAAATCCAATTAAACAAGATTTAAAGACAATATGTTTGGAAGAACGGGCCAAAATCACACTTGAATACTGCGACCCATTAATTTCTTCATACTGGAAGTGTCATCAGGCTGTCATTACAAACAAAGGATTCTCCACGACGTATTAAATATGTTTCACTTAGCGTGTTCAGAACTTTTTTCCCGTCATTCCTCCTAATTCCACATATCTTTATTTAGTTAATGTGAATTCTTTACATTTCCGGATTTCTTGAGTTAAGACTGATGTCTGGTGAAAATTTCATGTGAATAACCTCATTGGAAATATTATTTACTGAAAAAATATGGTGACACGTCCAATACTTATTTCCCCGACTGTTCCTACTCTGGGTTGAGAAGTACAGCTGACTGTTGTGTTCAGCCCCCTTTCATATCTTTCACTGATTCAGGGTTGGTTAGAGTTGTCTGGACCTGTAGCATCATTGTCATGGAATTAAGCTTTCGTACTGTTTGACCGTTTTTGTCAAATCCAAATCCATCAAACGCACTATACACAATGGGTGAGATTTACTGTGCAGGTTTTTCCACTGATGGCGTGCACATGCTGTACACGCCCAGTCAAAGTCACACCACTAATCCAGGCGCCATTGCCCTAAGGGTTGTCTAGAAGGAACAGTTGATATTTTATGAGAACCAACACTTTATGAGAACTAGTCTGGTGATCATCAGGGATAAACCGCAGTGTAAGTAGCGGATTCATAAACCATTGAGAGGTCGATTGCTTTTAGTGCAATTTTATTTGTAGAGTTGATTAACAGAAATCCAGATGTAGGTTTAGATCCTTAATGAACAAGCCAAGGTGACAAAGAATTCTTCATGAGGAAGAATCCTTGAGAGGAAGCAGAACCTAAAAGGAGCCCATCCTCTTCTGGGTGACACACAGTTTTTGGGAATATAAATCCTTACAGTGTGTTGGTATAGAAGAATAAAGGCAACTAAAACTAAGCCCTGGGATGCGTAAAGCACAGTCTAGATGGTTGCAGCAGCAGAAGGTTTCACGATAATGACCTGGACAGTTGATGTGACTCCAAAGTGCTACCATGAAAAGTGCCTGCAAAGTGACTATTGGCAAGAATAAGGCAAGGAACTATAAAAGAATTCCCATGTATGGTGTCTTTCTGCTAAAGTCAGATCTACAGATGGGAGACTGCAGTTTGTGGTTTCAGAGGCAGGATTTAAGCTAAATCCAGAGTCTAGCAGAGTGGATGACTGAATTTTCTGTGGAAAGAAATCCACTCTCGCCTTAAATTTGGATAAGCTGGAGGAAATGTGTTCTCCACGTTAATCAGTTGCAGCCTCCATCAAATTTCAGATTCCAGAACATCTGCATGTTTTGTAAAGTGCTGAAACAGGTCCTAGAGCATGATTTGACATTTTTTGTATACTTGTTAGCTGGATATGGTTTGATGAGCCAAATGTTTAGACTGGACAAAATGGATGGAAGGAACTAAAGGGAAAGCTTGGACGTTACTGGGAGATACTGTACAATTGACAAAATACCCAGAGGTAGACCATCAAGTCTTTCTTTTGTCTTTAAACCTGGTTATGTCATGTCTTAATAAGACCACCATAATCCTACTGATTAGGATGATTTCAGAAGTGTTTTTCATCTTCCATTTCTGTCCGAATCTCGGCAGTGTGCTATTGCTAGACAATGTGCTAGGCCCATGTTAGGCTTTTATTTGTAGATATTTTCTCCTGTATTTAATATGATTCAACCGAGTTTGTTGGTCCACGAGCTCAGATTAGGTTTTGTAAATGTGTAAATACGGGTGTGGCCGATTGATTACTTGATTTTATCACTAATACGTCACGGAGAGAAAGGCTCAGTAGTAGGTGGGAACTTCTTGAATACTCTTTAAAAAGAATCTCATGGAAATTCCTCAAGAAATCAGGTGAGAAAACGCCAAGAATACATTTCTGGAAGTTCTAGGCAAAAAGAGCATATACTTTTGAAGATGCTAAAATACAAAATTATTTTTTATTTGTTTTGGATTTTTGATCACAACATAAAAATAAAGATTGAGTGTGTCTAAACTTTTGTTTTTAAGTCAAGTAGTTTTCTTTGTAACCTTTTTATTTTAATGTGTTGTTGATGTTGTGTATTTGTCTGTCTTTGTATGTATGTGGTGGTAAGCTTCCATGCTGCAGAAAAAAAATTGCGCCTAAGGGGGACAATAAAATGTTACTATACTAAAAGCAGTGTCCTGGTGAAATTCCCTCATTGGCCCTTATCTATCACAGCCCCCTAATAATCCCCATCTCTGATTTGGCTGCATCACTCTCCTCTCCTCTCCACTAATAGCTGTTGTGTGGTGGGAGTTCTGGAGCACTATGACTGCCGTCGCATCATCCAGGTGGATGCTACACACTAGTGGTGGTCCTGTCTGTATGCCGGTGTCACTCAGTTATGTGTTTAACGTCTCTTTTTGTGTTCTTCATCTGGGTGTTTGCAGGGAGAAGAAGGACTTCCAGGAATTCCAGGCGTGGCTGGCCCACCTGGGGAAAAAGTAAAATGACTTCTCTTTCTTCTTTTCATTATTTCACATCCTAAGAGATTAATGAATAGAGATGAATAGAGTCTTGAGTGTGAATCTTATGGAATTTAGATGATGCTTGTGCCTGAAGCACATTAATTTTCTGAATTAATTTTTTGAATAAATTTTCCTGCACTATTTGAGCATGTAGCATTAGCATGTTTATAGAAGGGACTTATTTATAATTATACTATCCGTTGTTACCCAGGTGAGGACGGGTTCCCTTTTGAGTCTGGTACCTCTCAAGGTTTCTTCCTCATATCGTCTCAGGGAGTTTTTCCTTGACACCGCCGCCTCCGGCTTGCTCATTAGGGACAAATTCATACGTTTAAAATGTATATTCTGAATTTATATATTTCTGTAAAGCTGCTTTGGACCAGTGTCCAATGTTAAAAGTGCTATACAAATCAAACTGAACTGAATTGATTTGAATTGAATTGAAGGTATGTCGGTCAACAACAGAATCTGTATTCAAGGGTGAATCAGCCAACCACAGGCCAATCCAGATCAGTTTCAGGCCAATTTCAGATCAGTCATTCAGAGGACAGTCCCCACAGAAATAGACTAAAATATGACCTATATCCTCACAGCTCCAGGGACTTTGGGTCAATTCTAAGGACCATTTTACATATTAATTTGCTGGTTGATTCACTGATAACTGGAAATTGTTCCTAGGTATGAATGAGATTGTTAATGTGTCCCTGACTTGTGCCCAGTGTTCTCAGTATAGGCTTTGGTTCTACCATGACCCTGATCAGAATACAGTGACTGCTGAAGATGAATAAAAAAATGATCATTCTTGAAGTAAAAGGTGATCTAGGGATTTCCAAGTGGTTGCAAGGGGAGTTGGTTTATGGCTCCTCAGTTCCCCTAGTTGGTCCATGACTGATGGATTAAGCCTTTCGTATAAAGTGTTGGTAAATGTGTTATGTATGCATTGTTAAATAGGTTGTCCAATGGACATCCTTATATCTCCATTGATGTTAGAAAATGTTTTAGAAGCCACGTAATCATAGCCCAGTTAAAACTAGTTTGAGGAATTTTTTACCTGAGGTTTAGAAAATAATTTTTTATAAATAGATAAGAAAGGCTGCAGACTCAACCTGTTTGGAGAAATTCATCCCACCATAGTTCATCTCAGAATGAATAAAAATGCATATTGGTTCCTAATTAAAAATGTTTTTTTTCACAGGGAGATCGTGGTCCAGCAGGGCCTTTGGGTCCCGCAGGAGAGAAGGGTTCAATGGTAAGAACACCAATCATTGTTTTAAGAAAGCAAAGCTGTTGATGTTTAGACTGCTTTTGGGTTTTGTCCATTAGTGATCATATGTGGCTTACAATTTAACCTCATATCAGCTTTTACTTCTTAATCTATATTGAATTATTGGTGACTTACTGCATATTGTTTCCCTCTGTTAAAGGGCTATCCAGGTTTGCCAGGAGGTCCTGGAGATGTTGGCCCACAAGGCCCACCAGTACGTTCTGTAATCAATTGTGGAATAAAAAATTGGAATATATCAATTAGGTCAGTGCAAGAAAAAAAGATGGTGTGATTTGAGGTAAAATAACCTTTCTCCTTTTCTATATGCCTCTGCTTAGGGTCTAACGGGTCCAAGGGGTACTCCAGGTGTTCCTGGGACAAAAGGAAGGAGGGTAAGCCACTAAATGAAGTATCTCATTTTTTTGTCCATCCTTTTTTTAGCTCAGGGGCTCGTGCCCTTGAGTTTCATTCCCTGTTATTGTTTGTATGGATGAAACCGACTATGATGTCAGAGTAACATTTTTCTAGCTGGGAGCATTACACTAACTCTCGTTTTTCTGGTAATTTGGGGATCTGCAAATCATCTCACTGTAAAGGACTCGTGATTTGCAGAACCCATGTGGTGGCTGCTGTATTGTCTTTCATCTTACACAAGGTTTTATATAATTTGCTCTTGAGGTTTTTCCAGCTCAGTGTCCTCCATCTGTTTCTTGTGGATTACGTAAATAATGGATCATAACAAGTTCAAATTGAACTCGTCAACTCATTACATAGGAAAGCTCTGAATAAAGTGAGACAGTGAGGATGAATCAGGATCATTAAATCAGAACTGCTGAGCAACTAATGCTATTATAAAGAGTTTGAAGTGTGTGCTTGCGTGCTCTGGGCCTGCGTCTTTTTGATGCAGTTTACAGTGACCCCTTATGGTCAAACCCCTAAAATCAGTGGTGACCCCTAAGATCAGAATGACATCGGCCAGTCGTTTTGAAACGTGTGGCTGACTATCAAATCTGTTTTACTGTTGATTCAGTAGTGAAGTTTTGTGTCTACACAGGATACCAGTCTGCTACACGAGTGAGTAAAGTATACCACAGCATGTGGAGGCCAGACGATGAAGCCATGCTTCTGCCGGCTGAATGTGTGATTGTCTCGGGTCCCCAGTTTATAACATCATTGGCTATCTTCTGTCTGATTGTACAGGAAGCTTTTCATTTATGTGTGTGTGTGTGTTTGGCCATATACTATTATATACGTACAACACACACATGGTAGCACTTACTACATAGGCACAGATGGTTGGATTGTTTAAGCATGACGTTGCGGCATGACTTCCTTTCCTGTTTATTTCCATGTCTTAGACTAGATTCTAAAGCAAATTAAGTTCAAGTGTGGATCATCTTGGTTTTTTGTTTGGGATCTGTTTTTCCAAGCACATTTTTGTAGTAGTAAGTAATTGTGATGGCAGCTTGCGGTTTTGCGTAGATTTGCTAATACGATGCAGTCTCACTGACCTGGATGATGGAAAATTGGTACAATTTCCAGGGGATTCTCTATTAATATTTTTTTTGCCTTGTGCTAGGCTGAGGATTGGGGATTCCAGTCCTGGATAACCACAACACAGACAACACTGAAGCGTGTTTGCTCGCTTCTGGTTGCTTAGAGTACCTAAAGGGATCCTACATAGAACTTACAAGGGTTCCCTTGTAAATGAGTCAAACTGAAGAACCTATTGCTAGGTTTTTTGTTTTTTTTCTTTCTGTTCATATCAGGGGCCAAGAGGAGCTGATGGACCACCTGGAGAACCAGGTCCAGAGGGCATCAAGGTACACACACCCTGACATACCGACACACTTCAATTGTTTATGGCTTAACTCAATACAAAGCTATTTACTTTGCTTTATACAGGGAGAAAAGGGCGGCCCAGGCCTGAAAGGAGCTACGGGGTTTGTTGTAAGTCCATCAACTTAGTGCTACATAATACTGATCAAATCAAATATTGTATTTTTATACCACAGTGTTGTTGTGATCCATGTGTGTCTTTGCAGGGCAAAGCGGGAAGTCCAGGGAAACGAGGCTCTCCAGGGCCACCGGTACGTACACATCCAACAGTTCCAGTTCATGTAGCGAGACCATATTTTCCAGACTATGACACTCGTACCTCAATTCTCTCAGCATAAGGGTGTGTGTGTGTATGTGTAAGTATGTATATATATATATATATATATATATATATATATATATATATATATATATATATATATATATATATATATATATATATATATATATATATATGTGTGTGTGTGTGTGTGTGTGTGTGTGTGTGTGTGTTTGCTGCATTTAGGTACTAGCGTGTTTATTTTACATAACATTTATTAAAGTATGAGGATGGGATCCATTTGTTAATTGATGGGATTGAGTGAACGTTCAGCCATAACATGACCACATGACCATGACACAGTCTGTGAGAAGGTTGTCCATCCTTTGTTCGTTTTCACCCAGTGAAACTAATTCCATCTGAATAGGGCTCCAGAGTCTTGAAAATGAAAAAGTCAAGTAATAAAGAAAGGGGATGAGGCCCTACTGTCCTGCACTGGACAATCAGGAGGACATTGCATTAGTAGTTTTGGACTGTTGCTTAATGGACATTTGCTTAATGCATACTGTATAGTGATGGACATGGGAACTGTTTATTCTCAAACCTTTTTACTAAACCTTGCCTTCACTCTGTCATTATCGCTCCATTTCCCCTGTATTCCAGTCTTATATCACATGGTGCCATGTGAACTGCTGACTGTACAGTAGAAGGAAGTAGACGGAGTCTGTCATTTTACAGCACATCTTGTCTGTCATTAGCACTGGTAGTGTGTGTATGTTATACTAAACTTTTAATAGACTTTTAATAGCCTGAGGATGCAGTGCATTGTATCCCTACTTCTCTCACACTTTCACAATGCTTTTAGACCCACAGCGCCCTCTAGTGCCACAAATAGAGCAACTGAGGTTGGTGTACATACTTTGTTTTCAAGTCAGTCAAACATATTTGGTGATTCCTGCTCGGACATCTAATTTTACTTGTCTGTGCACAAAAAACAAACAAACACATTATAAGGTAGAAGGTGCAGTACAGCAGTAAGCAGGTTTACTGCACACATGTTAACATGAATGAACGATAAGCTCTTCCTATGTTCCTGAACAAAGTCCCCAAAATTTGCAGTGCCTTCACATTTGGCAAAGCAAGTGTTTATTATCCACCAGGCCACACGTTCCCCATGGATTTTTCTGTTCCTTGTGGCCAGCCAATTCCCATGTCTGAAAGAGATAAGAGATCCCCAATAATAATCATCAGGAACAGATTTCCAGGTCCGGTTTCACATGATGCTATCCCACCGTGGTAATGGGAGCGGGTTGCGTGTAGATTCAGCGCATCCTGTAGACGATAATGAGCCATGTAAACAGGGATTAAAGGAAAACATATGAAGCGGTGCTGCTGACACATTTGAGAGGAGTCTGACCACCAGGCTGTAGTCATTTCCTGGTGGTTTAACAACATGCGGCTGGTTTCTCGCAGACAAATAATAAACGTCGCAGACCACAGTAAGGCTAAATACAAACCAGTACGACTTACTGTATCTCACTATAGCGTAACGAAACGCAGAACAGCACAGATCACACGTTATTTTGCTTTTAAAAAGTCAAAAGCAAGGACATTTAAACCGAATCATGTTTCACTTTAGCTGTCGTGCAATTTCTTGATGTATATTTGTTCTGCTTTCACACAGAATGTTTACACAAAGCTGTTAAATCCCAGGCAAATCCCTGAAAGCCATTTTGTGCACTTACTCCCAGATTACTCTCTTCTGATTTCCACCTCAACCTCATGGACATCCTGCTCAAAGTTCTTGGATTTTCTGCACCATATTTCCTTTTTCACCATATTTCCTTTTTCCCACACCTGGATTTTCTTTTACTTGTTCTCATTTTATGATAGCTTACATTCCTGGGATGACTCAGACTTCCTCAGACTTCCATGTCCTCATTCTGAGACTTCCTATGACTTCCTCCTCCTGACTTTTTTAGACTTCCTTATCCTCACTCTGGGACTCCCTCTTCTTCACACTGGGACTTTCACTTTCTCCTCACTCTGGGACCTTCCTCAGACTTCCTCTTCCTTACTCTGAGACTTCCTTGTCCTCACTCTGGAACCGTCTTAGACATCTTCCTCACTCTGGGGCTTCCTCAGCCTTCCTCATCCTCACCCTGGGACCTTCTCAGACTTACTCCTCACTCTGAGATTTCTTCATCCTTACTCTGGGACCTTCTCAGACTTCCTCCTCACTTTGAGACTTCCTCATCCACACTCTGGGACTTCCTACTCTTAACTCTGGGACTTGTTCTGACTTCTTCCTACTCTTCAGTCTAGACTTCCACATCTTTGCTCCTCATACTTTCGTCATTGGAAACAACTAATGCTACAGTATAGGGTATATTCTTCCTTCTTGAAAAATAAAATCTCTCACACTCTCCAGTATTCCTGTCCTATTTATTATAATTTCATTAAACTTCAGAAAAATGCTAGTTACTGGCTTATTGTGTGGAAATTGATTACATGTGGCTCCAGTGTCAGTGATTCAAACTCAATCTCACATTCCTGTAATTGACAGTATGCAGCCACACTCACGGTATACTTCTGTTCTTATCTGTGATTTTATAATGTACTGGATAAAGAGATCCTATCTACACAAAAATAGTCAATATGGTCATGACCCAGATATGTGTATGTATGCAGGTATGTAATTGTGTGTGTGTGTGTGTGTGTGTGTGTGTGTGTGTTTGTAGGGTGTTGCCGGTCCACCTGGAAGTTCTGGTGAAAGAGGACCTCATGGTGAACCTGTGAGTATCATAAATGTTAGGCCAAATTGGTGGTTTTGGGAGCAGGGGCATGGATAGTTCCTACTGGCTTTTCGTGTGTGTGTGTGTGTGTGTGTGTGTGTGTGTGTGTCAGCTAGTCTAAACATGCAATCAGGCGACAGGCCCCTAGTTGCTCCATCTGCTGTAAAAACACACCGCAGCTGTTTGAAGTAGCTTTACTGTTTTTTAATTCTTTCATACACATATACACATCAGAACACACACACACACACACACACACACGCAGCCTCTTCCCCCAGGTCATGTCCTTTATCAGGTTTGTGTTTGCCACATAATTTGGCAATGACAACTGCTCTATTCACAATAATATTATATATAATTATATTATATTATATTTTTCTAAGAGCGGTGAGGTCTAGCACGTAGCCGCGCGCGTGTGTGTGTGTTATGCCGAATAATGGAATGTGTTTGAGTGCTGAGTTACGTAACCGAGAATTTAATCTAATGCTGTGTTTGTCCATTAGGGACCTAAAGGACCACCGGGGGAACCGGGAGCAGATGGAGAGCAAGGACCTGAGGTAACACACAGCGTTCCATAATAACACTTATAAGTGCAGCGACCTCTCTCTCTTTCTCTCTCTCTCTCTTTCTCTCTCTCTCTCACACACACACATACGCACACACTCACAGACAAACACACTTACTCAGACTGTCAGCTAATTAAGTTAAAATATTTATAATTGTAGCTGTTTGTAATTTCTTTTTTTAATGCTACTTTGCGGGTTAATCTGTTTATTGTAATGCTAGTTCACGTTTTCCCCTCTTTACTATTTCGCTATGTGTTTATTGTAATGCTAGTTCAGGCTTTAGCCTCTTTGTGAGTCAGCGTGACATAATGCTAGTCATGTTTTACCCTGTTTACCGTGAGGCTGGTTTGTGGGTTAATGTGTTTATCGTAATACTAATTCAGACAGTTTACTATAATCCTATTTCATGGGTAGCTTATTTAATAGAATTTCTAGCAAACTGAAGTTCATGAGGGTTCCTTTTTGGCTTGAGAGGAAAAGGTACAGTGTTTTATAATGAGTGCTGTGTGTTTCTCTGGCAGGGGCCTCCAGGACCTGAAGGTGAACAGGGACCTGCTGGAGAACCTGGATCCAAGGTGAGGAGTTCTAAACCCATGCTAGTGCTAACAGGTGCAGCATCGGAGTGCTTTTTTCCCATAAGCCTGTAGAGCTGTTGAAACGATTTGTATAAATTTTATTTGACTGATTGGTTCGCGTGAATGTAATTATTTTTCCATAAACCATTTTGCAAATCTCATCAGATGAGGTTTTGTAGCCATGTTCTTTAAAAAAAATTGTTAGAAAACATGCTGAAAAGTAACGGCACCCTTCATCTGAAAAGGCGATTATGTTTACAAAAATCTTATTCTTCTTCTTCTTCTTCTCTTCTTCTTCTTCTTATTATTATGCACCTGGAATATAACCAAATAACAATAAATTATTATATTTTATTGTGAAACACACACTGACATAAATAATGACTCAAAGTCATTTTAATGTTTACTTTACAAAAGTGAAATGGATTACAGTTATGGTGTTGCAGAATTGAATTCTGGATTGTGATTGGTCAGAAGGTGTTGATTAATTTCCTATACCAGCAGCTCTGACAGTAGTGCAGGTTTATTTATAATTAGCGCAGTTGTTCTGAAACGTTATAATTTCTATAGTAACTGCTTGTCCACTCGTGCGGTGGATCCACATATGGATTCAAAAACCCGTCTGAATCATCAAAATGGTTTATTTAACACGTATTTAACACGAGTCTCCGGTGCCGGCGCTTTGTAACAGTAACACCTGTAGCGTGTAAGTTTTCCGACATCTTCAGGACGGAGGATTCTTTTTACGCTTCTTTGTGCTTTCTCGGTAACACGACAAGCTGCATCTTTTAACAGGAACTAACATGTTTCGTCGTGTCGCACGCACGTATGTCTGCGATGATATATGTAGTCGGTAAAGCATGAGAAAGGAATCTGAAATGTACTGTACAGGGTGAGTTTACAGCAGTGTGTTTTATTCTGGAAAATATGTCTTTATTGGACTTTTCTGTCCACTCATGGGCGCTCTGATTCTCTTCCCTGTAGGGTGAAATTGGACCTGCGGGTACTGAAGGGGAGCAAGGGCAAGAAGGCGTAAGGGTGAGTCCACATTTTTGCTCCTTAATTACAGGTCTGAAGGCCTCAGCTGTGTTTTTATTCTTTTCCCTCGGAGACTTTGTGTGTTCATGCGCGCAGTCTGATCTTCTACTGTTACACTATAACTCAGTCAATCCTCGTGTTTTTGCTTATGGCGCGTTATATTACTGGCACTGATATCCTGCTGTTTTTAACTGAAGAAAAACTCTCTTGTGAACTGAGTGGAGGTTTTAGTTTGGATTAGGGCGGCTGTGGCTCAGGTGGTAGAGCGGGTTGTCCACTAATCGTAGGGTTGGCGGTTCGTTTCCCGGCACACATGACTCCACATATCGAAGTGTCTTTGGGCAAGACGCTGAACCCCAAGTTGCTCCTCATGGCAGGTCTGCTACCACCATTGGTGTGTGTGTGAATGAGAAACAGTGTAAAACGCTTTGTAGAACCGCTAAGGTTATATAAGTATATATATATATATATATATATATATATATATATATATATTTATATAGGTATATTACCATTTACCCATTATGAAATGTGTACACTTGGGCTGCTTTCACACCTACATTTGTGAACCATGGAGGTGCCACCTTGCAACCTACAGGACTTAAATGACCTGCTGCTAACATCCATTCATTCATCTTCTACCGCTTACTCCTTCTTAAGGGTCACAGGGAACCTGAAGGCTATCCCAGGGATCATCGGGCACAAGGCGGGGTACACCCTGGACAGGGTGCCTGTCCATCGCAGGGCACAATCACATACACACTCACACATTCATACACTATGGACACTTTAGACACGCCAAACAGCCTACCATGCATGTCTTTGGACTGGGGGAGGAAACTGGAGTACTCGGAGGAAACCCCCGCCGCACGGGGAGAACATGCAAACTCCGCACACACAGGGCCCCGGCGGGAATCGAACCCCGGACCCTGGAGGTGTGAGGCGAAAGTGCTAACCGTGCACCGTGCACCCCTGCTGCTAACATCTTGGTACAAAATATACCAGAAGATACCAAAGCACACCTTTAGAGTCAGAGCTGTTTTGGTTGCACAAGGTGAACCTACACAGTATTATAAAGGTGGTTTTTAATGTTATGGCTAATCAGTGTAATTCACACAGTCTACTTCATTCAAAAGTACTTATGTAGCTGCGAATGTAGCTAACATATAAGGAACTGAACACTGCCAGTTCAGCTAAGTTCATCTAAATTATCACCTGTTGCTAAGCATCGATAATATGGATGCCTGAAGTCTCTTTAATGTTACAGGTCATTTAGCTAGCTAGCATGTTAGCGTTTATACAAACAAAAATGTCAATATATAAAATGGCTTTAATAACCATAACAACTCTCTTACCAGTCCTAGCTAGTACCAGCTATCTAACTAGTCCAGCTTGCTCTCCAGATTAGATTAGATTTCTTTGAGGATGTTGTTTGTCTTCACTGTAGCTGAGGCTTTAGGGAAAATCTAAAGTATGTGGCCTGCTTGTTCGACCATTCAACAACCAAAACATACACATGCTGTTGTTTTTAGTTACAGCGCCGTTGGAATGTTGAGAATATTTTCCATTCACCATGCTGTAAATTTCCTCATAATCGCTCACTAGCATACAAGACTCCTTTCTCACTTTGTCCTCCATGTTTGTTTTTCTCAACCTGCGACTTGACTGGAGGTCAAGAGAAAAATGGCAAGGGTGAAAGCAGCTTTATGAGGGCTGTAATGATGAACAATATTTCTACATTATTTTAAAAATGTAAAAAAAAAAAAAATAAATTTTAATCCTCTTAGAAGGTCTGCTTTAAACCAAATTTGACTTTACATGTGCCATATTGTGAATGTTTCATAATTTTTCACCATAGGATGAGGAGGAGGAGGAGGATGGTGATGATGATGATGATGATGATGATGATGTGTCACTGTTAAAATGCCTGTCAGGTTAAAAATACATACCTTCCCTGAAATTTGAGGATGCACTTTAATTAGCGGTTCATGACTCCGTAGAGACCTATAATGCGTGGGCATATATTTTTGAAAAAGCCCAAACTTGACTGATTTTCATCATCCGTAGTAATGGAATGCTTATAAATTACTGCTGTAGCATTTGTTTTTACCTCAGCCTTATCTTCTTTAATGTGTGTGTGTATCTTTTAGGGGCCTCCAGGTCCAGCAGGAGAAGATGGTCCTCAAGGAAAGGACGGGCCGAAGGTCAATAAACAACCAAACTTTTTTTTTCCATTCATTTCCATTCCTTGACATTTTTATTCTGTCTAACTGCACCGTTATTGGTTTCGTGGTTCTTCTGCTTTTGCTCCAGGGTGAACAAGGTGACCGCGGTGCAATGGGAGAGCCCGGTGAAAGGAGCGAGGTTGGTGACCCCGGCCCTCCAGGACCTCCTGGAGACACTGGCGTAAAAGGATTCCTGGTGAATACATGAGCGTTCGAAATATAGATTTTATTTATGTTTTGTAGTTTTCTTTCACACTAATTATGATTTCTTTGCGTTAGGGACCAGAAGGAAAACAAGGATCACCAGGCAAACGTGGACGTCATGGAAAGAAGGTAAAGCATGATTTAAGACTTACCGTAGGACTCATGACAGACAAGAACGACGAAAGATCCACTGTTTTACAGCTCCGGCCTCAGCTATCTGGGCTGTTGTTATTGGACATGAGTCAGTGGTTAGCTTTTGCATCCTAGAGAGCTAGACTAGAGACATGAAGTGCTTACAGGAGACACCTGTGACATTTCAACAGTCACCACTGAGATGCCATCATTGTGTTGATCTGTATCAGGGCGACCAGGGTCCGGCGGGACAGACTGGAGAGATGGGTTCCGCAGGCGAAACTGGACAAGAAGGAGAACGAGGACTAAAAGGAGCTCGTGGAACCAGAGGACCACCGGTTAGTACCTAAATGTATTCTTGATTACATTACTTCCTTTCTTCCTTCCTTCTCTTCCTCCATTTCAGTTTGTAGAATAGGTGAATTACCAGGCAACTTTTCTTTTGAAAAACAGAGGCATATCATGGTTACGCACGATTCCCACCTTCAGCTTAAGTGTATTTTTCATGAGCGATTTCCAGAATTCAAGGCCAGTAAATACATAAATATGACAATGTTGTCACTACTGAAAAAGAAAACATTAGGCGTTAATGCTCCTGCTCAACAAAAATCTTAATAATTTGATTGAAGAATCAACCGAAGCAGCTGTGTAACCTGACTCTGAATACGAGTAACTTCCCGAGTTGAACATATAAATATTAACTTAAAGACTCTGAATATGACCCTTAACTATAAAGCCTCTAGCTACTTGTGAGTCAGTTAAGCGTCTAGGATGCTGGCATCATGTCCATTTTTATTTCTTTAAATGTTCATCTATGGAGAAGAAACATCCAATTTAGCTAAAAAATAGCTTTAAGTGCTGTTGGTGTATTTTTTCCAGTCTCACGTCAGTGGTTCAAACAAAACAGATCTGAGGTCTGTTAGGATTTCAGTTCTTCTCAAAGTTCTGGTTGGAAATAGAACAGCTCACAAAGCTGCCAATGTATCAGTATTTTTCCCCTTAAAACCTTAAACACTTGACAAAGATCAGAACCAGAGCTCGATTCAATAATGTTGTTGACCTTTTAGCTGTTAGAATCCAGCTAGTCTAAACAGTAACAGAGTCTGGACTTGTATCAAAGGCTCCTAATGGGATATTATGTTGTTGTTGTTTTTTTTTAAGTAAATCCATTAAGGATTGTTATCATGCTAAGCATGAATCAATTTCTTCTGTATACCATGATGAACACACAGAGGAGAAGCAGAAATACACGCACCAAAACCCTTCCCCAAGTTGGACGGAAAACATACGTTTCAGCAGAAAGAGACACAGTTTCTAGGAATGTGTTGATTCTGAACCCAGGATTAGATATAAAGAGAACTTTCAGGTGGCTGTAAGCAGTCTTATTTCAAACACAAACTCGTTTTTCATTCGTGTGTGTGTGTGTGTGTGTGTGTGTGTGTGTGTGTGTTTTTTTCATTACGTCTAGGGTCAAGCTGGAGTTATGGGACCACAGGGGGAACCAGGAATGGAAGGGTACACAGTGAGTTACTTTTGCTTTTATTGAAAACAAACATGCACACACGGTTAAATGCTAAATTGCCCCAGGGATTCCTCGCACAGTACGGCAGATTAATAAAACAGAAACTCACAAAAATAAAAACAGGTATGTTGTACCAAACATACCAAATTCCTCCACACGCACACTCGGATCCACGCCAGGGCCTAACCATAGATTCTTCAAATACACATTTGTAGAATATAAACAACAATGCTTTTACAAGATTTTCAGGATTTTCTCACATTTTGACTTTTGACTCAACATTCCAGAAAATCTGTGTCACCTGTGTATAGCAAAGGATAGACTCTCTTATCCAGAGCGACATACATTTATCTCATTTATACAAGGACCCAACAGTGGAAACTTGGCAGTGCTGGGGTTTGAGCTCATGACAGGGGTTGAACTCATGACCTTCTGAGCAGTAGTCCAATGTCTTAACCACTGAGCTACCACTGTCGAATTTAATCACCATTGGATTTTTATTCTAAAATTCCTAGTGGAATGTTATGTTTGTTAGTCCTCTCTGCTAATCTTATGCTGAGCATGCAATATAGACTGTTCTGGAAGAACTGTGACATTCTGTGGATTTTGTGTGAATTTTACATGGTTGCAATTTGTCCCAAAAGTCCCATTCGTCCTGGATTAGTCTTCCATGTGGAGGTGAGGTAATGCAATATAATTATTAGCGGAGTATCTCTGGGATTTTAGTCCTGTCCAGATCAGTAATATCAATAATATTTTTACAGACTGCATATGAACTGGATGTCTGGAATGACTACAGTATATAATACCTTCCATGAATTATTAAAAAATATATTAAATCCTATATATATCTCCAAACAAATTGACATGTTGGGAAATATTGTTGGGAAATATTGAGGTACGCTACATGGCCCTAACCCTGCCTATCACACCCATATGTGCTTGCTGAACGTGCTGTTCTAGATTTATTATTTGTGTTCTTTCAGCTACGAGAGCATTAGTGAGATTGAAATCAGGCACTGATGTTGATGTGAGGAAGCTCCAGTTCCAGTTCATCCCAAAGTGATGTTCAGTAGGGTTGACATACGGGTTCTTTGCAGGACACTCAAGTTCTTTTACCTTCTTCCAACTTTCACACCACGTCTTCATAGAGCTCGCTTTTTGCACAGGAACATCGTTATCCTAGAACAAGTTTGGGCCTCTGAAGTTCCACTGAAGGGAAATTGTAATTCTACAGCGCTCAGAGACATTCTATACAATTGTGTGCTTCAGACTTTTTGGCAGCAGTTTGAAGAAGAACCACATATGGGTGTGATGATCAGGGGTGCACATACTTTTGTCCACAGAGCGTTGGTCCATCATCCTGTTGGAAAAGAGGTTTTGTGCTCAATTCTAAATACCAACGTGCACAGGAAGGGTTTCTTGATCGGTGAGAACATTCCATCAAGAAACATGCAAGTCTGTTCTTCACGTTCTGAGAAACTGGCAAATATAACTAAAGAATGAGACAACATGAGTAACAGGAATAGGATAAAAAATAATCAACAATGCAAAGTGTTTTATGAAGGAGTTTGCCAATAAAAAAAATGTCATACTTTTAATCCATATAGTTATATTTAATATCCAGGAAATTAGTTCCTGTTCTCACTTTGCAGAGTTTAACATCTCTAAACATACGTTCCCTCAATCCAGACACGTTCTATCTCTAATTAAAACCACATGAAGTTCTCCTGGTAATGTTTGATTAACTTTTCCGAATCCATTTCACTTGCTAGTTGTAGCTAGATACTGAGTATTGGATAGGAATAGACAGCAGAAGCTAACACTAGCTACTGTACGACTAGCAAATTTCAACTAGCTAAAACGCCTCACAAGTTGTTAGCTATAATCCTGAAAGTTCAGTAATGACTTCTGAACGTTCTCTATATAACTTATGAGCTGGTGAATGTCAATCTTGCTTGATAAACAGACTGCTGTTTCAGGGACCTTATAAGATTAGCGTGCAAGATAAGTTTCTAGCGAGCTAATAAACTTCACAAGATGTTAGCATTTAGCTATAATCATGAACGAACGGTCATGGTTTCCGAAAATTGGCTAGAGTTTCGTGTAATGTTTCTTTCCTTTTGTATCTTTTCTGAATTTAGGGTCATGTTGGCAAGCCCGGTTCACCTGGCCCCCCAGGACCTAAAGGTGAAAAGGTAAGTAGTGTTATACGGATCTGTGTGTTATTTCTTTAGCAGGAATGTGAACATGTGCTGGCTTTAGCACTACTTTGTGACTGCAGTATATTTGTGTGTGTGTGTGTGTATGTGTGTGTGTGTGTGTTTCCTCAGGGTTATCCAGGAGAGGACAGTAAGACTCCAGGACCGCCGGGGCCCTTAGGTGAACCAGTAGGTCTAGATCTCCTTACACCTCCTATCATCACACACCACCACTTCCTGTTTACCAAACTCGCTACGTGTCAACCGGGTCCTTATCGACCAATAAAATGTTAGAAAATGATCATATGACCAAGTGTGAACACCATGTCTAAACGTCACTTTTGATTTCATCACATATCATGCTGAACGTACATTTGCAAGTATACAAAATATTTAATCTTTTAGTCGAATTATAGGACAACCTGTTAGAATAATTTATTTATAAATAGCAACATGGAAAAATGTTTTAAACAACCTCTACTTCCTGTCAAAAAAAATATTCAGTTGTGATACATCTGCTAGTATTTTACATAACGTGGTGCTGTTAGATGTCTGGAATTGGTGTGTGTGTGTGTGTGTGTCTGGACAGGGTCCTCCAGGTGAGAGAGGTGACCGAGGAGACTCAGGAGACAACGGATATCAGGTGAGTTAAAGATGTCTTCAAAAACTTCAGGTTTTTCCCAGGATAAATTTAATCCCAGATTCATTTTCGATCCGTTTCCTGTAAATCTAATGGTTTTTCAATCCCCAGTTAATCTCATAGAGAGACAGAACGAGAGACAAGGAGATGTGGAGTAATGTGGGTGTGTGTGTTTCAGGGTCACGTTGGGGCCACCGGTGCTCGAGGGTCAGTGGGACAGCAGGGAGCGCCAGTGAGTACACAAGTTTTATCTGTCATTCCTTTCAAAATGGTTTCTTTTTCTTTTCTTTTTTTACTATTTTAATCCTCAGTACACAGTCTAAATAACAGGAGAATAATCCACATGTACATTTAATACACCAGAACAGATCTGCTTTTAATATGGATCATTAAATGTTTTCAGTCCTTCTTAGTAATTATGGAGTGAATTTTTTTCATGCAGTGGTAATGTTCTAACCAACCACAAACGTTTTTATTTGCTTTTGTATTGTGATCTTTTTCATTACATCAGAAAATATTTACCTGTTCTTTTTTAGGGATTGCCTGGACTGTCTGGAGAAACAGGACCTAAAGGAGATAAAGGAACTCAGGTGTGTGTGTGAGAGAAATAGAGAAAGAAAGAATGAGAGAGACTGATAGATAGAGAGGGTAGAGAGAGAAAGAGGAAAAGAGATATGTACAGCGCCCTCCACTAATATTGGCACCCTTTCTAAATATGAGCAAAGAAGGCTGTGAAAAAAAGAAAGGCTGTGTCTTCATTGTTTAAACTTTTGATTTTTTGTTCAAAAAATTCTCAATATATACAGTATCTTTGTTAAATATAGATAAATAGATAGATAGATACAGATGGACACATATATATATATATAGAGAGAGAGAGGGGGGACGACGACGACATAGATAGATATGTAGGTAACTGGCTGAATAACTGTATTCAAATAAATGATAGTACTTGGTAAAGTGTGTGTATGTGTGTGTGTTTAGGGACAGCCAGGAAAGAATGGTGCTCAGGGTCAGACGGGTTCTCCTGGTCCAGAGGTAAGTGTTTATTGCTGTTATGCTAGTCGCTATGCTGTAAGAGGAATAAAACACTCGGGAAATGCTGTTATAGGGAAATGATCACCTTCAGAGCGGTAATGGACATTGCGCTTCATCACACCACCCTGTCCTGTCGGTGGTTATTTTCCTGTAACGGCATGCCACAAAGTGTTTAATCTCTTCCAAACATTCAGATAGTTAACTGGATAACTAACACCAGCTACAGATGATAGGCTTCCAAACGGAGCGCTGAGGAAACGTGTATTTTCGTGTGAGACGAGTATGTTGTGTGTTTCAGGGACCTGTAGGTTTGCCAGGGCCTAAGGGGATGATGGGATATCCGGGACCTGATGGTCCTCCAGGCTTGCCCGGGTTACCAGGACTGCCTGGTCTGATTGGTCAAACAGTAAGTTGAATTCTCAAATCTGATTGGTCAGAAGCAAATCTTAGGTTTCTATTTATGCATTCATTCTAATGCAGTATGTTGTTCCTATAGCAACAACTAACTTCACACTGCACATTAATTTAAAACGCGTATCGATCATTAATATTGTGAAGTTTTCTGAACATGTACGGAAGGAGTCTCCAGTGTTGGTGGTAAAGCTGTAACTTTGCATTTTTCCGACGTCTTCAGGAGGACAGAGGAGTTTACGCTTCTTTGCGGTTTCTCGGTATCATGACAAGTCTCCTGTTTTGATTCACAGGGTCAGCATGGCACAACAGGCATCGAGGGGAGTGCGGGACTTCCTGGACCTCGTGGTGAGCTCGGGCTGCCTGGTCCGATTGGAGACAGAGGAGAGCCTGGTATAGAGGTACATTCTTCTCTTCTCTTCTCTTCTCAGACCCTACCTTGAGTTCACCTGTAGGACCATTTCACCTCTGTTTGCTTTTTTTCAGGGAGAGAGGGGTTTGCCAGGCGAAAGGGGGCCAGCAGGTGCTAAGGGCTTGCAGGGCGCCCCCGGAGACCAGGGCAGAAAGGGTGATCCTGGGGTCAAAGGTCAACCGGTGAGAGTCAAACTCCAGTTGAATATCTATGAACCATCAGCTATCAGTCAGCAGTGTTTATTAATTCTAGGGTAACTCCAATTAATACTGGCATACAAGTAACTTGCATACTTGCATACTACCTGCAGACTACTACGCTTACTAGTATAGCAGCACGCTTCCATACGTGTCTACTAGCTTACTTTTGTACATTTGCACACTTGCACTTTAATCAATTGCTAATAGATTATTTATTAACTACTTTATCTACTATCATACTTGAATACTTTCATAATAGCGTACATACTTGCATACAGTATTATCCCACTAGAATACTAGCTCTCATGCTAGCACACTTTTGTAATAATACACTAGTATAGTAGAATACTTGAATGCTATGATACAAGCTTTCTTACATGATGGCTTACTTGCATGCTAGCATTTTTACATCTTAGCATACTTGTGTAATAATGCACTGCTATTCTAGCATATTTACTTATTAACACATTAGAATACTTTGTGCATACTGGCACACTAGCCTACTGGCATTTTTTAACTTTTATACTAAGACATTAGTTTTCTTGCTAACTTGCAAACTAACTTTTTTTTTACAAACTAGCATACGTGCACATTAATCTACTAGAATACTAGCTTCCTTGCATACTAGCACGCTATTCCACATGTGTAGTGGCATCTTACAATGTAGCATACTTGATGTAGGACTGAACTGCAGCCTCCCCTCCAGACAAACACTTAAAAAAACATGCTTATCTTGGGTTTTTTTTAAACACTTCTCCAGCCATCAAAGCTACTAAATCTGCTCGGGCTAATAAGCGAGCAGCGAGCGGTGTCTGATTAAACACACTCCTCAGTGCTCAGAGACACTGCTCGTGTTAGAGACGGACGAGTTCAGGGGAAGAGAAAGTTCTCAGGTTTCCTACAGAACACAAAGATGATGGTGATGCTGAGATTCCACACATATTCCAGAGGTGTGTGGTCCAGATCAGTTTAGCTCAGCTGTCAATCGTATGTATGTGTGTGTGTGTGTGTGTGTGTGTGTGTGTGTGTGCGTGTGTGTGCGCAGGGGGAAGTTGGAGACCCAGGCATATTAGGACTTCAGGGTTTCCCAGGACCGAAGGTACATAGGCACACATATATCATTAGCATTCTTGTTGAAGTTGTTATTATTATTGTTTATTATTATTATTATTATTATTGTTTGCTGGGTCCAGGGTCCGAGTGGAGATTTAGGTTTTGCTGGAGTTCCAGGACCCAAAGGACCGCTGGGTACACTGGTGAGGAACATCACTCTGTCGTTTTTCTATTTCTTTAGTTTCCCCTTTTATTTTCCTTCATCCTTCTCCCTGTTTTCTAATAATATAAACATTAAAAGTATGAAATAGTGCACACACACACACACACACACAGAGACACACACACATTCACACACATGCACAGAATTACACAGTGATTAAAAAAGTAATACACAAATCAGAACTGTTTTATATTGTAGATTTTTCTTCACTCCAGTATTCTCTAAGCAGCTTTACTTTCACTCTTCCTTATTTCCATATATTCATTACTACTGCATTTTTTTTAAAATTTTTATTTAAAAAAATTTTTTTTTTTTTTTTTTTTTTTTTTTTTTTTTTTTTCCCCTTACTTTTTTTTTTTTTTTTTTTATTTTTTTTCTACTTACATACTGACACACTTCCATTCTTGAATACTTCAATACTTGCACACTTGCATGCATATTTTACACACTTACACGCTTTCAAAATTGCATACTTACTGTACTTACTTTCATACTCACATACTTGCACGCTTTCATACTCGCATACTTATATACTCACACACTTTCATACTTGCACAATTTCATACTCGCATACTTACATACTCACACACTTTTATACTTGCACGATTTCATACTTACATACTCACACACTTTCATACTTGCCCGCTTTCATACTCGCATACTTAAATTTTTACACATTTCCATGTTGCATACTTTAAAAAATGTTTGCACACTTTTATACTTGCATACTGTGCTTACCTGCTTGCACACTTTCATACTTGCATACTCAAATACTGCCATACCTGCATTCTTAAACAAATTTTTATCATTTTCAGGGTTTCACAGGTCCTGTTGGTCCAGTCGGGATGATCGGCCCGGTCGGAAGACCTGTAAGTAGCTGCGTGTTGCACGCTCTCTCTCTGTCTCTCTCTCTGTCTCTCTGTCTCTCTCCCTGTCTCTCTGTCTCTTCTCTCTCTCTCTCTGTGCATTTGCTTTAGCTCATGTATGTGTTTGTGTTGTCTCTCAGGGTCTGCAGGGTCCTAAAGGAGGAGCAGGCGAGATGGTGAGAAACTCGTTTATCTTTCCTCAATATCATCTTAATATCTCACCTGTAAAGACTCAAGACTGAGAAAGTTTTAATTTCATTTTTACTTGTTTTCCACATTTTAGATTAAGGCTGAAGATGTTAAAACTATCACAAATATGATCAATTTTACCAACTTTTGACCTCATCACAGGAGCCATGTTGTTTAAGTTGTAGATCAGTGTATGCTCGCTCACTGCTGGGAATAAACTGAATACACACACACACACACACACACTGGTATGAATGATGAAGCCAAGCTGCAGTGTTATATTCTGGCCTGTAGGGGCAGCAGCGCTCCATCACAGATCTAAGGCTCTTTCATGAAACACATTTGCATCCCAGCGCTGCTGAATTTCGGATTCTGATTGGTCAGGAGGTTAAGGTTTCTACAACAGCCTGTGACAGTCATGCAGTTGCAAATCACAGGTTCATATTGAAGCGCTCGTTCTTTAATGCGTTATCGTTTATATAAACATGTAGAATTGTTGATGCGGTGAACACGTTACTTAAAATTTATGGAAGGAGTCTGCAGTGTCAGAGGTAGATCTGTAACTTTAAGTTTTCCAACATCTTCAGGACAGAGGAGTTTACACTTTGGCAACATGACAAGATGCAGCGTTGTTGTTGTTGTTGTTGTTGTTGTATTCACTTTTTCTCTTGCCACAAAAGGGACCCCAGGGGCCACGCGGTATTCCAGGACCGAGGGTAAGTGAGTCAAGTCATCCACTGCCACCTTTAAATACCATTCTTTTCACTTTTATTATATACTTAATTTATATTTATGTTTAAAACCAGTAGCTTCTTGTAGTTCTAAAATCCAGTAAAATGAAAGGTGTTCAAATCCTGAATGTGTGTTGGCATAAACCTTCGAGGAGCAAACTAGACTTCGGTTTTCTTAGATTTGTTTGTTTTGTTTGATTTTAGGGTCCTCCAGGTGCTCCAGGACCACCGGTAAGAGAACTTGTGTTCATCTTTAATATTAAGGCAATGTCTTGAACCTCGTGCTAGTACAGCGTACAGTAGGCCTACACATACATGAGCTCATAGACTCCCATGATTGGCTAGGGTCACTCTCATTGAACAGTGTTCGGCATGGCCATCTTTGCTCTCTCAACCCCGCCGGCCACGGATAAATCTGCCGTCGTTGGGATTCGATCACATGACCGCCAGCCTATAGTTCGAACGCTTTTCTGTTGCGCCACTTGGGCACCATCTTGGAGGTATTTCAACGTTGATAATGAACCACTGCATTTAACTTAACACATTTAAAAAAACTAGTCTGTATCAACCTCCGTCGTCCGGGTTGGGTAGCGATGTGCAACTCGCGGCTCTGCAAGGTCCCGGCTGAACTCTGAAATGTTTTAATAAATAAAGTCGACAGTGGAGGCGGATTACTGGAGAAATGAATACTCGTAGACGTGTAATTTCACTCCAGGTCAAAGATAAATATTCACTTAGCTAGTCATTGTTGGTTACGTCTGGCTGACCTTCAGAGGAGAATCATTTTGTGTGTGTGTGTGTGTGTGTGGTTGAGGCCTGTGAAGTTGAGTCACAATGGTTACTGGAAAGTTCGTGGTAGGGTTTACAGGATGCGACCATACTGATTGTCCAGCAATCCGGACCTCAGAGCATTAAGGACACACACACACAAACACACCAGATATAGACCCCAAATTTACAGAATTGTATCTGAGCGCCTCCAGTTCTTTGGCAGCTCTGTGAGGACAAATGTGTCAAGCTTATTGTTATGATTGTTCTAATTTCTGGGAAAAGGAAAACCTACGCTATTTAAACATCCGGGGTTAAAGGGTTCTAATGTAAATCACAGAGCTGACGCAGATCTACACCAGATAATCGAAATGAACGTACAGCAACTGGCTAATTAGATGTGTGGTCAGAGGATGTGAGGGCATGTCTCTTCTTCTTCGGGTTAACGCAGCTCTGATCTGAGGTCCGGGTGTTTGACTGTGTTGTGGTTTCGTTACAGAGACGCGTGGGAGCCATGACGACTGCCGTGGAATCCGACACACCGGTGCGTGAGGTACCAAACCATACATCTGCCTGTCTCTCTGAGTCTCTGTGTTTCTGCCACTCTCTCTCCCCGCTTCTCTCTGTCCACAACTCTCTGTTTCTGCCTCTCTCTCACTTGCTTGGTCTCTTTCTCTCTCTCTCTCTCACACACACACACTCATAACTTCATTGTTTATTCTGAAAGTTTTTCCACCACAGCCGAGAGATCTTCATCAGGCTTTCTGAGGAAATCTGAATCAGCGGGAGAGAGAGAAAGAGAGAGAGAGAGAAAGAGACCAAGCAAGTGAGAGAGAGGCAGAAACAGAGAGTTGTGGACAGAGAGAAATGGGGAGAGAGAGTGGCAGAAACACAGAGACTCAGAGAGAGATAGAGAGTGAGACAGATAGAGACAAAAATAAAGAGACAGTTGGAGAGAGACAGAGAGACCAAGAGAGAGAGACAGAAAGAGAGACAGACATCTACTGTATATGGGGTTTTTATGTTCATTTTGTAAATTGTAATAATAAAGTCAGAGGGGAAATCAATTCATATTGCAATTTTTCATAGAGGTGAAAAGACAAGATGTGAAGAGTGATGGAAGTTTAAATTAATTAACAAAAGCAACATCAGATGTCATGGTGATTCCAACCTCTTTATACATTACATCTCTTGATACATTACATCTCTTTATACATTATATCTCTTTATAAGAGACATCTCTTTATACGTTACATCTCTTTATACGTTACATCTCTTTATACGTTACATCTCTTTATAAGAGACATCTCTTTATACGTTACATTTCTTTATACATTACATCTCTTTATAAGAGACATCTCTTAATACGTTACATCTCTTAATACGTTACATCTCTTTATAAGAGACGTCTCTTAATACGTTACATCTCTTAATACGTTACATCTCTTTATAAGAGACGTCTCTTTATACGTTACATCTCTTTATAAGAGACATCTCTTTATACGTTACATCTCTTTATAAGAGACATCTCTTTATACGTTACATCTCTTAATACGTTACATCTCTTTATAAGAGACATCTCTTTATACGTTAAATCTCTTTATAAGAGACATCTCTTTATACGTTACATCTCTTTATACGAGACATCTCTTCATACATTACATCTCTTTATATGAGACTTCTCTTTATACGTTACATTTCTTTATACATTACATGTCTTTATTGTGGAAATTGTTTTCAAAATTGTGACTAATTTGAATGGAAATTGGGTCTTTCCAAAACAAGCTCAAGCCTGCTTTTCTCTCTCTCTCTCTCTCTCTGTCTCTCTCTGTCTTTCTCTGTGTGTCTCTCTCTCTGTCTCTCTCTCTCTATGTCTCTCTCTGTGTCTCTCTCTGTGTGTCTCTCTCTGTCTCTCTCTCTGTCTCTCTCTCTCTCTCTCTCTCTCTCTCTCTCTCTGTCTCTCTCTCTCTCTCTCCCACAGGGCTACCAGAACGCCGAGGCATCCTTGTCCGTGCAGAACGCCAAGGTCCTCAGGACTCTGCACTACCTAAGCGCCATCATCTCTGACATCAGGACCCCGGCAGGCACCCGGGAAAACCCTGCCCGCTTCTGCAAAGACCTGCTGGACTGCAAACCCAAGATGGCCGATGGTGAGATCCAGATTCCACCATATTAATTAAGTTGTCCCACATCTTCAGGACAGAGGAGCTTACTCTTTTTGCATTTTCTCTGTAACACGACAAGCTGCGTTTTTGGAGAGAATGGTTATGGGGGTCTGGCCAGGGCTGGGTCAAATCATTATTAGTTAATGATTATTGTTAGTAATTATGAAAATGGTTTACTAATGAACGTTAATTTGTGCCTCTCTCAGGAATGTTCTGGATCGACCCGAACCTCGGCTGCTCGTCTGACGCCATCCAGGTGTTCTGTAACTTCACAGCTGGAGGCCAGACTTGCCTTATCCCCCTCGCTACAGATAAGGTACTGTCTCACTCACACATAGACACCACATACACACACACACACACACACACACATCTGGCACATGTTCATGTGTATATGCAGTACCGTTCCTCTGTGTTCCTGCAGGTGGCGCTTGGGGTCAGTAAGGTCCAGATGAAGTTTCTGCACTTGCTTAGCGTTGAAGCCACTCAGTCCATCTCGTTCCACTGCTACAGCGAGCCAGACACCACCTCCTCCTCCTCCTCCATCACCTCCTCCATCTTCTCCTCCATCACCACCTTCTCCACCCAGACACCTGGTAACGTGCGCTTCTACGGTTGGAACGGCCAGGTGCTCGAGAGGAGCTCCATACCACATCACGTGCTTCAGGACAACTGTGGGGTGAGAGAGAGAGACCGACAGAATGAGAGGGAGAGAGAGTTTGTGTGTGTGAGAGAGAGATGGGAAAAAAGTGTGGGAGAGACAATGACAGAGTGAGAAATATCGAGAGTGAGAGAGAGAAATGGAGATACAGAGAGCAACGGACAGACAGAACGAGAGAGAGAGAAAGAGAGAGACACAGAGACAGAATGAGAGGGAGTTACATAACGAGAGAGACACTCAGAATGAGAGAGAGACACACACAGAATGAGAGACAGAGACACACACAGGATGAGCTAGAGATACATGAGAGAAACAGAAAGAGAGAGAGAGAGACAGAAAAAGAGACAGAGAGAACCAGAAAGGGAGAGAGACAGAGAGAAACACAGAATGAGAGAGAGAGAGAGACATAAAGAGAGAGAGAGAGAGAGAGAGACGCCGGTTCTGATCTTGTGTTTGGTGTGACTGTGTGCAGGTACGTGACGGCCGATGGCACCACTCTCGGTTCCTGCTGCACACTCAGGACCCGACGCTGCTCCCTGTGGTGGAGGTGCAGGGTTTCCAGCCCCGGAGCACAGGGCCTGAGCGGCGCCACCTGGAGGTCGGACACGTCTGCTTCCTGTGAGACACTTCCTCCTCCTCTCATCTGTGAAACAACTGAAGGACTCTCATTTCAAGATGGCTGCCTGCGACGCTGGGCCGCTAAAGAGCGCTGTGTTGCCACCATGCTGCCATGGCTTCCCACAGGTCCTAAAGCTTGACCTGTACAGGGAACACGCCCTCTTTAAACTAAAGAAGAATGCGGAGTTGGAACGATGCAGATCGCTCCCGTCAAGTGTGGGTTTTTTTTGTTTGTTTGTTTGTTTTGTCCATCGAATATGGTGCTGAAGTTAACCGAGTCCACAGACTGGGTTTTCAGAGCTGTTTTTGTTTAAAAGTGAGTTACTCAAATGTGCTGATCTTTGGAGATTTTGAAGAAATAATCCAATCCAGAATCTAATAAATAAGTGGAGAATTCAAAACAAAAATGCTCAGTTGCGGAATGAACGATCTGAATCAAGTGTACAAACACGATCAGGCTCAGTTTCGGCAAGAAAAAAACCAAGAACAACACCCCCCAGTGTTTCCCTGTGAAGAACTTCTGAAACACTGATTCAGGATCAGGTGCTGATTATCAGTTGACCAAAACACAATGTTATATAACACATACTATATTATTATTACAGAGGCACATTTCATTGTATTTACGTCATAAATACTGTAAGATTTTTTGGCAACAAATTAAGCATGATCAACAGTGATATTGGCGAGTTTATCTAAAGGTAGCTAAAGTTAGCTAACTAGCTAATGTTAGATATTAGCTTTCAATGACCAATTCCTTCTTACCTTGTGTAGCTGATCGGGTGAGACGTGTTTGCCAAGTGCAGTAAAACTATCCCTAAAGAGTTATAAATAACTGCGATTCCCAAAGTGAGCAAAATAATCCTGATTAGCGGTTGAGCTGTTATTGTACAGCCCTGACTCTTTAGCTTGAACCCTTCTAAATATCATTTTGTTCAGCCATAAAAAATTTGGACAACGTTCGTATTAAGGAAGGTGAAGACAATCCCATAATTCACTTCAGATTAAAAATGCCATTTCATTGCAGCTTCTCTTCATTTTGACAATATAAATATAAATCTTCACTTACATACTTATTAAACAAAGCACTCAAACTTGAAAATAATATCTATCAATAAAAATCAAAAAACAGCGTCGCAATAAGTTCCGCCATCATGGAATCAGAATGTGTTCGTAAATTTTTAGCAGGACATTATTTTAGGACTACGTTCGTGCAGACTAGGACTCAATTTATAAGACTTAAAAGTCATAAGAAGTCTGTTGCTAGGCAACAGAGTTATACGACAGAGAAATAAACAAAAACTTGCTAATGACCAGGGCTCGCAATTCAGTATGAAGACATTAAGTTTTTTTATTTGGACAATGTACTGTAAACACACCGTGACTATGGAAACAAGATAAACTGATCCGGAATATCAATATTTTCTACGTGATTAGCAAACAGGTTATTAGCTAGCTAATTAGCTGATAACCTGCTTGCTAATCACGTAGAAAATACTGATAATATATATATAGTTAATTAGCTAGCTACAGTAGTGAAAGTTAAGACATTGCGATCAGGCTGTTTCTGAATTTTTGGGGGATCTAAGTGACATCCTACATCTTTTTTTAAAAACCCCATTCAGCATTCAGACAGGGCCCGCTAGTGGCTCGGAGGCCCTATGTGACTTATGCTTGTTATATGCTTTCTGAATGAACATATAAACTCTCCTATAATATATGATAAACTCTCCCCATTTGAGATACTTTTCTAAATATACTAGCATTAAGAAACACACTTTACATTAACATGCTAAATCACATGCTAACACTTGTTTTAGCCCAGTGAAGGGTTTGTTGATGATCAGATGAGTTGAATCAGGATTGCATTGGGACTAAAAGAGCAGGATCGGCGAGGAAACGGCGCACTTACCTGGTGCCATGTGTGCAATAGCTTGTGGACGGAATGTGAGAGATCAAGAATCGCTTTTTGTTACGTGTACAAACTGAACCGAAGCCTAGTTAGACAGACGGCACCTACCTCCTTCCCGCATCGCCTTCCAAGATGGCCGCTCACGATGCCTCTGTGTTTGTTGTACGTACCGGCTGCGTCAAGACCCTTAAAGAGTACTTTGTTTGAAATACTGTCGATGCATTATAATATAATTTATATGAATATGTTTGATGTTGACGTGATGTGTTTTATAGGCTATATTCACGGTTTTTTTTTTTCAACAAAAGAAGGTCACCCTTACAGAAAAGTCGTCCTGCATTTCATGAAGCAAGGAGTTTCAGTGTAATTAAATATACTGTACATATTGTACAGTACAAGTACGTGTGTGTGTGTGTGTGTGTGTGTGTGTGTGTGTGTGTGTGGTGTGTGAGAGAGAGAGAGAGAGAGAGATAACCTGCTTATATGAAGGGCATGGGACTTCTCTGTAAGGGTTCGACACCTTCTCTATGGTGCTGCGCTCGACACAGCTAGTTAATCAGTCACTTTTTTTGCCTGTGTATATTTTGACAATATAATGTTGATTTATTTATGTTCTTTTTTTTTCTTCGTAAAATTGCTGTACTCCAGTAAATGATAATATCTTAATCAGATCTCTGACAAATTAAGCATTTAGTCCAAATGATTATTTATATAAAGTTTGTATTTGTATATGTATACACACACACAAACACAAACACACACACACACAAGCGGCTCAGTGTTTGGCGATGTACTGTCACATTCTGGCAGCTAAAACAGGCCATATTCACATAAATCACACATGTTTAACTTATATTAGCACACATCAACTCCAACATTCAACCTGTAAAACAACAAAATGTAAATATAAGATATGTTTGATATCAAATAAACTGGTTTTATTCCCAAAGTGTTTCTGTTTCATGGTTATGCAGCTGTCCATGCTAACTGATCGATCGCAAGCCTCCAAGAAGAAGAAAAAAAAATCAGTGAAGCTGGCCAATGTGCATTCGCTTGATATTAAATAAGCTAGCCAGACTGTTAGTGGAGTATATTACCTGAAAATAAATAACTGACTACCAAAAACATTGGTATTAAAAATACAATGGTATCACACCAGGAGGTCTACGGAAATAAGACGAGGCTTGGAATTAGTCACTTTAAAAAAAAAAAAAAAAAAAACATCTCTTTATTTGGTCGGTTGACAGCAGCAAAACGCTCTCTCTCTCTCTCTCTCTCTCTCTCTCTCTCTCTCTCTCTGTCTCTCTGGACAACTGCAAAGCGTAAAATATTGGAAAACTTAAAGTCACAGATTTCCCTCTGACTGTTACAAAACTCTTACACTGGAGACTCCTTCCATACGTGTTAAATAAACACTAATATTGTAAATAACATATTAAAAATAAAAAATAAAATAAAATAAAATAAAGTAGCCTACATGATAACCCTATATGCACACGATGGGGGGGAGGGGCTTCCAATTCTTTGTTGCAAGCAGATATTTAATAACAATATATATATATTATATATATATATATATATATATATATATATATATATATATATATATATATATATACGTTAAGATAAATATACATTACATTTGTAATATATCAACCATATTATTATTACATAAATATTTTCTTGTGTCATTAATTCAATATTCTGTAAATATTTCAACTAATTGTGTGATATTAAGGCTGTACAGGTTTCTCAGACGAGAGCAAAGACAAACAAACATATTAAAAAGATCAAATATAATGAAATTATATGATAATAATGACGTGTTTATATGAACATAAGTTAATGAGTGTGAAATTGATTTGGACCGCATTGCTTTGCTACAGCACGAGGAGTGTCGCAAACTGTCGCTGCGAACAGAAATACGGCAGCGGCTGGTGCACGTGAAGCGGAAGTGAGTGAACGCAGTTCTGGAAAGGTTTGCAGTGAGAAAGTTCACCAACGGAGTTTTACTGATTTAAAAATAAACAACAACAATGTGGGACGCGGGGTGTTTACAGAACAAACTCGACATGGACTTGTCAGAAGAGGAGCGGAGAGGACTGAAGCGGAAAATATCGTTGACGAGGTAAAAGTGTTTCACAGCCGCGTGCGTTTTCAATCCCGTGTGTTCCGGAAACATTCACCGTCTTGCTCGTTTAATGTGTGATATACAACATGTCACATACGACATAAATAACGTGCAGTTAGGGTTATTACATTCATATATAAAACTCTGTGACCAAAAGACAACGTGATAGATTTACTATGTGTGTATAAGCTTTTGATGCATGCGCCACTGTTCTGTGGTTGCTACGGTGACGTGACTGACGTCTCCACTGCCCAATCAGTGACGTGTTTGTGCGATGTACTAGCCAATCCCGGAGTAGTAGGCGGGATTAATAGCAGTGTTAATGGAGGCATGGCAACACATGAATCCCAAATGCATTTCTTCTGTAGTATATCTTGTTTATTATTATATTATATACGTATTTTCTGGTATACGAATAATTTTGAGTTTATATATATATATATATATATAAACTCAAAATTATTATATATATCTCGTAAGATATTATATATTATCTTTAGATTAGATTATTATATATTATCTCGTAAGATATATATATATATATATATATATATATATATCTTCATATGGTGTTTACATCCATTCTAGAGCACTACATGAGGTTTAAACTCTTTGTAGTGGATTTTACACCCTTAATAACAAAAATATATTGAAAAAATCACAACAAAATGGGTAAATATACATTGCATTTGTAATATATCAACTTGTTTATTATTATAGAACTCTTTTCTTATGGCATTAAATAAATATGTAAATGTTTCACGTTTATGTTAGGCCCCTAGTATTAATAGTGGTAGTAATAATAACAGTAATAGCGCACTTCCATGATACATGAGGAGCAGGGAGAACTGGAGTAATTCAAAGTTGGAACGTTTTAAAGTAGCTTCATCATCTGACATTTTTACACACACACACACACTCCTCCTTCAACTCCCAGTTCAGGGAAGCACGGTGGCGGCATCGTGTTTGTACGTTCTCGGTTGCTTCTCTGCCTAATCCCCTCTTGTCACGATGATGCCGTTTGTGTAGGTGTGTTCTCTCACATGCTGTGGGTTCTTCCTGGAACAGGTGTATTGATTGAGATCATGTGACACTTTAATTGAGATCATGTGACACTAATTAAATCTGTCGAAAAATTATGGGATGCTTGTGTATATTCTTGACACAATCCTAATTTCAGTTCCAATACAAACGGGGAAAAGATCAACACTTGCACAAGGCACTGTATATGTATTTTTTTTCGCTAAACTCTGTTCTGTATCTCTCACTGATATCCTGCAGCATGTTGTGTTTTTTTTTTTTTTTTTACTCCACAGCTGTGATGTGTGCGAAGCCGAGGAGGCCAAGTACCGCTGTCCCAACTGCCTGAAGTGCTCCTGCAGGTCAGAGAACTCAGAAAATTCCAGACACGCAGAACATATATATATATATATAAAAATACATGATCATCATTTTTTATTTTCTATTTGTGTCTTGCCCTCCTTGTGCAAAGTGTCAATGGTCATCTTTTGGACCGCTGTCAAGTCATCAGTCTTCCCCATGATTGCGTAGCCTGCAGAACTAGACTGAGAGACCATTTAAAGGCCTTTGCAGGTGTTTTGAGTTAATTAGCTGATTAGAGTGTGGCACCAGGTGTCTTCAATATTGTACCTTTTCACAATATTCTAATTTTCTGAGATACTGATTTTGGGGTTTTCATTAGTTGTCAGTTATAATCATAAAAATTAAAATGAATGAACACTTGAAATATATCAGTCTGTGTGTAATGAATGTATACATTATACTAGTTTCACTTTTTGAATGGAATTACTGAAATAAATCATCTTTTTGAAGATATTCTAATTATATGACCAGCACCTGTATGTGTGTGTGTGTGTGTGTGTGTTATATATACATATATATTTGCAATTGTAATAATAACTGCTTGTAATACTGATATGGGGATCAATTCTTTCTCAGTAAACCTTTCAGAGATATTCAGAGATGTTGTCTTTTTTCAAACATTTAAAAAATATATTTTTTTAATTCCCATTTGCAAGCTTGTTTTCGAATCTGAGTCATTTTTCTCATTTTCGGTTTATTAGATGTATTACTTTGCAAATAAAATGTATGGTTGCTCATCTGATAATTGTGAAAGATAAACAAAAACAAACTTGAAAAGCACAGGAACATGTGAAGGTTAACTGCTAATTGATGTAGTGAAATGTCCCCGTGTTCTTGCCATAGTCTGCCCTGTGTGAAGCAGCACAAGTTCCACTCAGGGTGCAGCGGCGTTCGGGATCGCACCACCTTCGTCCCTCTGTCTCGCTTCAGTGATCTCCACCTGCTCAACGGTGACTGTTCACATCTTCACACTCTGCTTCAATCACAGATCAGACATGCTGTAGCTATATAATATTCATAAAACATTGCTGCATTGTTGTTGTTAGTAAAAATGGAAGAGCTAATGTTAACAAGCTAACCTCAAACTAGTACTAGAGTAAAAATTTAACAGCCCGTGTAAGTAAATTAAAACACAGAGTGTGTATTGCATAACCTGGTGGAAGAGTAATGGTACGCTGTGTTCCGTGTAGACTACAGGTTTCTGGAGGAGACGGGACGCGTCGCTGAGAGACCCAACAGAGACGAACTGATACGCACTCGCTCACGCCCCAGCTTCCGTGTAAGAGCATGTTGTCCCTCTGTGTGTGTGTGTGTGTGTTTTGGTTCGTGTTAGTGTAGTATTTAGAGATTCTCTGCCCCCTGTTGTTCAGGTGATGCTGCTGTTGAGGAACGCAAGGGCAGCGAAGGTAAATCTGAAGATCCTGCCGAAGTCCTTCAGCCGGCGCAGAGAGAACACGTCCATGTACAACAAAACGTAAGACTCCCACAAAATCACTAACAATGGTTATTTTCTTTATTCTTGCTAAAGGTTTTCATCTTAAATTGGTGAGACCCGAGGCCCCGCCCACACATGGGCAGATCTTTTTAAAAACATCCCTTTTAATTCTCTGTGTTAGGAAGTCCCCATCCATGTAAACGTCATGTTACGTAAATATCTCCGTGGCAGTGTGTTAGACCGTTGGAGGAAAAGAACAGTACCAACATGGTGAGAAGGAAAAAAGAAAGAAGGCAAGAATGAAAAGAAATGGATGAAAGAATGAATGCATGAAGGGAAAAAATCGTACAGGATTTCGCGGAGGTTTTTTCTGATTGTCCTGATAATTGCGATGAGTTTTTTTATTTTATTTATTTATTTATTTATTTTTTATTAAAACTACCCGAATTGGCGAAATCACAGTTGTACGGAATTGCCTTTCACAGTCATGTTTGTTGGTAAACGAGGCCTTTTCGCTGTACTCGTGTTCGACGGACGTGAAAATCTGTAGTAATTAAAAAAAAATTGCATGCTCCTCCAAGTATTGCAGAGTTTGCTTGATTTGGCAAAATCCTGGAGGGACTGAAGGAAGAAAACATAAAGAGAGAAGGCAAGATGGGAAAGACAAAAAGAATGAATGAAAGGAGAAAAAGAAGGAAGAATGGAAAGAAAAAAAAACTAAGGATTATTATTATTATTATTATTATTATTATTATTATTTTCATCTAAACATCCTGAAGTGTTTTAGTCCTCTTATGCCACAGTGATTTACAATAACACACAATTACATTTGTAAGGTTTATTAAAGAATAACATGTCATACTTTTTATCTGTTTACATTTTAATGTTGAGACATCCATGAATCTATTTCCTGTTCTCGCCTACCTTACGGCGGCTTTAAACGGTCGTTTCCTCACCAGTCCTCTCTGTATTCTCTCTCTTCGAGTTAATATGACCAAAATAAGCTAATAAACGTTAGGAGACGTTTGTGATGGAGGACAGGTTGTGCTCCGAACAATATTTCTATTTTATATGGACTTGCGTATATATGACGGAACGACCAGACAGACTGGAATAAAACAGATGTAGAAATGAGTCAGTTGAGGTGCAGTCTATTTATTTAGGATGTTCATCGCACTCAGGATGAAGGATTTGTTCTTCTAAATGTTTGACTTGGCGAGGAAGATTTTACAGCAGTAACCTCAAAAGAGCAAAGCAGGTCCTGTGTGATGAGCAACGTTTCCCGGAATAACTGCGTGTAACAATGCTTCACTTTACTCTAACGCTTGATCATCTCAGAGACTAAGAGAAATGTGTCGGGTTGGTTTTTCTTCTCATCATTTGTTTTATTTATTTATTTGTATTTGGTACCATGAGAGAGCGAACAGTTCAGAGAGAGCATCATCATAAGATGGCATGAGAAGGAAAGGTTAAGACGAGATTCAGGCTTGGATCACATGGTGGCGCTCTTGTTTAGATGCTAGAAGAACTCTGGGCTCCTGGATCTCGCACGCCAGCTTCTCCACAGACGGAGGAACGACCTCAGCTGCCTGCTTTCGGAGCCCTTGCACTAACCGAGTCTACACCTGGATGGGAGGAGCTCCTAAAATCCCAGGTTTTCAGTGCACCAAAACTACACCAAAACAAGGTTCTATGCTTTCGGGAAGAGATGTAAACGTTGAGGGGCACAATCCAGGACGTTATCAAATTGCCCGACTTTGGAATATCAAACTCTGGAATTTCAGCATTCCCGAACATCGCTTAGTTGTGCAGTCTTATAATATCGGTTTTTGGTGTTTCGAGCTGTGGAACAGGAATTTCAGCGTGAGGGTTCTACAAGACTCTGGATTCCATGTGACTCTGACTGGAAGTTCTTCCGTCAGTGTGGCCATAGAAACGGAAAACACTCCGCACCTCATCAAACAAGTGCAGCAAAGGAGAAAACACAAAGAATGCATTCATGCCTGAAAGTGCAAGTCCCGTCAGTGTTGTGTGTGTTAGCGTGTGTGTGTGTGTTAAATAAAGTTGTTGTGAAACACAGACGGACCCACAGATGCTCAGCAGGGAGTGACGCACAGCTGGAGACACACCAGTGATGTCACACACACACACACACACACACAAACAAACACAAACACACACGCACACTAGAGTCTGGTCTTTTTGAGCCTAATAACTCTTTTTTGCATAGTGGGATAGCCATAAATGTTCCGTTTATGCTGGGAATGTTGATCGGACAATTGCGCGGAGCAGACCGGTGGGGTTCTGATGACATTTGTCCCCCAGTTTGTCCTTTTATTGAAAGCTTTAAGCAGCTGGTTTGAATCTGAAACGTTGAATAGCAAACCAGCTGTCAGAGATGATGATGAGTGTTTAAAGATGTCTGGAAAGTGCTGAAGCTGTTTAATCAGATTCCAATCCCAGCACAGAGCAGTTAACACATTATCCAATTCAAGCGTAGTGACCAAGCGTTAGCCGGAATTGTTATGGTTAGCTGGCCGTGTCGCACGACAGGAATGGTGATGATGGTTTTAATAAGAATACGGCCAACAGTCTGGGGCTGAGCTTGCGACTTTGGCACAACTGCCCTCAACTGTTCAAATTGGGCCTGTTGTTGTCTTTTCAGCTTTTATATGCCTGTCCTCTCTCGACTTTTTGTCTAGGTTTCTTCTCAACTTTGGGGCAACTGACTTTGGTCTTCTTCGCTGTCTTCTTGACTTTTGTACGATCATCCTCTCTACTCTTGGTATGACCAGACTCTTGACTCTGACCTGACTGTCCTCTTGTCTTTGGTACAACAGTGGTCTTGACATTGCTATGACTGTCCTCTCGAGTGTTGGTGTGACTGCTTTCTCAACATTTTATTCAGTTGTCCTGATTCTGGTATGATCTTCCTCTTAACTTTGGTATGACCGTTTGACTACGTCTGTCCTCTCGACTCTGGTGTGATTGTTCTCTCCACTTTAGTTCAACAGTGCTCTTGGATTTTGGTGTGCTCTTGACTTTTGCAACTCTGCTCTTAACTTTTGGTATGACTATACTGTAGATTTTGGTCCAACTGTGCTCTCAACTTCTAGCCAGACTGTCCTCTCGACTTCGATTCAGCTGTCGTCTTACCTTGTCCTCTTGAATTGTATCTGGTCATCCTCTTTACTTGGTTCTTTCTGTCATCTCGAATTTTGGTATGACTGTGCTCTTAAATTTTGGTACAACGTTGCCAAACGGTCTTATCAACTTCCGGTATGACTTTTCTCTCGACATTCATGCATCCGTCCTCTCAACTTTTGGTATGACTATACTGTAGATTTTGGTGCTGCTGTGCTCTCAGCTTCTGGCAAGACTGTCCTCTCGAGTTTGTTACAGCTCTCGTCTTAGCTTTTCATCTCGAATTGGCTCCATCCATCAACTTGAATTGGATATGGTTGTCATCTTGACCTGGTTCTGGCTGATTTTTGGTATGGCTGCTCTTAAATTTTGGTACAACATTGCCAAATGGTCTTCTCCTCTTCCGGTATGACGTTTTTGTCGACATTGATGCATCCGTCCCCTCAACTTTTGGTGCAACTGTGATCTTGATGGTGGAACCCCTGTCCTTTGAATTGGTACAGCTGTCCTTTACTTGCTTCTGTAATTGTCCTCTACTAGCACAACTTATGTAAGAGCATCCTCTCAATTTCTGGTTTAACTTTGCTCCGTTTTCTTAACTTCAGGAAAATCACATGTGATAAGAATGGTGGAAACTAGATCATGGCTTAGACTTTTCAGAGGATTACAGCCAGAACTTGCTAACCAGGCAGAAATGGGTTAACGTAATTACATTCTCAACCTTTGCCTTGACTGCTTTGACCCACCCCCAATACACTGGTCTTTGCGATGAATACCAGTAGAAACCAATCACAGTTTTGATTTATAGGGCGAGCTATTGCAGCTTGCCGTCAGGAACACAGTACTGTCATACGGCATGAAGCCTCACAGTGTGGCCAAATCATTGCTTGGACTTTTCAGAAACCAAAAATGAGTCATTTTTTTTTAAAGGGCAGCCATAACCGCACATGCACAGGGACATGTGCAATTGAATAAAACAAATGAAGGCTTCCCAAAAAAATTTCAAGAAGCTTCATCATTTTCCTAAGCCTCGTCCCAAAATAGCTCTGGCATGTGTAGTGCAGAACCACTTCTCCCAGATCCGGAGCGTGCTAACAGTCATCACGTCTAATGTTCTTAGGTGAAAATCCTCTTCATGCCGAGCGCTAAATGATCTTTTCTCCGGTGGACTGTAGCCAGGATCAGGATTTGGTGTGCACCAGACAGGGAGAGAGAGACATATAGAGGTGTTGGGTGGCTCGCAGCAGTCAGGAAGCAGTTTCACAATGTACTGAGTACATTATATAAAAAGCAGATGTGAGCTGCACAGTGGCTGCAGATGCTTCTACACATAATCTCTCATTCTTTTACTCTCTCACTCTATTATGGCCCTATTCCCCCTGACCCCTGGTTCATGATTGTTGTTTTGTTTAATTGCTTTTAAAGAATCCTTTGCTTTCCACAGGGTTTAATATGTTATCATGTTATATTCTGTAGTGCAGCATTGCATATCTTGCATTTCCCTGCAGTCTCTATGGGTTTTTTATATATATATATATATATATATATATATGTGTGTGTGTGTGTGTGTGTGTGTGAGAGAGAGAGAGAGTCCAGGTAAAGATTAGCTAGTACACAGAGGAAAGTAATACATGTTTACGAGCATGCAGCAGAGGTCCTATCACAGGCCAATAAAAGAATCCTAGCACGCAGAGAGACAAAAGTGTATTATTACCACAAAAAACGGTCCTTTTCTTCACGAAGCAACACGTGTCCCACCCACCTGTTTCGTGTCGAGTCGACGCGCACGTCAACATTTACCTAGATGCACCAAACACAAGCGAATGGGTTGTCTTGCGTCCTTTCCCTTTCAGTGAGTTGCCATTTCTGCTGTTGAATTGTATTTGCATTTGGTCTGACTGCTAGGTTTACCAGAGGAAGAAAACGGTTTGAGGTGTCTCCCTCAGATAGATGTCATTTCAACAGGTCAAAAATGGTCAATTCTATGGCTAAACTACAGATCCTTGTACCTCCAGCTTGCGTGACCTAGCCAATCCTAGCACAACTTATAGGATCAGTGCATCAATACTGTCAGAGCCACGCCTGCTAGGAAACTAGTTAGATATTTTGCAGCTTAACTAAAAATATGGTCTTTGTTATTGTTTTAATCCGGACATTATGCCTCATAGATTTAACAGGTGGGCGAAAATTCCTTCCCCTTTAAAATCTAGGGAATATTGTAAAGTTTGTTGGAGATGCCCATACCTGGATATAGTTACTATGGTTCAGTCGGGTTAAATTATAAGTTAATAAATAGGTACACTGTATGGCTAGAAGTTTTTGGAGACCTGACCATCACTCCCATATGTGCTTGTTGAACGTCTCGTTCCAGATTCATTCCTGCTTTTCTGATATAATGCACTCCAGTCTCTCTTCTGGGAAGGCTTTCCACTAGATTTTGGGGTGTGGCTGTGGGGATTTGTGTTCATTCAGCTACGAGAGCATTAGTGAGGTTGAAATCGGGCATTTATGTTGATGTGAGGAGACTCCAGCTCTAGTTCATCCCAAAGTGATGTTCAGTGTGGTTGAGGTCACGGCTCTGTGCAGGACACTCGAGTTCTTCTACTTCTTCCAAGCATGTCTTTATGGAGCTCGCTTTGTGCACAAGGTCATCGTCATGCTGGAACGGTGTTTGAGCCTCTTAGTTCCAGCGAATAGAAATCGTAATTCTATAGCATTCAGAGACCATCTGTTCCAGTTTAGCGGCCACAGCTTTGGCCATATAGTACCATCCATCCATCTTCTACTGCTTACTCCTTGTTCATGGTCACGGGGAGCCTGGAGCCTATCCCAGGGAGCATCGGGCACAAGGCAGCGTACACCCTGGACAGGATGCCAGTCCATCGCAGGGCACAATCACATACACACTCACACACCCATTCATACGGCCATATAGTACTGTATATAATATTTAAGGACTGCTAGGGTAAAGTAGGAGTGATGTCTCATCTTGGAGTTTGTAAGCCCAGTCATTACTTATTACATTACATTTCTCTCTGTCTCTTTTGCTAAATCATTTCGACTCTGTGGTGTAACCCCCCCCCACCCCGTCATTCAGGAGGCCAGACGGAGCTGCTGCGTGATCGTCGGCACACTCGGCAGGAAATTGACATAATTACATAACGGAGAGACGGACGACTCCGGGCTCAGCCGTCATGTCATCGGCTTTAAATCATCTCGCTGCTCTTTATTTTCACTCCACTGGGACGTGCAGTGGAACTCGCAGAGCTGTTTAGTCTGGCTCTGCAAAAAAAAAGTCGAGACATGGACTCAAAGCGCATTCTTGTCTTGATATTTATGCTGTCCAAAACTCGCAACTCAATATTTCCAGTTTTTTACTAGGGAGAAATAAAACCTCCCCAACCAACCTCTCCCTCGACTCAAAAGTTTATATGATATGATATATGATGATGATATCAACGCAGAACCATAAAGCACTGCTCTTTTTACTTAATATAGCTATATTTCATTTAGATCAATAAACAGACACAGTAGTATTAAATCTGTAAAATTGATCTTCCTGTACAGTTCAACGAAGTCATCGCTCATAGTCACTAATGTTAGCTGGCTACCTCGTTGCTAAATTAAGGTGAACGTTCATGTAGGTGGCCATGTTTGTTCCCTCTTCATAGCTCGAATGCCGCAACATCTGATTCCAACTTCCTGCTTTCGGTGTATTGCTAGTCCAATATACCAAAACAGATGCATTTACTGTCACTGTTCATTCGCATTGAGAAGGTGGAAGAATTTATGGTGGTACTTTCACAAACTCCACCCTGATTCGAAGGCAATACAAGGGCATCTGTTTTCTCAGTGTGGACGGATTGGAATACAGTGTCGCTTGCGTTCTTCTTGGCAACATCTGCAAAGGCGTGATCTGTAACTTCAGCTCTTCGCTTCCACGTCCCCAAATGAGACACATCCAAAGATGAAAGCCCTCGTGTAGTGTTAATGAAGTGTCCTACGCTTTAATACTGTAACCTGGGGATGTCACGAGAACAGATCCTTCGGTATCAAGTTGGTACCAACATTCTTAAAATGTGACAGCATTGGTACCGATTCTAATGACGGTTGAATTGCAATTCTTCCGGACCTGATGGAGGCAGCAAATACACGCAAATGTTTTAGTCGCCCGTGGTGAAGAACAACTCCTACAAGCACACGGGAAAAACTACAGAAGTTTAGCTCCGCCACGACTCGTTAAGAGGAAATGTGGTTTGTAATATGGAAATACTTCGCATTCGAGGTGGATGACAACAAACATATAATTGATGCTCTGAAGCTGGTGTGCAACCCATGTTATCGTTCATTTCAAGCAAAGCGAGGAAACACCTGGAATTTGGCGAAGCACCTGAAAGACGGTCCTATATTGTGTTTGTTTGAGGCAGCTGGCATTGTTATGCTCCATGTAATGTTCGCGATAGCCAGTTATTTGTTAATGATGCTAACGTTTTGCAATGTTATAAAATCCGAATGGGCCACCATTCACCGCCATTCAGCCCGTGTCCTGTCAGCTAAACGTAGCCTAATGTCACTAATAATTATTCAAATGTTGAATGTCGGTGAATTTAAACTAATGCTTGCATTCAGAGTATAAGGGGTCTCTGTGTGTGTGTGTGTGTGTGTGTGTGTGTGTGTGTGTGTGTGTGTGTGTGTGTTTAGGAGTGCGCCTCCACTCATTGTCGGACAGTGTTTGATGACTAAAATACTCCCCCACCCCCTTCCTCTCTCTATCTCTTTGCCAGTATCATCCAGAGGAGGATGTCCTACATGAGAGTTTTTAATTTAATTAATAATTTTTTTTTTTTTTTACCATACTGTGGTATCGACTTTGGAATCGAGTACCGTGTACTTTTGCTGGTGTCAGTACCGACTACTAAATTTTTGGTGTCGTGACATCCCTACAGTAACCCGTTGTAAAAACTAGCCGGTTGTCCAAAAGCAACGTCGCTCTGGCACTGTTTGTGCGTTGTGTAATAATTGTTTCTTGGTGTTCTTGTGTGATTTGGAAGAGATTAGGGATCATTGCGTCCTGCACTAATAAGTGTGCGGTTGTGTACAGTGTCTTTTGTGGTCAGCGTGTCCTTCAGCAGGATCATAACGTCCCCGTTTCTTGGACACGCATACCCACACACATTTATTTTCAAGGTTTGGCCTTGATGCTTTGGATGAAGGTTTTGCTTTTTGTGAATTTGTCGGAGGAATGAAATTAGCCAAAGATCATTACCGATGCACTGTTTACTCATTCGGGTCCCGCCCCTTACTCTTCATCTTTCCTTAGCCTCGGTCACTAAACCTATCCATTTTTTATTTGATTTATTTATTTATTTTTTAATAATCACAGGAGCTGAACGTCTTGTCAATCATTGTTCAAGCAACACTTGGTACCCTAATACAACCAGAACGGTCAGAACTCCTGCGCTCGACAGCACTAGTGCAGGCGAGAACTCATCTCCGCCCACTTTTACTCGTTGTTTTGCCATTATTTTGTCATGTTTACAGTTGTGGGACGGAAAGTCTAGTTACGATATTGATGCTTCTGAATGTTTTTACTGGCGTCTTTATCGTGTTAAGCCAGCTTCCTGTTTAGGGGATAAGTCTGTGCTTGGACGAGCACTTTCACAACACAAGTTATGAGAAATCTCCTTTTATAGATTTTCCCAGTTCATTGGGTAGCTCGACTAATCAGTTCAAATCCCTCCAGTCTTTAATGGTCGCCTGTCTGAAGCTGGAAAGTTGGATGTTGTTATTTTATAAAGTCTCCGCTCATAACATACCCAACATTCAGCCTTTTATTTCAACCCTGAAAATATTTGAGCGATGGAGTGGTTCTGCGTCCTCACCTGGCCCTCCGACGCCCGCCAGCGTCTTTCTGGCAAACCTCTTTTTCCATTCGATTGGGGGGGGGGGCATATTTTCCACTAAACTCCGGCTCAGAACAATACCGTTTCACGTTCGCGAGTAGGCTAGCTCCAACACACACTCGCACACCTTTACCCTGGAGTCACAGCCAAGCCTGAACACACTTATAAATCCCAGAGGAATGCTGGAATACCTTCACACATCCACGGGGGGAATCCCTGCCCACTCAGTGTTTGATCTAAAACATTTTTACGTAACTGTTTCCATGACCTTTTACTTTTATATTTCTTCATTTGGTGCATGTTTTTAAAGTCTAAACACAGAGGTGATAAAATGGCAGGTGTTGGAACATTCACCCCTGACTGGTTTTTAAATGAACTTAACGTTGAACTTGTGGACCCAGTGTTCAGTTACCGTGTTCGTCTCCACGTTCTTCATCAGGTCTTATCTAAACAATAAATCATTCAGGGTGTAACACCAAACAGAGTTACTGTTGATTATTTTCCGCTGAATGTCTTATTCTTCTTATAACCAAATAAAGCAGTTCGAAGTGAAATTTCGCGTTTATTTTTCCCCCAAAATTTTTTCAATTCCATTGAAGTCAGATGTGGGATGATATCGGTGTATTTTGATCTGTGATAAGAGAGCGGATCCCTGCAGGGCCTTAGGACGGAATCCAGTTCACTGTTCCGAGCAGTCATTGTTTTTAAATGTTTTTTTAAACTAAGCGCTCTGTACTCATTCCAGTTCCTGTCTTTCTTAGCATGGATAATGTCTGAAAACGGTTCTCTGTACCGCAATTAATTTTTTTCTCCTGTTAAACTACATAGTAACTGAGCTAGTAATCTATAATAAATAATCAATACATGTGTATATTTAATGTGTCTCAGCATGGAGGTTTCATGCGTAAACGTGTTGTTGTGTATGTTCTACATTCTGACTGACCTCACTCGCACCACATATTTTATATAATAACCAAAAAAAAAAATACTGGCTGGTGTCTATTCGTGAACATTACAGGTTCACAATATTATATGGTATATTATGGTTATATGCTCATTAAATGACCATAAAGTGATTAAACAAGTCGGTGTCACTCCTCCTTTTGTCCTCTAGAGAGAGGAAGCTGTATTGGCACCTGAAGCTCATCTTCCCTCAGAGCAATGCGGAATACACCACCAGGTACGGCACGACCTCTGACGCCTTCCCACCTCTCGCGCTCTCTCTCTCTCTCCCCCCCCGTCACCCTCTGGTCCGCTCTTTTCACGAGGTCTAATCTAATCGGATCCAGAGATTTCATTTTATTTTTAAGAATAACGTCCATAGATGATCATTATGCTTTTTTTGTCTTGTTTAAAGCAGTTCTAGCTGATCTGCAAATATTTCACTACGAGAGTCAGTCACAGCTTTGCAGTTTGTTTTCCTTGCAGTGTTCCAGAAGACAGAGTTCTCGAGAAGATCCTGAGCGACTACGTCCACCCGACTGAATCGGATCCGGTCAAACGGCAGAAGTAAGATCCCCAGAAGTGACTCTGCAGAAGTGGTTAAAGTCAACCTAAATTTTAATTGAAGATAAATTGGATTTTGTTGATCAACAATTAAAAAAAAATCATTAGATAACAGAAATATTTACAAAAGACGGTAAACCTTGTTGCACAGAACCCATTTGCATGTTTGAACCTGATTGGCTGTTATGTTGATACTGAATACATGAATACTTGCCTGTTCAACACTGACACAGGTTTTCCGGTGAGATTTTTAAAGTCATAAAGGTTTTATGTTCGACTTTATATGATGTGTTGCTTGCTGATGTGGTTCGTGCTGAAGTATGGAGCTAAAAACAGCCATAGCTCCATTTTTTTTAGTACCCAAATAACATTTCTGAGGCACTCCAGGTCCCTATTGTAGCTACAGCTATAAACCTCCCTTGGTTAAACCTCATAATCCCTTTAAAAAAAAAAAAAAAAACACATGTCTGATTGACAGGATTTGGAACGAGCCCACACCTCCTGTCATCGTTCCTGTGTCTGTGTGACTGATGTCTTCAGTCCTCTCTGCGGTTAATGAAGAGACAAATATAGCTCGGAGACGGGTTTAGCGCTCCTGCAGAAGCCATCAGCTTGAATGTTCCAGTCCAAACCGCAAGCTTTCTATTCGCGAGATTACGAGATTACCCAGTCTCAGCCTGTCGGTAGCGTCCCGCTGTTCCACCTGTCCACCAGGGGTTTTCTGGTACCTCGACATTCCTCCAGAACGTCTCATCAGGGAAGGGCTCGGGCCGAAGTGAGGGATGTGATTGAGAACAGATGGATGAAGTTGGGGCTGACTGAGGAGAGGAGAAGTGATGAGAAAGTGTACCTTTTTATACCTCTTGCTCTATCCGTCTGCTTTCAGGTTGTCACTTAACACCCGAGTCTTTTTCTCCCTCGGTTTTCTTACTTATGATGATGTGATTATCTTTTTATTCTAGACAGTAAAGTTTGACTGTTTGTTTTGCTGGCAGTTTGGTAACAAACCCAGATATCGTAATGCATATCATTTATCATAGACATAGATCTTTCTCTCTTGTTTCTCTTTTTTTCCCCTCTCCATTTCTATTTCCCTTTTCCTCCTACTCCGGAGTGTGATCGTGACGTGACCTGGCACCAAACTTTGTACCAAGGAGGATGACGATGATTAACCCAACGCCACCAGATGCTAAACCGGTGTCTTTAGGCTTTCCCTGTCTTGCTAGCGAACACTAGCATTGCCGCTCCTATCCCGAAACGCCAGACATATTTTGGCCGATGAATGTTAGTTTTTTTTGGTCGAAATGTTCTCTTAAAACCATGCGGCTGTGTTTTTGTTTGCTCTGGCACGAGAACAGTCAAGCCTCCTTTTCTTTTCTTTTTTTTTTTTTATTCAGTGCACGCCAGTTATTTTTAACCGCCATTCTTCATGCAGGTCTTGTCCTGAACTCTCATATTTGATTCATCATAAGCACATGGTTCTGAAAACCATGTTCCTGGAGTGGGTTATGGGATGTAATTACATTGTTCCAGCTTCAGCTCATAAATAAACAGTCACTGATTCTAGATTGGTGTTTTCAGCCGAGTCGATTTACATATTTCTTTCTTTCTTTTGCAGCTTGAAGACATACGTTCTCACGCCCCTCGATCAGCTCAGCGTGTTTATGAAGTCTGAGCAGAGGCTGCCAAACTCTCTGAAGTAAGTAAACCTTACAGGCATATGGAATAATCTGGTAATGTGCAAAGATGGAGAGAACGGTTAAGATGAACATCAGCGTGACCAGTCGATCGCAGCATCAATCCCCGGCCAGTCTTTTTTTTTTTTTTTTTTTGGTTTTTTTCATCTTAACGTACAGCTTAGCATATAATGCTGGTTTTTGTTTCACAGTAAACAACAGATTACTGCTACCAGAAAAAATGTTGGTCATATTCCTATAACTGTCTATCCAGAAGCGTTTCATTCCTCTCGTACCACAGCAATCGTACAATCGATACATCGTACTTTTTATCCGTTTATGGTACAGCCGCTATAAACAGTCTTTCTTTTACGTTAGTAAGATGGGAAATTGAAGCTCGACGCACGTGCAAAACGGGATGTTCAGTCGGAAATACTCTCCAGTTTGTCCCTGGCATTTCGAGTTCACCGACAGCCATTACTAATGTGGGGTAAATTAATTGGCACTGTATAATGAGGTTAAATTTGATCAGCCAATCACAAACCTAAACTCCACAAATCGGATGGTTTACCCAGGAATTCCAGACAAAATTTTCCCAGACGTCCCACATGGACCTAGGCAAAATAAATACCCTGGAACCTTGGTGTAAAATTTTGTACCATTTTTAACTCTGGTGTTAAACCCCCCCCTTGTTCCTTGTCCCCCCCCCCTTCTAATCCTCGCACGTTTCCTTGTTTTCGGAGGCCAGTGACAGCAGGGGGCGTGTTCCAGAGGGCTTGTCCTGCTGCTGTCAGGGGTTTAGGCGTTGAGTACGACTAATGAACGGGAAAGATGTTGAACATAATGCTGTCTGTGGTAGAGGATTTGCAGTACACACACACACACATGTGCACACACATTCCCTGCAGGACATGGTCTTTATTACTTCAGCAGTTTGATTATGACAGCTGCCCGAACAGATTGGTGCCAGAGTATTGTTAGCGCATGTCAAGGCCTACGTCAGTAATTAAGACTTGGTGCAGTGAGTATGGGGAGAGGAATGAGCGAGGGATTTGTAAGTGGAGTGACAGGGAGGAAGAATGAAGAATGCTGATGTAGCGGGCAAGAAAAAAAAAAAAAAAAAAAAATTTTGTTGTGTTGTGGTGGGGGGGGTGGGAGGATAAGGGGGTGTTTGGTGGTATAAAAAAACCCCCCCCCCCCCCCCCCCCCCGGGGCCCCCCCCCCCCGCTGGTAAACAGGGTTCTGTTTATTTTCTTGTATTTAATATAAACAACACAAACGCGCGAGAACGCAGGATCATCCGTGACCCGTCCAACGCGTCTGCAGCAGCTTCTTTTCCCAACCGGTCAGGTTCCCCGGTTCCCCCAGTCACCGGCCCACAAATACCTTACTCAGGTTTTCTGAAGCAGCTGAGCATAGTTTATATCAGGTGCTGTTGAATTCTGGATGGTGATTGGTCAGAAAGTGTTTAGTTTACTATAACGGCAGCTCTGACAGGAGCGCTGCTAAAGAACCGCCGTTCTGATATGTTATCGTTTCTATAGTAACGGCACAACGAGGAATAGAACACTTGGACATGCTGATATAGGAAAATAATCAACTTCAGCTGGGCAGCAGTAACTCCTCCATCACATGAACACACTTTTTTTTCCAAAATGTTAGGAATGGGTCATTCTTTATTCAGTTAAAAACTTGCTGTGGTATACGAGTCAAAAACATGGACATCTATGGCTACAAAAGCCGCAAGTCACAAAAACGTTGTTATGACGTTAGCGATTAGCTTGTCGTACAAAGCGTATAGAGGTCATAAGGTCTCTCACCACACATGGCTTTGTTTGTTTACTGTGTGGTTGATTTATTTTCCATTTCTTTCTTTCCGTCATTTCTCTGAAATTTTGCGCTCTCTTGGTCTCAGAGCTGAAGTACAGCTGGCCTCATCCCCACCCCCCCATACACACACACACACACACAGAGAGAGAGAGCGAGAAATACAGCAGGAGATGGTGGGGGAAAAAGAGTGTGTGTGTGTGTGTGTATGTATGTATGTATGTGTGTATATGTATGTGTGTGTGTGTGTGTGTGTGTGTGTGTGTGTGTGTGTGTATATATATATATATATATATATTTTTTTTTTATTTATTTTTTTTTTTTTTTTTTGCACACACACATTATCTCACAAAAGTGAGTACACCCCGCACATTTTTGTAAATATTTGATTTATGTGACAACACTGAAGAAATGACACTTTGCTACAATGTAAAGTAGTGAGTGTACAGCTCTGCCACAGTATGTACTGTGACATACTGAAGCAGAGCATGATCCCAGCATGTATTCCAGCATGACAATGACCTCAAACACACCTCCAAGACAACCACTGCCTTCATAAAGAAGCTGAGGGTGAAGGTGATGGACTGGCCAAGCATGTCTCCAGACCTAAACCCTATTGAGTATCTGTGGGGCATCCTCAAACGGAAGGTGGCGGACCATAAGGTCTCTAACATCCACCAGCTCTGTGATGTCGTCATGGAGGAGTGGAAGAGGACTCCAGTGGCAACCGGTGACGCTCTGGTGAACTCCATGCCCAAGAGGGTTAAGGCAGTGCTGGAAAATAATGGTGGCCGCACAAAATATTGACACTTTGGGCCCAATTTGGACATTTTCAGTTTGGGGTGTACTCACTTTTGTTTCCAGCGGTTTAGACATTAATGGCTGTGTGTTGGGTTATTTTGAGGGACAGCAAATTTACACTGTTATACAAGCTGTACACTCACTACTTTACATTGTAGCAGAGTGTCATTTCTTCAGTGTTGTCACATGAAAAGATATAATCCAATATTTACAAAAATGTGAGGGGTGTACTCACTTCTGTGAGATACTGTATATGTGTGTCTGTCTGTGTATTTTTATACTTTTTTAATACAATTTTATTTTATTTTAAAACCTAAAGACTGATCCTGCTAAACGCCAATTTTCCACCAGCGCAGACGCACCACAGTGTTCAGGCAGCGTTCCCTGGCCCGGGGAGAACATAGCTGTGGTCACGGGCTCGCTAACGCACCGACGCATACGCGCTGAATGCCAGCCGTGTCCTGGCAGCACTTTTAAACTATCACTTTATCGCTGCTGTTTTCCAGAAGTTTGAACGTTCTTATGAACGCTGGAGCTTGTAACGGTGGGGAAGTCTCGGAACATCCATCCGCTCCCTGCCAGTGGGCAGGTCGCAGGGTCCGGGCCCTGGGAGCCGTTTACAGAGCCACCGGTTCAAGAGACACGAACTGTCACGCAGTTATGCCATGTTGCTGAACAGCATACAAATAACCGTCAAGGATCTGGCTTCAAGTTCCATACTTTAATATCAACAGCAACTCCTCAGGCGTCTGTACGCAGCTCAGAGGAAGTTTGTTGGCCTGTTTTTCTTTTTTAGTTTTTTCTTCTGACGATAGACTGTGCGCTGAAGCTCAGTTCATCTGGGTGGAGAGAACCATGTTCTCCCTTTATCTAGCACTAAATTTTCCCAGTTCAATTCTATTTATTTATTTGTTTATTTATTTATGTATTTTGGAGAATTATTTATTTTTTTAATGAATGACTGGCTTGTCAAGGCTCCAAAATGGCATATCTATTGATTTTATTTTTCCTATAACAGCACAGCCCAAAGTCTTTTTTTTTTTCTGCTGAAGTTGATTATTTTCCAATAACAGCATCCCAGAGTGTTTTATTCTTCTTACACTACCGCGGTTTGATCATTTTCTATTCATTAAACATTGACGCACTGAGCTATTTTATTTATCTACAGTGGTGTGAAAAAGTGTTTGCCCCCTTCCTCATTTCCTGTTCCTTTGCATGTTTGTCACACTTAAGTGTTTCGGAACATCAAACCAATTTAAACAATAGTCAAGGACAACACAAGTAAACACAAAATGCAATTTGTAAATGAAGGTGTTTATTATTAAAGGTGAAAAAAAATCCAAACCATCATGGCCCTGTGTGAAAAAGTGATTGCCCCCCTTGTTAAAACATACTATAACTGTGGTTGTCCACACCTGAGTTCAATTTCTCTAGCCACACCCAGGCCTGATTATTGCCACACCTGTTCACAATCAAGGCATCACTTAAATAGGAGCTGCTTGACACAGTAAGGTCCACCAGAGATCCTTAAAAGCTACACATCATGCCGAGACCCAAAGAAATTCAGGAACAATTGAGAAAGAAAGTAATTGAGATCTATCAGTCTGGAAAGGGTTATAAAGCCATTTCCAAAGCTTTGGGAATCGAGCGAACCACAGTGAGAGCCATTATCCACAAATGGCGAAGACATGGAACAGTGGTGAACCTTCCCAGGAGTGGCGCCGCCCCAAAATTACCCCAAAGAGCGCCGCGACGACTCATCCAAGAGGTCACAAAAGACCCCACAACAACGTCCAAAGAACTGCAGGCCTCACTTGCCTCAGTTAAGGTCAGCGTTCATGCCTCCACCATCAGGAAAAGACTGGGCAAAAATGGCCTGCATGGCAGAGTTCCAAGGAGAAAACCACTGCTGAGCAAAAAGAACATCAAAGCTCGTCTCAATTTCTCCACAACACATCTTGATGATCCCCAAGACTTTTGGGACAACATTCTGTGGACCGATGAGACAAAAGTGGAACTCTTTGGAAGGTGTGTGTCCAAGTATATCTGGCGTAGAAGGAACACTGCATTTCATAAAAAGAACATTATACCAACAGTAAAATATGGTGGTGGTAGTGTGATGGTCTGGGGCTGTTTTGCTGCTTGAGGACCTGGAAGACTTGCCGTGATAAAAGGAACTATGAATTCTGCTGTCTACCAAGAGATCCTGAAGGAGAATGTCCGACCATCTGTTCGTGTACTCAAGCTGAAACGAACTTGGGTTCTGCAGCAGGACAATGATCCTAAACACACCAGCAAGTCCACCACCGAATGGCTGAAGAAAAACAAAATGAAGACTTTGGAGTGGCCTAGCCAAAGTCCTGACCTGAATCCTATTGAGATGTTGTGGTATGACCTTAAAAAGGCCGTTCATGCTCGAAAACCCTCTAATGTAACTGAATTAGGACAATTCTACAAAGATGAGTGGGCCAAAATTCCTCCAGGACGCTGTAAAAGCCTCATTGCACGCTATTGCTAAACGCTTGGTTGCAGTTGTTGCTGCTAAGGGTGGCCCAACCAGTTATTAGGTTTGGGGGCAATCACTTTTTCACACAGGGCCATGATGGTTTGGATTTTTTTACCTTTAATAATAAACACCTTCATTTACAAATTGCATTTTGTGTTTACTTGTGTTGTCCTTGACTATTGTTTAAATTGGTTTGATGTTCCGAAACACTTAAGTGTGACAAACATGCAAAGGAACAGGAAATGAGGAAGGGGGCAAACACTTTTTCACACCACTGTATTTATATTAACCCCAGAACAAATCAGTTCCTGTTCTGACTTGCATTAGAGCCGCTATAAACTTATTCCCTCACCAGAATCTCTCTCTCTCTCTCTCTCTCTCTCTCTCTCTCTCTCTCTCTCTCTCTCTTCCACACACACACACACTCACACTTACACAAAGTTAAAAAGACAAAAAAAAAATCGACCGACTCCTGTTCTGAAGAAGCTCTGACACTGGAGACTCCTTCCAAAAAGACTGCTTCACCAAACCAAATTGTACAACGAGTTGTGATTTGTGTGCTGCACTACTGCCAGAGCTGCTGTTCTAGAAAATTAATCACCGCCTTCTGACCAATCAGAATTCAGTAGGGATCTGGTGTAAGGCAGACCTTCATAACGAGTGGGACAGTTCAGTAGCTGATTTGGACAAATTCTAAAGCAAAAGTAGGAGAAGATGACTTGATTAATTGATTTGAGTTGTTATTGTACTGATTCTGGTCAAACCCTGAACTTCACTTTCTTCTCCGTTCTCTGTTGGTTTCTTTTTGCAGCTACCATGAGCTGGACATGAAGAAAAGTCTCAGAGAGAACCTAGTGTTCAAAAGGGTGGTGGAGTACCCTGAGCTCCACGTGGTTGTAAATGGACATTGTGAGGAATACCGCACTCGCATCCCAGGTAAAGCTCAAACCCCGCGTGCGCTCATGTGCTCTCAGCCGGCGTTTGTTCCATCTTTCATCCCCATGTTACTCATCGAAATGTCAACTAAACACACTCCCGACGCTCTCAGGAGACGCATCCTGGCACCGCCAACGGCTAAAAAGTGTCCTCGTCCAAACACCCGCTCCTTTTCAGGCGCTGACACAATCCAGGCGTTATTCCTGACTGGAAACAGGACTTGCGTAATTCAGTGGCCATATTAAGCTGTTAATTTCTCCATTAGCCAGGCTCGGTCAACGAGGACAATACACTGTGCAGGGAGATAACACAGCACGCTGCTCTTTCTCTTAGAGCGCTGAGTGTGAGGGGGAGAGGAAGAGGACACAGTGTGAGGTTGTAATGAAGACGAGTCTCGTGTCTTTTCAGTCTAAACTACGATCAAGTTTTCCAGACGCGTGTCTAAATGTCTGCAGTAACGCTCTGGTTCAAGATGTGATCTCGGTGAGAAAGTGATTCAACTCCGAATGGACTCTGAATTAAACGTGCTGTGTTGTTGTTTTAAACTAGTTATTTACATAATTCCGTCATCGTTTCTTTCTTGATCACCGGCTTCATGTTCTTCATGTTTGATGTTTTTGTTGTTCTTCTTCTTCTGGTTTTTGATTAGTTTAAATATGTACAGTGAGAAACAAACCCAGATATGATCCCGGTCTCGTTGTCCAACTGAAATGTGATTTGTGTTTGTTCCAGACAGAGGCATTGTCTCATCACGTCCGTCTTCCTCTTCAGAAGCTCAGGGAGCTCCGGAGAGCCACACGGCAAGAACAGAAAAGGAAACAATGGCAGAATCGGAGCTAGAGGAGGGAGAGATTCAAAGCGAGGATGAGGAAGATAATAATCTTAACAAAACATTGAATGCCCCTCCACCTCCTCTAAATGATGATGATGATCTCAAAAATACAGCAGGCTCAGAGTTTCATCTTCCTCCTCCTTCGAGCGATAACATTGATGAAGATGTTGAAGGTCATCGTGGTGACCTTGAAAGTCCTGATGTCCAGAATGCAGTGCATCTTTCTTCCTGCCTTGATGTCACCAAACAGAAGAGTGATTCCATGGAAACAGATGTTGCTCCTCTTCCTCCTCCTTCAAGCGATAACATTGATGAAGATGTTGAAGGTCATCTTGGTGACCTTGAAAGTCCTGATGTCCAGAATGCAGTGTACCTTGATGATGTCACCAAACAGAAGAGTGATTCCATGGAAGCAGATGTTGCTCCTCTTCCTCCTCCTTCGAGCGATAACATTGATGAAGATGTTGAAGGACATCTTGGTGACCTTGAAAGTCCTGATGTCCAGAATGTAGTGCGTCTTTCTTCCTGCCTTGATGTCACCAAACAGAAGAGTGATTCCATGGTAGCAGATGTTGCTCCTCTTCCTCCTCCTTCGAGCGATAACATTGATGAAGATGTTGAAGGTGACCTTGAAAGTCCTGATGTCCAGAATGCAGTGTGCCTTGATGATGTTACCAAAGAGAAGAGTGATTCCATGGAAACAGATGTTGTTCCTCTTTCTCCTCCTGATAGTGGAACATGAAAGGATGACGCTTCGATGGAAATGATGGGGAAACAAATCTGTGCTTTGTATATTTCGCTTGCTGACAACTCAATAATTACAAATTCATTGGCGTTATCTAGGAAATAGATCAGGTGTTTATTGTAATATGATCTGCGACGAGGTGGTGAGGAGGCGGAGTTACCATTACCGCTCCGCGGGTGATTATTGATCAATAACCACACGTCCTGAAGGGTTTTATTCCTCATTATTCCAATGCTTACAAGTTTTTGTTTTATTTGAAGAATGACGCATCAGTTTTCTTTATCTGTTTATTGTTACTTTGACTGTTTTGGAAGATCCATGAAACAAGTTAGTTCCTGTTCTCACTTGCATTATAGCAGGATCAGTATTTTCTTAGCATGTTCTATAAAAGTTATATATAAATAATAAAAGCGGCGGGTTTTTTTTAGTAAATGTGTACAGTAAACTCTGTCCTTTCTGTGATATGAGATTTTAATATAAAAAAAAGAGGGGGTGTCTCAAGTCCCTGTCCTCTGCAGCTCTGGGGTGTGTGTGTGGCATTATTTGTTTTGCTTGTTTTATTTGTAAGTAAGAAAAGTACTGTCTGTGTGTATCGCTGCTGTTCTTCCTCACTAGTGAAGTGCATGTATGCGTACAGTTTACAAGCTGTCATTACTCCTACTGACATTTCTGCTGGTGTGTGTGTGTGTGTGTGTGTGTGTGTGAGTTGGAACCGCTCTGGGCCCCTGCTGTGGTGTAAGTGTATTTTCTTAACACCTGTAGGCATGTGTTCACTGTAGTTGTAGTTTTCCAAACAGACGCCCTTCATCAGCGGCTCTTTGACGCGTGAACGCGATGGTGCGTTTTCCATCCTCCCGCTGGGACGGGAGCCGATGACCTCATGGCTCACTGCTGTGCTTCCCTTTTACTGCAGTGTGAAAACGCGACCTGTGGCTGTGTCTGTTTGTCCGTCTGTCTGTCTGTTTAATCATGAGGTCTAGAAGTAATTTGTCTCTCACTTCCTGACTGCCTCTTCATGTCTTTTTCTCTGAGCAGATTTGTCCTGTGACCTTTGTGCGGTAATGCGAATGGCCTCGAACTGTTTAAACTGAAAGATTTAATGAAACCTTCAAATCCCAGCGAGGGTTCGTCCAACAGCTCCGTAGCCGCTCCAGAATTTGGCTCGGAGTTTCCTAACAGCAGGCGTGAGTAACGACTGGGGCTTTAAAGCTCTAAACGTGTGTACGTCATGTTTCGGGCTCACACTGAGCTTGATTGAATTTTAATGAAGCAGCTACCATGCTGCCAAAAGCTTAGCAGCGGAACTCTATCTAGCATTGCGATTTTGACTGGCCGTGTTCCATGTAGCATTACGGGCTGTGAGCGTTAGCATTAAGCCTGATCATTTCCTTCCACTCATCTTCCCACCAAATCCTCTCTTGCACAGTGCCAGTGTTCTTCTCACGCCAGAGTTTTAGCTTTAAGTTAACAAACCCCAGGTTTCTGGCTGGACAAGCTGATAGGAACCTGGCTGTGTGTGTTTTTAGCCAAGTAAAAATCCCAGTATGCATTTGATGTGCTCTAGGAATTAGTGCAGTGCTGTTTTGGTCTTCTGTTGGACGATTCCCTCTTATTGGGAATAGTTGTCCAGATCCACTTCAAATGGATTCTGATTAACTCTAAAACAGTCTTATTGGACAATACTGTCGGTTCGTCAGCTCGTACTGCACAACATTCTGCCCTTGTCCCATGTTTATTGCATTCTACTCCGCCTTTGTCCGATCTTATTGGCTGAAACGTTTTACTGGACAGCTTTCTGCTTTAGTCCACTCTTCTTAGACAAGATCTTGTTTTAGTGCACTCTAATTGGATAAAATTTTGCCTTATTGGACAGCATGCTCCTTTCGCTCTTATTGGACGGCAGGTTTTCTTTTATCGAATCAGAATTCAGCCCAGGTCCAAGCCTTTTGTACAGCACTTATCCTTGTCCAGTCTTATTGGACAGTGCATCGTTTTGCTGTACACATCTTGGACATCTTGCTGCCGTCCTCCAACTTTCTCCCCTTGTCCACAGCACCTTGGTTTTTACAGGCCAGAACGCTGCACTTGTCTAATCTTTCTGGATGGCAGTTTTATTGGACAGCACTCTTCCTTGTTACTTTTGGAACTTATTCTCCATAGAAAACTGTTGGAAATGCTGTGTAAAATGTGTTTTTTGGAACCAAGCCCCAAGGGTATCTTTCTGAAGGCAGCTGGCATTACAAGTAAATTACAGAAACAGCACAGGGAATAAAGCATTTTGATGTGATTTGCTGGAATAAAATGCTTTCCGTGTGACAGTTTTACTTCCACATATACCAGTATGTGCCAGTTCAGCAGTTTCTTTTTTCTCTATGTTCTGGGTGTAACATATACGCACACTGTAAAGCTGATGGGTCCAAGTTCACATAAAATTCTAACTTTTAAGTTTTCTTTAATTATTACCCAACTTTGCATATAGATAGATAGATAGATAGATAGATAGGTAGATAGGTAGGGCTGGGTACTGATGTATGGCTTCACAGCAAAGCGCCAAGCTAGCCAAGTTACAATGGAATGGAGAAAACATTTGTTTAAATTCCCCAAGATGTTTCGGAGGACAAAATCAAATAAAAATCACCATAGGTCCAAGTTTGGTTAGAGAGAAGATGCACATTAGCACTTCGTATGGTTTTTACCAGATCTTTCAAAACCTTTCCATTTAGCGTGCATGGACCTCATGCGCAAACATGCTGCATCGCTTTGGAGAAGTGTGTGCATGCATGTACCACCTGACCAGCCATGATTTATCACTCTATTCGTGAGCTGTTTTGACATCTGCTCTTGTTGTGCTCTTATGCATCCAATCAAAGAACCACATCTAGGAGTTCTGTTTAGCAAACACAGTCATGACTGATAGGCAAGAGATGAAAAATTATTCCGAATCAAAATTCTAAACCGAGCATGTTGTATATTTTAGTGTTTGCAAAAAGAATAGCAAATAAAAATCCTATGCATATGTTTGTGTGGGTGCAAGGGTTGCTGTGGAAAAGAATTTGAGCTGTCATGGTCTTTCTGGGAAGATCTGATGTAAGGTTGCGGAATTTCGTTCATAATTTTGCGGGTTTTATTGGAGGCGCTCATGATGAGTAAATCTTTGATGGTTAAATTAAACGGCAAACAGGTTGGCTAGTTTAAAAAGGACACGTTTGAAACACATTTCTCCTCTCTCACATGGCTGTTAATTTCCCCTGCAGCATCATTATCCGGGAATCAGATCAGCGATTGAACTTCTCATAAAATGTAGAAGCCTTTCAAACTGCTGACAGATGTTCAGCCTGTTGTATGGCGTGATTGCCAGAGCCATATCAGCCTGTAGTTCTCACCTGGTTTCCCCAGTGATGATAAGCAGGGTTGAGCCTGGCTGGTACCTGGACGGAGGTAAGACCTCCTGGGGAAGACTAAGGTTGCTGCTGGAAGTGGTATTAGTGAGGCCAGCAGGGGCGCTCACTCTGTGGTCTGGGGCCTAATGCTCCAGTATAGTGATGGGGACACTATACTGTAAAAACAGCATCGTCTTTCTGATGAGACGTTAAACTGAGGTCCAGACTCTGTGGTCATTAAAGATTTAAACAAGGACACTTATGGTAAAAGAGTAGGGGTATAACCCCAGTGTCCTGCCGAAAAAATTCCCCCATTGGCCCTTATCTATTACGACCCCCTAATAATCCCCATCTCTGAATTGGGTACATCATTCTCCAATAAGTAATTGCTGTGTGGTGGGATTTCTGGCACCGTATGGCTGCAGTCGCATCATCCAGGTTTATGCCACACACTAGTGGTGGTTGAGGAGACAACCCCCCTCATACATTGTAAAGCGCTTTGAGTATCTAGAAATTCGCTATATAAACTATGTAACTAACTAATCAGAACTTGCATTGTGTTGTGTATGAATTATTAAAATCTCAGTAACCGTGTTGAAGGAAAGCTCTCCCATGTTCATGTGGGTTTCCTCCTGGTTCTCTGGTTTCTTCACCTCCTGGAAACACACTGGGAGTTGGACTGGTTCGGCCGAGTTTTTTCCTAGGCGTGAACGTGTTGGTGAGTGGAGCCATGGAAAGAACTCTCGTCCCACCAGGACGTTCTCCTGCCTCGCGCCCAGTGTTCCTGGAATAGACTCCAGATCCACCACCACCCTCATCAGGATAAAGCTTTTACTGAAGATAAATGAGTGGCTATATCTCATTTTAAATATATAATTTGTCATTTCTTGGAAAACGTGAAGCATGTTAATGACTCGTCCTGTGCTCGGGGGTGTATTTTGCGTTTGCGTCCAATAAACACTCCCTACTGCTTATTTCCCACCTCAGAAATAAAATGGGACGGTTATTAACCAATTTGTCGGGTGAGCTGGATTTTTAATGCTAGTTGCTTCTGGACACGTCGTAGCATAACTTCAGTTTCCTGGCATCAATTTCCAGAGATGCTTCGAACTGGGTACTGTTGTATTTTCCTTTTGAAATATTAAGATGTTTTCCAGGTCAGAATGAACATTACATCAAGCACTAGCAGATTTCACTTTACCACATCATGCCTTCATACTTGTATGTCCCATTTCGGGAAAAAAAAAAACGTGCATCGTTTGGCAGTGAAGACGTTGCCTCCTACAATCTCAACTTGGGCCTATTCCACACCCTGGGCTCTGCCTTAGTTAGCAGCCAGTTGGACAATGACTGGGTTGATGCTGCCAGCAGGCCTGGATGGTTAAAGCTGGCATTCATCATGTTGAGTCGAGTCGGCTGCTTCTTACGTTGATCTCGAAACTTCCGCTTATATAAGACTGGAGCTGGGGCCAGGATATTGCCCAGAGACTCGTTACTTGCATCTCCAGATTACGTTGTATTGGTTCAGTTTAAAAAAAAAAACAACTACTGGACATTTGGCAGCCCCTTCTTTCTTCTCACTGATACACACCCAGTTACATCACACCTAGTGATGCATTGCTCGTCCAGGTCAATAAATCAGTCTCTAGGTTTCGTATAATGGACATGACCTGGCATGGCATACAATATGTACGTCGTGCAATGATTGTCCGACTGTCCTCAATCCGACAGAGTTAATCTCTTCTGGTCAATGTGATGCCTCTGGTAGTATTTAAAGAGATTTGGTTTTGGCATCATACAATTCAATTCAATTCAATTTTATTTGTATAGCGCTTTTTACAATAGTCATTGTCTCAAAGCAGCTTTACAGAAATAAAAAACAGGTATAAACAGTCAGAAACATCTAAAGAGAGACAAACAGGAACAGATAAACAGAGACAAACAGGTAGAAAACAAATGGAATTTATCCCAACTGAGCAAGCCACTGAGTGGCGACGGTGGCAAGGAAAAACTCCCTAAGATGTTTTTTGAGGAAGAAACCTTGAGAGGAACCCGACTCAGAAGGGAAACCCATCCTCATCTGGGTAACACAGAATGTGAAGGTAACACAGATAATGTGAAAAATGAGAAGTATGGCCTTAGGAGCAGCCGTAGTCCCAGCAGAAGATTTGGGCTCATCCAGAGGCAGAGGGGATCTGGATCTCCAATATCTCCATAAATTTGTGTGGGGCTCGGCAAAAAGAGAGAGAGAAGGAGAAAACGATTAGGACTGTGAAGTAGTGAGATATAATCTAGTCAGGGTAAGCTTGAGTAAACAAATACGTTTTAAGCCTAGATTTAAACACTGAGACTGTGTCTGAGTCCCGAACACTAATTGGAAGACTGTTCCATAACTGTGGGGCTCTATAAGCGAAGGCTCTTTCCCCTGCTGTAGACTTCACTATTCTAGGTAATATCAAATAGCCTGCATCTTTTGATCTGAGTAGGCGTGGCGGATCATATAAAACCAGAAGGTCGCTTAGATATTGTGGTGCAAGACCGTGTAGTGCCTTATAGGTTAATAAAAGTATTTTAAACTTAATGCGAAATTTTACAGGGAGCCAATGCAGTGTGGATAAGATCAGGGTGATATGGTCGTATCTTCTAGTTCTAGTAAGGACTCTAGCAGCTGCATTCTGGACTAACTGGAGTTTATTTATATTCTTACTGGAACATCCAGACAGTAAGGCATTACAGTAATCTAATCTAGAGGTGACGAATGCATGAACCAGTATTTCTGCATCATGTAGTGACAATATGGTTCTTATCTTAGAAATATTTCTGAGATGAAAGAACGCTATCCTAGTAATATTATCTACATGAGCATCAAATGATAGACTGGAGTCAATAATCACTCCGAGGTCTTTAACTGCTGTACATGATGAAACAGAAAGACCATCCAGAGTTACTGTGTAGTCAGGAAGATTACTTCTAGCTACACGTGGGCCTAATAAAAGTATTTCTGTTTTATCAGAATTAAGTAAAAGGAAGTTAGTTAACATCCAACGTCTAATGTCATTTACACAATCCTCAACTTTACTAAGCTTCTGTCTGTCCTCTGGCCCTTCGCTGACACATACAGCTGTGTATCATCAGCATAACAGTGGAAGCTAATTCCATGTTTACGAAATAATTTGTCCTAGGGGTAACATATATAAAGTAAAAAGCAGTGGGCCCAAAAACAGAACCCTGGGGAACTCCAAAAGTAACCTCAGTACGCATGGAGAAATCACCATTATATATACGAACTGATAACGATCGGTCAGATAAGACCTGAGCCAGGAGAGGACTGTTCCCTTAATACCAATAACATTTTCTAATCTATCAAGGAGAATAGTGTGATCTATGGTATCGAAAGCTGCACTAAGGTCTAGTAACACAAGCAGCGAGACACAACCCTGATCAGAGGTCAGAAGAAGGTCATTTACTACTTTAACTAGTGCTGTCTCTGTGCTGTGATGAGGTCTAAATCCTGACTGAAATATTTCATGAATGTTGTTCCTTTCTAAGTATGAGCATAACTGCTTTGCTACTACCTTTTCTAGAATCTTAGAGATGAACTTACTGAAATACACTATACTGAAATGATGTCCATCATTCTGGAGTAGACAAAAATATCAATCTCTGACAGAAGGATAGCATCTACAGCTTGTTGCTTAGTCTGCTTGGTAATATCTACACTGAAGAAAAATCTCTACACATGCCACAATGCATTTGAATACCAAGCTGAAACTACAGTAGCGGCAATGAAAGCATTCCTGCGTGCACTTCTGAGTGCTGCCAGCAGGGGACGATGTTCGATGACAAAGTGGCAAAGCTTTAAGTGTTGATGCCTGAAGTGGCTGTTGAAAAGAGGAAGAGCAGGCCTCGTCGTTCTCCTCCTCCTCCTCCTGCTGGTCCTGCTTCTAGGCTTGCAATAAATAACAGAGAAAGTAATGCTGCCGTTTCGAGCCGAGGAGTTGTAAAAGCGCTGACATCAGAGCCGAGCGCCTTCCAAGGATGCCGTAATGTCCTCTTTTTCCCTCCCCGTCGGAAGCTGGACCCAAAGCATTACGTCGTGTTTAACAAACCCAAAACATCTTGATCGTGTAAACACTTTCGTTTCGTCAGTGGCCGAGGGGAGAACGCGAGCCTGTCGAGCAGACGGTCTTCGTATCGAGGTCCACATGGTGGTGGTGATTAGTGAGAACGAGAAGCGTGGGCTGTTGATCAGTAACTTGCACAATTTTACAGCCTTGTTATACAACACGGGTCCGATCACAAAGCGAAACCATAAAAACTGTGTTCATAGCTCCCTGTTGGTCGCAGCTGGGAAGTGTACAAAGCATCCGAGCTCCGAAATAGCTTCTGAAGTGTTTTCCATTCAGCATGGAGCTCTTGAGAGAGAGAATGGATCCAGCTGTCTTGTGAATTTTATTTGGTCACTACCCTGGCAGCTTCCATATCAGAAGGATGGGTCTTGGTCACGTCCATCCTCTGATTAGTTCAAAAAAGATTACAAAAAGGAGCTTTTGGTATCTACGAATGCAAGTATTTTTATTTTGTAAAGATGAAGATGTGCTCACCAGCTCCTGGTAAACACGAGCTACGCTTCTCTGGCATGATGTATTTTTAGAGCGAGGTCTTCCCACAGCCTCAAAAGTGAACAAGCTGTCTTCCAAATGTTTTCCACCATCTGCTGGCCATCAGCATGTCTGCATTCCTGAGCAGTCTCCATTTCACCTGGATCAAACCTCTGTGTAGATATATCATCCCTGGGGAAGGGGGGGATTATGGGGGGAACCAGACGGATGACGGAGAACCAGTTGCCCCATAGTCCCAAAGTTTTTAAAGCTTCTGTTGGAGTCAAAAGTGTGCAAACAGTTGATAGTCTTTACAAGCCAGAGTGGTTGGCGCATTCTGAAATGAAATGTTATTCGCCAAGGGTGGAATAGGAGTTGTTATTGTTGTGCTCATTGTGCAGCCATTGTTCTGTTACCATGTTGAATATTTTTACTGATTTGGGCAGGCTTGGGATCAGACTAGCCTACTCGAGTTTGAGTTTTGTTCCGAGTTTTGCTTTTTATCCGTTTGATTGCTCTTGGAGGTGTGACATTCTGTTTGGGTCTGTTCAAGCCATAAAACGTTACTCTGAAATGGGGTGTGTTTGTGTGTGTGTGTGTGTGTGTGTTCAGACCTGAAAGTATCTTCTTTCTCCCATGTCCCACTTTGGAAATAGTTTCCCCTAAAGAGAGATTCCTGCTGGTTGGGAAGGTACTCAAGATTCTTGGCATGATTCCACACCTTTTTACTAATGCCAAGGCTTTTAATCGTTTTGTTATTAGGTTTAGCTGAGACCTTGACTTTAGGCTGCTCCAAAGAAAGCAAGTCAACCATTACTATAGCGTTCCAGGACAAACTGTTATATAACGCATCAAGCAGTTACTTGTTCTTTTTTTTTTCTTTTCCTAAACACTGTCTGTTAAAATGATCAGAAAGGTATGTTACAAAGTGTTTTGCTGAAACAGATGAAGTTTCGTTCACGTCTGAAACAACCAATGAAGAGACATCGTTTAGTTTCCATAAATAAATCTTTTTTTAATTTTATTTGTAACATATAAAATTAGATCATTTTTTTTACACTTTATTCCAGTATGACAATAATCAAATAAAGTAACTACACTTTTGATAAATAATATTAATAACAATATTAAAAAACATTCATTCAAACTCTGTCAACTCATTTTTGGTGCTAATTCGCAGATGGAGTTGATTTTCGATAGCTGCCGAACAATATGAACGCGTTTGTCCACATCAGGGAGGAATGTTACCACAAATTTCTCAAAAAACCACAACATTGGTGTAACTCGTGGGCATTACAGGACCATTGTCTACAAAGTGAAGCAATTTTTTTTAAATTATGTATGTGCATATATGCTTATTTGAGGATATACACATACGAGTCTACAGTTGAGTCATATTTCGTGTTTAGAAATCAAAATGTACATAAAAAAAAATTTAACATTGAACAACCACATTTTTTTTTTACAAATTGCTTGTGTTTACAAGTCGCTCCGAAACGAAGCTACTGAATTACTGCTCCAGTGTGGAGCGAGCATCGAAAACGCTGACGAGGCCTCAGCAAACAGTGCACTTCATCAAACTCCTCAGGTCGGAAGTCTATGATTCCGTGGGAATCTCGAGACGATAGGTGATTGGCCAAAAGGGGTGAGCACCCAGTTCCCAGTCATGCTACGATTGGCCATTTCCTGCATCGCTGCTGACGTCGTTCTGATACAGGATTCCCTTTTTAGTCTCTGAACTTGTGGATGTCGTTGAAAAGTCGGTAAAAGGGGTAGGAGGCCTCGTTGGCATGGGGGCAGTTGAAGGAGCACTTGCAGGTCTCGATCAGCATCACGTTCTTGTTGAAGGTCTCACCGTCCTCGCAGCGGAACTTTACACGCACCGTGCGGGTCTGCTGTGGGCTACAGCAGCGGCCGTCCACGCATGAGCCGCAGTACTTGGGTCGGTACTTCTTCAGGCTGGAGCAGCCTGCGTAAGTGAATTTCACTGCCTGAGAGGACTTCTTGGTTCTGTTGCACTTCTTTCCTTTCTGTTTTGGAGAGAACAATCTCAGGTCAGTTTACTTTATCGACAGGCACTGACAGTTAAGATCATGCGCTCTTGTTGGACTGCTCATTTGTGATGCAGAAGCTTTGACAGATCTTACCTTAAGGCTGGAGAAAGGGGACTGGGTGCAAGGACGGACTTCGCAAATCCGGCTCTCCTTGACCAGCTTGCACTCCGCGTTGTTGTTGGTAACTCTGGTGGAGATGCCAGTGCCGCAGGACTTGGAGCACTGAGACCAGGGAGTGGTCTGGAGAATGCACTTCTGTTCGCTGAACATGTGAGACTCAGCCTGGGCTCTGAATGCTGCGAAAAGACAAAGGCACCCGAGTTAGATCGAACTCAGTCGAACGCTTTTGAAACTACAAACCGATTCCAGAAGCAATGGCTTGAAGCTGAACTTTGACACCTACCAGCAAGGGACTTGAGTCCATGCTTCACGTTGGCCACCAGCTCATTTCTGTTGGTGAGGTCGCTTTCAGTCTCGTCGAGCATTGCGTCTTTTCCCAGCAGCTTGTCGGATGGTTCTAGCTTCGTTGCATCGTCGCAGACCCACTTCTCGCAGCATTGTCCTGGAACTTTGACCAGCCTGGGGTTGGCACACCCTACCGTTGGCAAAGACAGCTCCTGTGGGCAGAGAGGGATGCAGCCCACGGCTCCATCGATGCATGTGCACTGGTGTTTACAGTTGGGCTGGAAGCTTTCTCCATTCTGATAGATCCTGCTGTTGTATTCACATGGTCTGCCTTCAGTCTTGGCTGTTAGGGAACAGAAGAGAATCCTGTTAGTCAGAAGTCTTACAGGCAGATGTACACAATGGCATTTGCACAGAGCAGACCAGGTATCAAACTAATTCTATATGTCATATCAAACACACCTCTGCAGATGCCTCTGGTGGCGCCCGAACTGGCCCCAAAGTTGCACTCGAGCCCCTTGGTGTGGTCACAGGGCTCTGTCTGGCTGCAGTCCTCGTTCAGCTGCCGAGCACAGACTTTGCAGCAGCCGCAGCTGTCAAGCACGAGGCCGACACCCGGCGCACACTTGGGTACCTCCAGTGGGCATTCGCACCGCGCTGGGCATGAGGAGAACACCTGAACACAAGCGAACAAGTCCACTTCAGCACAACAGTCCAGTCATTTCACCATATGACTTCCATAACATCTAAAAGTCCTTCTGAATATCATGAATATAAGAATAATAACAGTAATAAAGATCTATTTCTGGGGATTTAGTCCTTTCTATATCAAATACCCGCCCGTCCTTTAGGGTTGTGACCAAAAGATTCAACTCACCAAGTCGCAGCTTGAGATGAGCATCACGATGAGTGGAAAAAGGAACATCTTTCCCTGATTAACGTCGCCTCCGAGTAAAAGAAAAGAACAACAAACAAAAGGTTCTTCTAGTCCTTGAGCTTTATAGGTCCTTCGTTAAAGTGGATGTCAGGCGTGTGGATCGCCGTTTGTCTCGCGCTCTGTTCGAGGCTGAAGCGCTGTTTGAGTGAGAGTGGGTCCGCGCTGCTTTATATAGAGGAGCCGGCGCGCGCTGACGTCGCTCTCCGCTGAACTGGTCCGAAACTATGCGTGGAATGCTTCCTTTGGCGCGGTTTCCATCCTGGGCTAAGCACCACCCTCTTCTCTCTCTCTCTCTCTCTCTCTCTCTCTCTCTCTCTCTCTTCTTTCCTTTTTCTCTTTCAAAAGACCCCCCCCCCACCTTCGCTCTCAACACAATGATTCCCCCTTTCTTTCTTTCTTTCTTTCTTTCTTTCTTTCTTTCTTTCTCTCTTTCCCTGTTTTCTCTTTTTTCATTGCTGCATTTTACTGGAGAGGTTTTTTGTTGTTGTTGTTTTCAGCTCCCACATTCGCGACGACTGCAGACCATTTCTTCACTACGGTTCAGTCCAGGAACGTTTTAAATATATAAACTAAACGTTCATTGTATCCAAAAAAAAACAAACAATCAGAAATTCAGTAGGACAAGAAGTTATATATATGTGTATAAATATATTAATCCAGAGAGAGCGAGAGAGAGAGAGAGAGAGAGAGAGAGAGAGAGACAGAGAGAGAGAGAGATGGGTAAATGGATGGATGGATATATATTTACATACTGATATTTATTCATTTAGCAGACGCTTTTATCCAAAGCGACTTACAAATAAGAAAATACAAGCAAAAATGATATATATAATGAGTGAGAGAGAAATACATGTTTTTTATTACTATGCACATATGGAACATAAAGAAAGTAGTGGGAATTAGCAACAGCACATATAGTGTTGGATTTATTTATGGGCTGTAGCTTAAATATAATGCTTAATTTAGTGCTAATATAAGTCATAAATATACAGTATATCTACCAACAATTGTAATGTAACTGTTTATTCACACCGCTTTCAGCTTGCAAGATTAACATCCTGTGCTGTAAATTTCAATTATTTTTGGGGTCTCTATTAGATTTGTGGATATTTTACATCCTGTAAAAAGTCAGATCATATGAGGATTCCTTAAAATTCACATTTAGGCTTAACTGTTTCTATTTCTGGACTCCATTCTCTCTCTCTCTCTCTCTCTCTCTCTCTCTCTCTCTCTCTCTCTCTCTCCAAGCACTTCCAGATGTGGCCTTCACACGTAACAGCATGGCCATATTTGGTATGGCAGCAGCCCTGCATTATTAACATATTTTCTCCCTCAGTTTAGTCAGCCACAAAGCATTCCTGACAGCTCCGAGGGCTCCTAAATGTGTTCTCCATGGAGGAAATTCCTCTGAGTTTCCATGCAATCTGTCCACCAGGTTTTGAGAAGAAAAGAGAGAGAGAGAAAGTGCAACTGTTACCCAGATTTCCATATAAGCTGTTGGGTCGAGGTGGAAAGGGGGAGAAAAATCCAAGAAAAAGGGAAGAAAAAATAAAAACAGTCTGCTTTTTTATACGAGGTTAAAAATAAGCACAGAATTTCAGAGATTGCTAGATAGAGCGACATGAACGAACACAGACGAATAAACGAGTGTAGGCTGCACACAGTAACAGGATGTCCTTGCAGTTAGTGCGCTTTCTTTCAGGTAAGCCTGCTTTGATTAAGCTGAGGTGTTCATTGGGTTTGTGTCTGAACATTAGGTGTGGAATTAGGGATTCATTTATTGTCTGTCTCAGGTGTTGATTCTTCTTTTATTGCGCTCTTAATTGAGATTGAGGGCAGAGACCAAGGATTCATTGTATCACCTGTTCCTCTTGGATGGTTAGGTGAAGTGTGGTACTGCTTTGACATGCAAGCTGGCATCATTTCCAGACAAGGACGCTAGATGGAGATGTATTGTGCTGTTGTACCAAGTCTACAAAGGGATGAGACAAACCCTAGGAACGAATCGATATTGTTTTTGCTGTTGCTGCTGTTTTTTTTTTTCTTTCTCAGACGGAGTGCGGTGTTTTTTTTGGTGTTCATTGATACCAGTACAGAAATGAGTACCCTGCTTTGTATTAATCAATCATGGACGTCGCACAGAATGTTTTGTTTAGCTGTGCTTACGTTGAAATCGTGGTCATGGAGTGCATTAACTAGCTACATTACTTTACGTTAGATGGAGTAGGGTTGCAGTTGAAAAGCACATCTGTATAACATGCTTGGGAATCTGACTGATGGTGGATGGTTGTCAACAACAATATACAGAGTTTCACTTAGCGTTGTCTGTGGTGTAGGTTTCTGCTAGCGATGAACTAATCATGCTGAGTTCTTGTTGAAGATGTTTTATGAGGATCAGGTTACTTGTATTTTTAGGAACATGCCGTATGAGTCCTCTTCTTAATAATTGTGTTCATGAATTGTGAAATCAATCCAGGTGGCAGTCATCATCTCTTTATTAGCATGACAACATACACAACGTATCAATTGTTGGTATCAGAGTGTTTTTCTTACAACTACATTTATCGTATGTATACAACCGAGCATGAGATTAGTGCTGGGATTTGAACTCGCAACCTTCCGATCAGTACCAACCAATGTCTCAAATGGTAAATGGTCTGCACTCATATAGCGCTTTTTATTTATTTATTTATTTACCTTAACGGTTCTACAAAGCGGTTTACACTGGTTCTGATTCACACACCAATGGTAGAAGAGCTGCCATGCAATACATTAGCTTGCCATATACTTTGCCAGCAACTTGGGGTTCAGTGTCTTTCCCAAGGACACTTCGCTATGTGGAATCATGTGGAACGAGACTCAAACCGTCAATCCTACCATTAGTGGACAACCTGCTCTACCACCTGAGCCACAGCAGCTAAACCATGAACTGCTGATCTACCACTTCCCGACATTTACAACTACAAGTAACTGAGCGTGTAATGGGGCTGATATAGATTGGTGTGTCCCTATCTTCAGCTGTCTGTGACTTATCCTCACTTTTCTGTGCTGTTCAAAGCCCCTGACGGTGACTCATGGGGGTGTGAGAGATCTGTATTCCCCAAACGTAATCTGACCTAGACCTTCCCGCAGGTCCCTCGTCTTAGGTCACACATGTCTGCGTCATTGGATACACAGAGTAATGCGCTCACGCTCTAATACGTGACAGGAGAATCATTTAGCAACAAACAGCACTCTGAAAAAAAGCCACCCATTCTCCTTATGTCATGTATCCCTGCCCGATTAAACGTGTTCCCTAGATGGAGTGACTACACGGTATCCATGGATGTAATGTAATTATGATGTCCGTTTCCTGCTGACATCTGTTTCTAAACGTGACGCTGAAAAAAACATCTCTGTCTTTTCCTTTTCCTCTGAGGATGCTCTTGTTTTAGGAAACAGTACCGGGTGCTCTTAATGAAATCAGCTTTTTTTCTATGCTGTAATTACGCTTGGGGAAATAGTCCAAAATCCGTTTTTATGCTTCATGTAGTAATGGCAGCCATAATATTTTCCAATGGCCTGCCACCAGTTTTGCGCTTTCATTGGGGAAGGAAAGAACAGAGGCCTTGTTTCCTTATTGATTTGAACATGTGACTCATGGCCTAAATGTGCCCTGTGTAAAAAGGACGTCTGGTGTTTTTGAAAAGCATCATAGAGACCAGTCGTCCTGCCAAACATTCGTGCCCTTGGATCGGGATTGTTTTAAGATGTCTCATCGTTTTCAAGGAACGGGGGGGTGGTTGGGTGATTTTTTTTGTTTTGTGTTTTTGGGTTAAACCCCCCCCCTGGGGGGGGGGGTCTGTGGGAAAAAAACATTTTTTAACATGCCCCATTTCTACAACATATCCCAACCCAAAAAATGAACCAATTACATATTTACCCTGGAGGACTACTAGGACCACTGGGACTACCGAGATATAACGTAATTATGATTACATCTGTTTCTGTTTCTCCATGTATCCATGGAAACGGACCCGGCATTGTCTAGCTGTACGTTTGTAATAGAGATCTTGCACGAGCAAGATAAGAGTTTACAAAGAGACAGTATGTACAACTTTGACGCTTCTCAGCAGAGAACAGAACGTGCCATTACGTACGTGTAAGTGTGACAGTTTACAGACATAACAGCAAAGATGACTTCTTGATGTCATTCTGACCTTCAGATATGAGACGTCTAAATGTGAAATCAGAAGAGCCGTTGGTTTATCTTTGATTAGATGCAGAAAGGTACATCAAAAATGTCACGTTAACCATGATAAGACTGGCGAATATCAGGCGCTGAAGACCGAGCTATTTATTCATTTTGGAAGCATTAGGATTTGGTTAAATACCAGGGGGCTTGTTACGGCCAGAGTTAAGCCTTGGGGTATAGTGCAAAAGATGGCACCATGTACAACAGATATAGCTGTGTGTCATCTGCATAGAGATTGGGGAAATTTCATTTGTTTTTTGTTTGTTAAAAAAAAAATTAACCTGGGAAGGTTTTTTAATTTTTGAAATTTGTAAATAGTGGTGAAGTGCCCCTTCCTTACCTTTGCTGTTCCTTTGCACATAAGGTTGATTTCTAAGTGTTTTCGGAACATCAAACCAATTTAAACAATAGTCAAGGACAACACAAGTAAACACAAAATGCAATTTGTAAATGAAGGTGTTTATTATTAAAGGTGAAAAAAAATCCAAACCATCATGGCCCTGTGTGAAAAAGTGATTGCCCCCTAAACCTAATAACTGGTTGGGCCACCCTTAGCAGCAACATCTGCAACCAAGCGTTTGCAATAACGTGCAATGATGCTTTTACAGCGTCCTGGAGGAATTTTGGCCCACTCATCTTTGCAGAATTGTCCTAATTCAGTTACATTAGAGGGTTTTCGAGCATGAACGGCCTTTTTAAGGACATACCACAACATCTCAATAGGATTCAGGTCAGGACTTGCTGGTGTGTTTAGGATCATTGTCCTGCTGCAGAACCCAAGTTTGTTTCAGCTTGAGTACACGAACAGATGGTCGGACATTCTCCTTCAGGATCTCTTGGTAGACAGCAGAATTCATAGTTCCTTTTATCACGGCAAGTCTTCCAGGTCCTGAAGCAGCAAAACAGCCCCAGACCATCACACTACCACCACCATATTTTACTGTTGGTATAATGTTCTTTTTATGAAATGCAGTGTTCCTTCTACGCCAGATATACTTGGACACACACCTTCCAAAGAGTTCCACTTTTGTCTCATCGGTCCACAGAATGTTGTCCCAAAAGTCTTGGGGATCATCAAGATGTGTTGTGGAGAAACTGAGACGAGCTTTGATGTTCTTTTTGCTCAGCAGTGGTCATCTCCTTGGAACTCTGCCATGCAGGCCATTTTTGCCCAGTCTTTTCCTGATGGTGGAGGCATGAACGCTGACCTTAACTGAGGCAAGTGAGGCCTGCAGTTCTTTGGACGTTGTTGTGGGGTCTTTTGTGACCTCTTGGATGAGTCGTCGCTGCGCTCTTGGGGTAATTTTGGGTGGCCGGCCACTCCTGGGAAGGTTCACCTCTGTTCCATGTCTTTGCCATTTGTGGATAATGGCTCTCACTGTGGTTCGCTCGATTCCCAAAGCTTTGGAAATGGCTTTATAACCCTTTCCAGACTGATAGATCTCAATTACTTTCTTTCTCAATTGTTCCTGAATTTCTTTGGGTCTCGGCATGATGTGTAGCTTTTAAGGATCTTCTGGTGGACCTTACTGTGTCAAGCAGCTCCTATTTAAGTGATGCCTTGATTGTGAACAGGTGTGGCAATAATCAGGCCTGGGTGTGGCTAGAGAAATTGAACTCAGGTGTGGACAACCACAGTTATAGTATGTTTTAACAAGGGGGGCAATCACTTTTTCACACAGGGCCATGATGGTTTGGATTTTTTTTCACCTTTAATAATAAACACCTTCATTTACAAATTGCATTTTGTGTTTACTTGTGTTGTCCTTGACTATTGTTTAAATTGGTTTGATGTTCCGAAACACTTAAGTGTGACAAACATGCAAAGGAACAGGAAATGAGGAAGGGGGAAAACACTTTTTCACACCACTGTGTGTGTGTGTGTATATATATATATATGTATATATATATATATATAAAAACACTTTATATAGGAATGATAATTCAGTTATATAATAAAAAGGCCCCAGATCTGAGCCCTGAGGAATCCTGGGAAAATCTAGCTATGGGACATCTATATGCTAGCAGGATGAGATGTTTTATTCATAGATCAACTTCAATAAGTAGCTGGCCCAGAATTGAGACTTGAGGGATTCCAGAAAAGGTTGATCATGACGACAGCTTTACCTGATCATAGCCAGGTCTTGTACATCCTGTAGAAGCTATACCTTCACCTAACTGTAACGTTCAATGAAGATTTCTCCAAAAGCACCTCATAAATGATGCAATACATCCTCCATGCTATCCTCTGAAGATCTGGCAACTTCTTTAGAATTGTGCACGTTTCAACCAAAACTGTGTGCAAATATTTACCTTCATACCTTCACACATTCACACCCAGGGGAAAATTTAGCTTAGCCAATCTGCCTACCTGCATGTTTGTTTATTTTTTGGAGTTAGGAGGAAACCAGAGAACTTAAAGGAGAACATGCCAATACTCCATACATACACTTCAGGATTGAACCGTATACCCTGGAGCAATGCTACGCGCTCGGATTTACACGTTACTCTAAACACCGTAGCAGTATCCTTATGACAGGGGCTTCTTTTATATAAGACGGAATTAACAATGGCCACTTTGGAGCGTTTCCATCATCTACATTCAGCACTTTGTGTACTGACTTGTCGGGTATTTATTAGCATTGGACTGAAACCGCACAGTTTTGAGAGATGACGACTAATATAGAAGTGCCTGATGTGCAGAACTAGACGTTTAGCTATGTTGTGCAGTGGGTTTTGCTTTAAAATCTACCCAAGGGGATTTTACGAGACAAAAGAGAGAGCTTAATACATCAATCACATTTTTTTTTGTTTTAATCTGAATGTTGCACATAATAATAATAATAATTGACTGCGTGACCATAAATAAAGCAGATGGCACGAATGAGACAGCCCAGTTTTAGTTAAAGAATTAGGTGAAGTATGCAAGCATGTTGTGTCTTTGAAGGCCTTGATGTTGTTCAACTATTCTCACCTGCTTCTACAGTGCCTCTAAGAAGAGACCAGGTGTACCTCAGTCTGGGTTTTTTTCCTTCATTGAGGGAGGGAGGGAATATGCTGGAGGAATGGAAAAAAGAGAGCGAGAGAGCAGGAGGGAGGGAGTGGGGTGAAGCGGAAAGACCTGTCTGAAATGGAAGAACTGGTATGTGGGCCTTCAGGAATGTTTAGACCCGTCAGGATAATTGAGTGGATCTGGAACAAGGAAAGACAAACTTTGTTCCTGGGGTGCAGAGGAATGTGCACAGGGATGTCTGGAGAGCAAATTCCAACCCAAGTCAGACACACACACACACACACACACACACACACACACAGCACTCCTCTGTCCTTACACAGTAGATCCCTGCCATTAGAGGCTCGTTTGAAATCTAAGATAATTGTACTGTAATGATTGTTCTGTTCTTTTCCTTTATGATGCCGCAAGTCTGCTCTATTCTTTCTCCAATCGCTGAACCAGGCATTCCGTACTGTAGCCTCTTTCAATGTAGCCCAAAAATAATCCTACCCGGGAACATGTCTGGTAATGCTTTTTACCAGATCAGGCTGGATTTCTTCCCGCAGCTGAGGTTTTATTAGAAGCGAGCGGATATCCGTGCCCTCTGTTCGCAGTTGGTGGGATGCTTTAGGGGCTGGAGGATGAGGATGATGATGATGATGATGATGATCACTGGCAGATGGACACATAATTGAACTAGAAAGTGTAATCACATGCTAAAATAGATGGACCAGACAAACATGTGAAAGTCTCTCATGCTGATCAATTTAAAAATAAGAAGCTATCGATTGATGATCAGTTTGACACACTATATAGGCAAATGTATGTGCACTCCTGACCATCACACCCATAATGTGGTTCTTCTTCAAACTGCTGCCACAAAGTCTAAAGCACACAGTTGTATAGAACGTCTCTGTACGCTGTAGCATTATATATTATATACAATTTCCCTGCAGTGGAACTTCAGAGTCCCAAACACTGTTACAGTATGACAGTGTTCCTGTGCACAAAACGAGCTCCATGAAAATGTGGTGTGTGATGGTTGGAAGATGGTCGAAGAACTGGAGAGTCCTGCACAGAACCCTGACCTCAACCCTACTGAACATTACTCTGGGATGAGCTGGAGTCTCCTCACATCAACATCTGATCTTAACTTCACTAATGCTCTTGTAACTGAATGAACACAAATCCTCACAGCCACACCCCAAAATCGAGTGGAAAGCTATTTCCAGAAGAGTGGAGTGAATTAGAACAGAAAAGATGGAATAAATCTGGAATGGAACGTTCTACAAGCGCATACGGGTGTGATGTTCTGATGAAATGGACCTCCTGCCTCACAATCAGTGCTCCTGGGATTCACCCCGAACAGGATAAAGCGGCGTCTATAGATGAATGAACTGCTGATTGATGAACAGTTTGGTTATTTGTGCACACTTTGCAGAATGATAAATGAATGGCTAGAAACAGCTTTACACTGTTCATTTTATTAATTGAGTCATGAACCATTGTAATGGAAACGAAACACATTAAGAAAACAACAAACGTGTTGCAAAGTTATTCTGACGAAAAAGCATAAAACCTTAGCAATTTATTGAAAGTGTCCTGTAGGAACCTGTAGTGATAGTCAACTTCAGTATTATTCTTTAACTTGCAGAATGTAATGAGGTTTTGAGCCATTTTTCAGTGCTACAACACACACATTAACAATCAACACAAGCATTAAAACCGCTGCAGTAACAGTGTAATGTGAAGGTGCATGTCATGTTGAATTAAGGGTGGCTTAATGGACTTCTGTGATATTTCCATGTGTAATTATTTTTTACATCAGTCTTTCAACAAAAGCACTGCTATAAGGATGACTTTGAGAACTGGCTAATATTAAATACAAGAATTCAGTTCATTAGAAATGAAACATCCTGAATGTGAACTGAATCAAACAATCCAGGAGTTTTCAAATGAAACCTGATGATGTAGGGGCAGAATGTTTAACCCAGTGGAGCTGAAGGGTCTAACTGGAGTCAGGGCGGTTTATCGAGCTGTAGATGGGAGTGATTAGTGCATTGTGGTGGATTAAATAGGATCACATTTCAGATCCTTTTGATCCTGGTGCAGATGTTGAAATGTGGATAAGAACCGTTTGCTTCATTGCACACTTGTTTGTTTCTTCTTTCCTCACCAGCATGTCTGAACAAGTGGACTGGTTTGATGGGAACGGATGAGGGTGCGCGTCCACGTTCGGTGAGCGCTTGTTGGTGCGCGTCACCGGGACGCTGTTACACGCCCACTGAGCGCGCGCGTCGGTCAGTGCGCGACAGGAAGCGACAGAACACAACAACACAAATAAATAAACATAATAGAGAAGAGCGGTCGGTAAATTCATCAACAACAAAACCTCTTAAACCGTGTTTCAGGTCGTGAGGGCAGCGCTGTAAATCGGCCATGACCGGGCTCATGTCGGCCGGTTTTGGGAGATTCACTCACGCCGTGATCCGCGCCATGCCCGCGTCGTTCGCCGAGCAAGCGCTCCGGAGCGGCGCGGGGCAGGTGGACCAGGCGCGCGCGCAGCAGGAGCAAGACCACTACGTCGACGTACTGAGGAACCGGCTCGGTCTGGAGGTGCTCGAGCTTCCCGCCGACGACTCTCTGCCGGACTGCGTGTTCGTGGAGGACGTGGCGGTGGTGTGCGGAGACACCGCCCTGATAACCAGACCCGGAGCCGAGAGCCGCCGCGGAGAGGTACAGTGCACGGTGCGCGCGCCGGGAGGCTTCCGGTGTCCGCACGTTCTAATCGGTTTAATCCCGTAAAGTTACCGACTGCTCGCTACTATACACTTTCTATCTGTTTCTCCGCCTCTCTCTCTCTCCCTCTCTCCCCCTCCCCCCTTTTCCCTTTGTCTTTCTCCCACCTGTCTTTGTTTCTCTGTCCACTTCACTTCCACTCCCCCTGTTAACGCCCCTTCACTCAGATCTGAAATGACTCCTCTACAGGTGCACATCAGTGTGTGGGTGTGTGTGTGTGTGTGTGCATTGATTAGAGAAGTTCCTGGAGATCTCCTGCATTCAGCATTTTTAAAGTGTTAAAGTCTGGCTGAAATCACAATCATCCTTTCAGAGATTTCTGTACCTGTCCCTCAGTGTTAATAACACCAATATGATCACACTGAACGGGGGTGTGGCATGATGTATCTCGAACGCTATTGGTTGTTGGCAGTCAAGCTCTTCAACATGCTGCCACTTTGACTTCCTGATTCAAAAGGAAACACTTCAGCATATGGAATCAAATCACGTCACAAGGTGGGGTACACCCTGAACAGGGTGCCAGTCCATCGCAGGGCACAATCACAACTGTGTGTATATGTTTGTTAAAAAAAAAGTGAACCTAAATGGACAAACTCAAACTGTACGCTCATGTGTTCAAGCTCTAGCCAAACGTTCTCCTTTTCAATTTGCAGAAAAATGATTCCGATTTATTTTAGATTAGATTTTTAAAAACATTTTTTGATAGACTTCTGTATCCAGTTCTATGTGGTATAGAGGTTTTTATTTTTATTTTGTCCTAGCTAATTGCAGCAAGGATAAATAATAAACGTCTCTGTGGTCGGGTCTGACTGTCTATCGTCAAAGTTTCGGTTCTTGTCGTTCTTTGCTCCATGACGTCTGTAGGTAAACCCCTTCGTGGCTTGTCAATGTTTACTGCCTTTGTTTTTGTATCTTGGAGGAAATTACTCAAAAATATCAGCGTCAGCGCTTGTTTTTCTGACAGGAAGCTTTAGGATTCCTCTGGCTTTTGTGGAAGGGAGCTGAGGAAGACATTCCTCACTCCGTCACTATTCACAGGACCTGAGGAGTAGTTCTGGTATTTCACGACCGGTTGCTGAGATATCCGAGAAATAATATCACATACAGTATACAGTAGAACCGCCATCAAGCATGTGACGGCCTTTTTTTTTTTCTCTTTTTTTTCAGCTTCAGCGACATACCAGATATTGAGGAGTAAAATACCTTAGTAAATCCGTTGCTGTTAGCTGTCGCGAACGTAGCCAGATGCCGTAAAAGCAGAGTAAGCGTGAATATTGCTGATATGATGAAGTGGAGTTTATTTAGCATTTATGGCGCTATTATGGATACGTGTCAAGAACGGAATAAAAATAGCCTGTTAGTGTGCAGCTTTGAAGAAGAAAGAAGGCACTAAATCCAACCCATTATGTTTTTCAACAAAACACACAGGCTGGAATTTGGAATCATTTCCTTTTTTCCGAGGACTAGTCATCCCTCTGGATTTTACCCTCGCTGGCTCCGGTATGAAGGCATTTTCCAATTGCCGACTTGTGATACAACAAATCTGGTAACATTGTTGGACCGGGAAGCTGAAATTTTTCCGCTGGCTTCTTCCATGAGCCCTTTTTTCCTGACCTGTGACGTGGATTTGCATTGTAGTTTTGTGGAGAAACACTTAGGATTAGAGTCCATGCTAGCGAAATGGAATTCTCCATCCGCGGATCGAGCCGTGGAAGCCGAATCGAGTGCGTCACACACATGTATCAGCATTCTTCTCCCTAGTGCATGTTGTCTGAGAGGATCTCCGGTGACTTTTCAGGAGCAGATTCAGGAAGCATGTGTGTACATTACCTTCGAATACCTCTACTGTAACGTCTCGCTCAGCGGGTCTTCGACTCAACACACACACACTGAGCTTATTCTAGGCCTGGAACCTGATTCTGGGATTAGTTTTTCTATCATATGGAGAATCCTGACCTTATCCAAGTTGGGTTTCTGATTTCAGAATACGAGGAATTATGTTCTGGATGATGAGTCAAGACTGGATGATTCTTTTAAATCAGAAACTGACCCGTTCTATTGACGTTGCAGTGTCTGGAAAATAGTCTGCTAGCTTCCAGTGCTGCTTCTGGCATGTGTGTGTAAAAGTGAGAGCGTATTTATCCAGATAGAGCTGCATTCGTTCCCACTTCCTGTGCCACATTCCTCACCTTGTACCAGGACCGCCAGACTAAACAAACCTGTGTGTGATGTGCAGAAACGTGTGGTTGTGACCTCACTGTTGGATTATTTAAAAGGAGGTACAGCCGGGTAACAAATTAACACGACAAGAACCCCAACATAAAGCGTGCTAGTAAGGTGTTGGGAGAGATTTGCCTTGGTATCGATTCTACACGTCTCTGAATCTGCACCAGATCAATGAACATCGTTCTTCCAGGACTTTTCCTGAGTTGATGATGTGACGGCGAGCGCTGTTTAACACTTAACTCCGAAATGTTTTCATCATCATCAAACCTCATTCAGTGAACACCTGTGTCCTGTGGATGTGTGCGGGGTCCTGCAGGAAAAGACCATGTTTGGTTATACAAATACAAATATGATTGTGAGGCAGATTATTATTCTTTTTCTAGTCGAGACTGGTGGTGTAATTTGCATCACACGAATGTACTTTTATTCGTGTACCATTTTCCGTCCTCTGTTACTGTTTTATGTGGCCAGGACAGTTGGTACTGCTAGCACAGCTGCACCTTTCACACACACACACACACACACACACACATGGGGAATGTGGCATGTACACTCGTTCTGAGCATCTGCTGTTCCACATAGAGCAGCTCACTGTTAACCAAAATGGGAGGTCATGAGTATCGCAGGCTGCACGGTACACTTCCTCCAGATTCATTCCGTTTCACACAGAAGTACGCTTCTTGTGTATGTGCCAGATTTAACCCACTTGAACTCTGCACAGTGGTGTGTGAGTGCTGGAGTTGGTCCTCTTGACCTAGACCTGAGGCAGGAGAGGTTGAATTCCTGTCTGTTAGCACAGCTGCGCTTTGAGATTACTTTGAGCTTTTACCAAGATGGAAGATCCCATTTGGCGGAACGATTCCATAAATTGAAACATTTTTTTTTTGAAGGCATTGGCTGATGGGATGCCACCAGCAGACCTCCTTGTGTCTGACACTATGACAATTTAGCTTGAATCTTATATAGACACCATATTGTTACTGACATATAATTATTCCAGTGTAGAGTGTCATGTCAGTATTACGCCACCTGTGTATGTTTTACAGTGCTGATTTCTTCTGTTTTCGTGTATGTCTAGTACTAAATAGTTTTAGACCTTCAAATGAAAGTCAACATAAAAGAAAGGCAAACTGAGTAAACACAGTTTTTTTTGTGTATTTATTTATTTATTTTATTGAAGGGGGAGGGGGAGTGGGGGAAGGAGTTATCCAACACCTATCACCAGTGTGAAAAACTCATTACCCCCTCGTGTCACCACAGCAGCAGCAATAACAGCAACCAAACTCCTCCGATGACTGGAGATCAGACTTCCACTGGTTTCTAGGACTAGGATTTACTCCTACGCTTTGGATCGTTGTCTTGCTGCATAATCCAGTTGCGCTTGAGTTTCAGCTTACGGACTGAAGACTGAACATTCTCCTTTAGGATTTTCTGGTAGAGAGCAGAATTCATGTTTCCCTCATTTACTGCACGTTGCCCAGGCCCTGAAACAGGAAAGAATCCCCACACCATCACACTGCCACCACCGTTCTTCACCGTAGGTATGATTTTGTCTGAGCGACAGACAGCTGTTAATCTGCACCGTGTAGCATGCAATGTCAAACTGCGCACAAGCCTTCTGCTGCGTCTCCAGATCTAACGCGAGGTTTTGGAAGTTCCCAAAATCATGGCGCTGCAGCTTTGAGGACAGAAGTTTTTAAAGGCATTAACTGAGCTGATTATATTGAGCACATTGATTATATTGGTTTTGTCTTTTCCTTGCAGCTCCAAATAAAGCTCATTTAACATGTTGGTCAGATCGGTTAAAAATACCAACAGCCACTGATCATCATTGAGTTGGGTGAATTCTGCATGTTTAACAGCAAAAAGAAACTCCCTTATCTCCCTAAATCCTCGGCCATGATTTCACAGCGCCGTGTAACTACTTCTTGTTTTGTTTTAAAAACGTTTTGTTTTGAAAGTCCCGAAACAACGAGTCAGCTGCGTCAACGAATGCCTCTTTTATCATCTCTCCTTCTTGGAATGACATCTTGTGTTTAATGATGGAGTGACTCATCTGGAACGATGCTTTGGTGGCTGCCTTAGCATTTGAAGTCAGTCGTGAAAAAACCACTGCTGTCCGGACAACTGTGATTTTAGTTCCTTCACATTCCTCTTCCTCAGCTCTCTTTTCGGAGGGAAGTCAGTGTCGTAGTTTTTATGAACAGTCCTAAAGTGCCGCTCCACATTTCCCTTATTCAGAATAGCAATGGTAGCTTGGCAGATCAGACAAACGCAATTCCACATGGAAGTGATAAGTCTTCGGTTTCTTGCTTGATCCCGTGACCTCACTCTTTTTATACCATTTCTTCAGTAGGAATAAACTGGTAAGTTAAATCAGTGATTTTGCTCGCTAGCCTTTAGCGCTGGCACGTTTGATCGCACACGCGTGGAGAGAGAAGAGACGAGATCTCAGACTGGCTGTCCTGTACATCAACGCTAACATCTATTTTTACATTTTTTTATGGCGATCTACCTGCACTTCCTTTATCGACGTATTGGGCACCCCTGATTTAATTGTTGATGTGATTGAACAGGGTTTGCAGTAATCAGTCCAGGTTGCGTCTAGACTAGTTGAACCACATAATCAATGCAGTTTCATAGATTTGGGGAATTAGTAACTACGAGGGCAAATACATTTTCAAACAGACCCACGTGTTATTGGATAACTTTTTTGCTTCAATAAATAACATCATTTAAAAACTGTATTTTTTTTGTTTACTCAAGTCGCCTTTGTTTTAGCTTTCTTTCAATTTCTGAAACAGTTTGGTATGAGATCTACACAAAATATTTACCTTCTGACCAATCAGGTCACAAGTTGGATAAACAACCTGGAGGACAAAGTGCTGGTGGAAAAATTTGTCTTGTTAGTGAGCAAATATGAGGAGATTTACGACATGTTGAAATGTAGGGACAATCGCCATTATGCAATAAAACATCCAAATTTAACTGTGGATGCATAGTCAGGTTGCACTTCTTCATCTTCTTCTTCTTCTTCTTCTTCTTCTTCTTCTTCTTTTTTACTCCCATTTCTTCCAGTTTGGATATTTTTTGCCAATTCCTACCCACCCTATCATCTGACAGCTACCAACCGAGAATGGTCAAGGCTGACTCATGCTTTCATCTGCATTACTGGGCATTGAGCAGCAGTGGCTCAATTTTTAAAGGTCTGAGTTACTGATCAGGAGGTCATAGTTCAAGCCCCCGCACCACTTTTTCTATTAACCTAATCTAGAGAGCAAGCTATGCTAGTTTGCTAGTTCCAGCTAGCATTGTTTATCATGTGAGTGTCTGCATAAAAAGTGTGAAAGTAACATGTGGGAAGTGTTTCGATGTAATTGAAGGACATGTCATGATGTTTGATGCACAGGTATCAAGTGATGCTACATGAGAATATCAAAATTTTAAGTAGAATTGCTTTGTTTATCAAAATCAATCCCATAATTTTGTTCAAACAGGAAGGAATTCCCATCCAAGACCTAATTACATGTTATTGTCCATTTCCAATGCATTTGAGGGAACGAACTACTGGAGTAACACACCTAATCTAAAATCCCTGACAAATACCCATGATACTACTCCAGAAAATAGTCTTGCTCAATGCTACGTCTGTTTTATCGATCTTCTGCTCCTTCAGGTCCTCCTGACATCGTCTTTGATTTAATACTTTTTAAAAATATCTTTCATTGACGTTGACTTTCAGCTGCAGCTCTGATTTAGAATCCTTCCTTTAATCCCATGTTGGCGAGCATCACTGCGGTTTCTTGACTTTTTCTTCAGAAGATTGGCGAGATGAATGGCTGTACCAGTTGTCCCATGATTCATGCATACCCCCCCCCACCTGACTCTGTGCAGTAATCCAGAGACAACTGGTGTTTTAAACACTAGCAGTGAGTTGTGAGTGAGTTTATTCATGTGCCAATATGAGCTCTTATCACAGTTTACAGTATTATCACAAATCCACGTGGGGTTTAGGGAAGGATTCTGGCAGCTGACTTAAATATAATTCTTGTCCGGTGGACAGAAATACGAGTCTGCCTTCTCCAAGAAGAACACATGTCTGTTTAATTTGTCCAAAATAAAGAACCTTAGAAGACATTAGTTCTTATTCTGCCTAGGCTGTGCTACAGACTCGGAAGCACAAACGCTGCCAAAAATGCTTTTATTTATTTATTTGTTTGTTTGTTTAACATGTATGGAAGGAGTCTCCTGTGTCTCCGCTTTGTAAGAGATGGAGGTAAAGCTGTAACTTTTAAGTTTTCCAACATCTTCAAGACAGAGGAGTTTATGCTTCTTTTGCGGGTCCTCAGTAAGACCACAAGCTGTGTTTTTTTCGTCTTATTAACTTTGAGAGAATGAATAGAGAGAAAATAAAGAGAGGGCTGGTGAGGGAACGACTGTTTACAGCTGCTATAATGTAAGCGAGACCAGGAACTAACTTGTTTCCTGGAAAATTAAATGTTACTATAAACAGAAAAAGTATGATGCGATATTTGTTAATGAATAAAAAAAAAGTTGGCAAATTGAGTGTTTATGTATGTATCTTATTATTAATTAGGAGCATATGAGCATATAGGAGCATATAGTTGTGTGTGTGTGTGATCAGACCTCGCAATCTACAATTCTAGGTTAATTTGAAATGCTTGGATGTAAAATCGGCAAGCCCAGGCTGAAGAGATTAGCTCATAAACGTTTTATTTATTTATTTGTTTGTTTGTTTTTTAAGGACCTGATGTCCCGATGATGATAGGAATACATGAAACTGTGTGTTCTCACAGTCAAATCTCAAGGCCAAGTACTACTAATGACAAAACATATCCATATGGAGAATTCACACACACACACACACACACACACACACACACACACACACACATACCCACACACACACACACACTATCCTTCGGAGGACCTTACTAATATTATTATTATTAATGCTGCTAATTAATCCTATACTACACCTATACAAATCCAGCCTTAACCTTAACCTCAGTCAACCTTAAAGCTGTGGATTTGGGAAAAAAAGAAAGGAAAAATGAAAAAGAAAAGATTTTTTTCCTAATGTGGATTAGCCAAATGTCCCCACAAAGTCAAAGCTCTATGGGGAAGATAATTCTTCCCTTGTGCATCACATGTGTCAATAATAACATTTTCATATAACCTAACTATTATTACGCACCCATTTATTGTTGTTTATGATGTTTCCCCCCACCCCGTGGTCTGTCATGTTTTAAAAACCTTTGTATTGTGGATTATTTTGGTATTATTACTGTACAAACACTACAGGAAGAGTAACACTTTAGTAGGTGATGATTTGTAACTGAAGTTCGTAGTATACAGGAAGAGGAAGTGGGTTATTGGAATCGGTTTGAAGGAGATGGTGAGGATTGAAATGTTGCGTACCAGCAATAAAGGGAAATCAGTGTGCTCAGTGACACGGAGGAAGGACTGAGAACGTTTTATAAACCCTTCCATTATGAATTAGTCTAGAGGAAGGAGTAGAATGAGAGAGAGAGAGCGAAGGAGGGAGTGGATGAGACAGGAGCTCTGACCCAGGAGCTCTGAGCCCTGAGTTATGACCGCAGCCGGAGGGTCTCGCCATGACATCACCCCCTCATCAAGTGCAGTAAACACACTCACTCACACTCTCTCTCACACACGCACACACACACACACACACACACACACACACACACACACACACACATGTCCTGCTTCTGTGTGTGGGGTTCTGGAGGAGAAACTGACGTCAGGTCATCAGTGTTGCCTTTCTTTACCTTTGACCCTGCGAGGTCCATATTTGATGACATCACCTCCACCTGTGATGAGAGAAACAGAGAGAGAAATACACACGCTTCATTCTAGTCTTATCTCATCAGTGCAGTGTGTGTGTGTGTGTGTGTGTGTGTGTGTGTGTGAGAGAGAGAGAGAGAGAGAGAGCAAATGAACCAGACAGTCTGAACTTCATCATGCATGTCTCTCAACACACACACACACACACACAGTGTGCGAGGCTGTTTTCTCCATCACTACTCTGTCTGTCTGGACTTCAAACATGAGCCACTGCAAGAATGATAATGACAGAAACACACACACAGTCAGAAAAACACACTCCTCAGTAGCTCTGTGTTTGTGTGTGTGTGTGTGTGTGCGTTTTTTTTTTTGCTATCGTGGCCGGTGGATGCGGTGAGGGGGCGGGAAGGAGACAGCACCTGTGCTGTGCCAGAGCTTCGCAGGGGCCTGTCCCACGCTGCACATCTACATGCCGTTCCTGTGACAACACGTCTGATCGCAGAAAGACTTGCCACACACACACACACACACACACACACACACACCCTCTGCACTTCTGATCAACATCTCAGTGTTTTTACAGACTCAACCGGCCGCGTTGCATAACACGTCATCATGTCATCACGTTGAACTCCTCAGCTACGACTACGGAAAACTATCCCCTCCCTGACCTTGCCCTTGTTCAGTACTTCAGTAAAGAAATGCTGTAAAGCAAAGATGATTTCAGAAAGAATTAAATAAAACATTTCCTACACAAAATCAATCCTAGGAAGTGCCATAAACAATCAAATTCATCAGCAGTCTCAGGTACACTGCTGTCGTTAGTTATTTGGTGCAGTTTGGTGAGGAAATGTGCTGATTTACGTTTCACTGAGCATTTTGCAGAACCTTCAGGAGACTCTGCTACACTTGCTTGTTTCTGCAGCGAATCCCTCACAACCTTCATTACGTTCTCTTGTCGTAATATGCTTCCTTTAAGATGAAAATTCTCGATTTATCAGTGGATTCGGGGTCCGACTGTATTAGATTTATTATATAAATATTGTTTGCTTATACCTGCACACATGGCTCACCTTCAGCAGGAACTACTATAAACGAAGTAAAGGAAATATAGAACACATAGAGAGGAAGTTCATTTGCTTACAATATAAATTTGAAAAACTTCATGTGGGCTCAAGGTGTAAACCTGATGCTATCTTCGAGGCTGAACCATGTTTTGAGATCATTCCCACCCGTTAGAGATAGACGGAGTAAATCTGTTTGGAGAGATATCATGTGAAGTAAGTAAAGCTGATGACGTCACCATGTCCTTGAGGAGCGAGGGACATCGCTACAGACATGTCTCCTATCAGCAGTATTGACCATGCGGGCCAGCTCCCGATAAACCATCGCATGTTTTTGAGGTTTACGAGCTCTTGTATAGAAACGCTCATACGTCAAGGGTCGTGACCCCTGTAGATGTCACCTTTTTCTGGTAGAATGAGCGCTGACGCAGACAAACACCCCCTCTCACACACACACACACACACACACACACACACACACACACGTACACTCGCATGCATGTCGTCGGTTGTCACAACAGAAAGGCTGATGGAGTGCAGTGGCCATGTTTGGAGTGAACAACAGTAGTGAGAGTCATATTACATTACTGCTTACAGTATTCACTCACACACACACACACACACACACACACACGCACATGATGGATGGCGTACAGAAAGCTAGCGATTGATCGGATAGACAAGTGACAGTAGGGAAACAATGAGAGACTGTTCAGTAACAAGTCCGAGATTGACACATGAAAAGTGAAGAAATGCACAGAATTGACGATGTTTAAAGGGATAATTTTTTTTGCGTCATTTCGTACTGTTTTGATGGTGGTCATCGCGGTTGGCATGGTAACAGGCTACCGTGCTTCACTCATGGGCTTGTCGAACAAAGAACAGTTTGTGTTTGGTAAATCCCTTCATCCAAACATGCGCATCGCACCCCAGTAATGTGGATCTGGTGGAATTTCCACTACCTGTGTGTGTCATGTCATCCTGACATTTTGTTTTTCAATATATACTATATTATATTATATTATATTATATATATACACATAGTTGTTCATTCTGTAATATTTTGTTCTGTTTGGAGTTTTTGTGGAATGCATGCCTTCTTCATACACTCTGTCCAAACATGTCTGGCTTTGATGATTTTTCCGAAGTAGTGAGACGTCTCAAAACCACACAGAACAATGTGTGTACACTGATGGATGGATCTGTTCTTCTGACACGGAGGCCACGCCTCCTCCATGGCGCACGCTTCACGATGTAGAATTCTTCTATTAAAAGTGCGCATTATATTACAATGGTTGCGTCTGAGCTTCTTGTATGTATCTTAGTTTCTGGTTCAAGGCAAAAATAAATAAATAAATAAATAAATAACATCCAAACTTAAGAGGTATTCTGACCCGTGAGGCGAGTCCTAACTGTGCACTTAAAATATCAAATGTAAATGTTTTAAATACACAAAAATATGATGGTGGAACAAATTCAGGTAAAGTGAGGTCCAGGAAAAGGTCCTCATAAGTCGTTTTTTGTTATGTTACTGTGCTTATGTAATCATCTGGTCCCCAAAAAAGTGTGTGTGTAAGAGCTCTTGAGAGATTTCTGGAGAATGTTAAAGAGAAAGAAAAACAGGTATGAGTGAAAAGGAATGGAATTAATACTTTGGGTAAACAGTCAAATCCTTTCATTTCCCTTTTCGGGTTCACACACAGACACACACACACTCTGAGGCCTTTGAGAGATTCCATTTCCTTTTCCAGTCCCATCTGCTACTCCAGTTGTACCTGTGGATCTCCATAGGGAGTGTGTGTGGTATTTGTGTGGCCTGTAAAAGCTATTTTGTGTGTGTGCGCACATATGAACACACTGTGTGATCAGGTTGCTATTAGTAGAACAGGAAGAGGCCAGAGTTACTCATTCAGTCTGTGGATTCCGAAACAGTTATCCAACACACACACACACACACGTCATCCTTATATGTCTCTCGGAATGCATTGCTAGGACAAATTTCGTGTCTCTCATTGTCTCTGTCTCTCTCCATATCTGTCTGCCCCTCTGTCAATTCTGTGTCAGAAACCACGCACACACACACACACACACACACACACACACACACACACACTGAATATTGTCTGCAGTATATCAGGTATCCACGGAATGTTATTTGTTCCATCTGTGTGTGTTTCTATTTTATGCATACCACATTTCCTGCTGTGTGTGAATGTATATACTGTGTGTGTGTGTGTGTGTGTGTTCACATACCTCGTGTGTAGTTTGCGTGCTGTTAATATGAAAGATCAGTAGGCCAGTGGCATGTCAGCGTTTATTCATCTGTCCGTGTGTGTGCGCGCGACCGTGTGTGTGTGTGTGTGTGTGTGTGTGTGTGTGTGTGTGTGTGTGCATGTGTGAATAAAAGCATGTACACAGACATACAGTGATTCAGTCCCTCCAGGATTTTGCGATTGCCGAAATTAACGCAAAACCAAGCAAAGTCCGCAATACCCAGAGGTATTATACCCAGAGTAATTTTTCCAAATTACCGCAGATGTTCTGCAGATATGGACCGACATGCATCTTGTGACGTCACCACAACGCACACAAATCTCCTGCAACCCCCCCCCAAAAAAAACCTCTGCAAGTTGCACTGCACATTTTGGAAAACCCCGCAGCACAACCGTGCGTTTTTGGCCATGACGATCCCAAATGAAACACCTGTATGGACCGGTGGTGTGTATCTGCAGGAATCGCTGCAGGGGTTCTCTCGGCAGAAAGGATCCTGGTATTGGCTATAAAATGTCTGCGACTATAAAAATCGTAGACGACTGTGAGCTAAACTATCCGAGCGGTAACATAGTTCAGATGTGGTTTTTAGTATTTTGTATCTGTGTCTGACCATGTAGATTTAGTGCACTGTTACCACCAGCCACTTGACATCATCTGTTTGGTCAAGCGCTAAGACTCTCCTTTAAAAGACTTTTTATTTGTATCTTTTTTATGACATTATTATGATATCGTATTGCGTCAGAGAAACAGCTGTGATTGCCGTTTCTTTCAAACTTTTATAAGCAGTAACTGAATGATGCGATATAAATGGGACTCTGCTTCAACATTCAACAATTAAACTGAGTCAGCAACAGAAGATGGATCATTTTATTCTTCTTCCCTCATCACGTCTCATTTCTCTTGCCCTGTTTTGTCTTATTCATGTCTCACCTCCGCTTTAGCTGCTTGTGGTTGTGTTACTGCGATGTGAGTCAGCGTCTTGTTAACTACACCGCTCGGTGCTTTTAATATGTTTTACTGAGTCACTGAGCACTCAAGTGTGTGACTATAGGGGTGTATATATATATATATACACACACACACACGCGCGCGCACACACACACACACTTGTAACAGCACAGATGCACACATGCAGACCTGTAGCTACATTCCAGGGACTTCCATGTTGAAGCCCGGGGCATGTTTCCGTAGCTTCTCTCATCTATACGGCGTCGCCCATCCGTAGAGAGCAGGAATTCAGGGAATGAGGAGTGAGAGAACCGTGGGGAGAAGAAGAGTGCAGCAAGTTGCCTTCATCAGAATTACACACACTCACACTTGCAGACGTGGTGTTTGGTCAAAGCCGGGTTCTCACCCTGAACCCCTGACAGCTAGGACAGACAACTTGGACTACTTGAGAGATCCCTGGACAATTTATTATGAAATTAAAATCAATCTGAAGTTGTTCGGTAGCAATGTTGAATTCTGGATTCAGGTCAGAAAGCGTCGATTAATTTTCTATAACAGACTGGAACGCGAGCGTAATTCACAGGTTTACTTTAATGCCCTCATACTAATTATCCTACATTATCATTTCCATAGTAACGGCTCATTCACAGGGACGTCTATGGCGGATGCTCCACACACAAAAAACGTGTGTAATCGTTGATGTGGTGAAGTTTTCTGCAAGGAGATGATTATGTAACTGTTGTGGAAGGAGTCTCCAGTGTCAGCGCTTTGTAGCAGTCAGGGGTCAAGCTGTAACTTTAAGTTATCCCACATCTTCAGGACAGACAAGTTTACGCTTCGTGGTAACATGATAAACTTTCGTGTTTTTAACTATAGATCGATTTGGGATAGTAGATACTATAGAGTTTTGGGGATGCTTCACCCAAAAATGAAAATTCTGTCATCATTTACTCCTCCTCATATTGTTCCAAAACTGTATGGCTGACTTTCGTCTGTGGGACATACAAGATATTTTGAGACGTGTCTCTGTGTTTTGTTTCGTTTTTGTCCATACAATGGAAGTCAGTGGGGACCAAAACTGTTTAGTTACCAACAATCTACAAAATATCTTCTTTTGTGTTCCGCAGAAGGAACTGAGTACAGGTTTCATTTCTGGGTGAACTATCACTTTAATATAGTGAGGGGAGAGAGCGAGAGCGAGCGGGGCAGCTGGTGAGGTATCGATGACTGATTTAGAGCTGCTGAAATGTAAGTAAGAACAGAAACTAACGTGTTTCTACTTGAATAAAATATAACTGATTCCAAACTTTCGCATGGTGAACTCTGTGATATTACTGCCTGAGTAAATGTGGACGTACAGTACGAGTGCAGTTTCTAACACTTGGCAGTTTGCTCACACACATAAAATGTAAATCATGGCTTCAGCAAACAGAAATGGATCATGGAGCAGGTCCAAGTTAAACTCTTTGGGAATATGTGGTTACATAGAGCGTATTGATAGGGGCCACGTTCAAGGGCCCAACAGTGGCACTCTGGTAGTTTTAGGAATGAATGAAACTCCCATTCTTCTCTTTCCACTTTGTAAACTTTTTTTATTCTGCCGTTTTTAATGTGTGCAGAAGTTAATCACTTACACATCCACTGCATGATTTCCTGGAATGGGATTGAGAGACTGTGTTAAAAAAGGGGGAACGAGAGGAACAAGCTATTCCCATAAGTATGTATCTGGAAACATGGTGTCAGGGGTTGTTTCTTTTTCTCTATTACACACACACACACACACACAAACATGGATCATTAATCTGATTTATACCTCTCGCTGTGCATCGATGCTAAAGTATGTTCAGATGTTAGGTGGTTTGGGGAGCAGTTCCCGTATGAGGTACACATGCATGTTTGGACATTAGTCACCACAACCTGTGGAGTGTATGTGTGAGGGTTCTGATACTATGATCGTAATGTTTGATGGACCCCCTGGTGTGGGTGAATCCTCTGATGGTACTGTGGTATCTCATTTTCTCCAGTGCAGATGGAGTCCACATGTTCCAGTAACCAGACACACACATACATGTATGTTTTTCAGGTTTTTGTCAATCTCCTCAAGTTTCATCCAAATTCATGTTTATAAAAGTAGACATTCTGGGAAGAGAAAGACAAAAGGAAAGAACACTCCATCCATGTTAACAAGACTTACTGGTAGTCCTTTTTTTTCATGATTATTCCATCCATCAGACTGCCAGATAGTGACCCATGATTCATCACTCCAGAGAACATGTTTCGACTGCTCCAGAATCCAGCGTTGGTGCGTTACTCCACTCTATCCAGTGCTTGGCATCGTGCATAGTGATCTTAGGCTTCCGTGCAGCTGCTCGGCCATGAAACCCATTTCAGGAAACACCTGACACACTGCTGATGTTGCTTTGAGAGGCAGTTTGGAACTTTACAGTGAGTTATGCAACTGAGGATTGGAGATTTTTACATGCTGCTCACTTCAGCACTCTGTGAGTTTGCGTGGTCTTCAGCTTCGTGGTTGAGCTTTTGTTGCTCCTAGATGCCTCCATGTCAAAATATAGCAGTTGACCGAGGCAGAAATTTATACAAACTGACTTGTGGCAAAGGTGGCACCCTTTCATGCATCTGTTAGCAATGGTGTTGCTGAAACCCTTGAACTCAGTAATTAGGAGGGATGTCCACATACTTTTGGCCATAAAGTGTATTATTAGTCAAACGTAATGGGCTATGAAGAACATGGAATTATTTTTATTTTATTTTAAAATGTCATTTTGCATTCGGTTGTTTCAGGCAGTAAGTTATTAATTCAGCAGTTTGTAATAATTGAGTTTCTCATAACTAGCTAGCCATCTTAGTACGTGTACCATATACATATATTTCTCATTAATATACTGTAGGGAGTGAATTATCAACATATTTTGTACATAGACTACAGATATCAGTCAATTTGTGGCTGTGTAATTAAATATTATTTTAAACGAGCTTTAAAGAGATTCTTAATATATTTAAAGAGACATGTACTAGCTGTTTTGTGGCAATATGTAAAGGTGAAATAACGGAGAACAAAAGGAAATCTCACAATGGGTGGTCTAAGTATCGTCCAAAACAATTTCATGGATTACCTTTGATAAGAAAATCATAACGATTGCTTAACAATTGTCTAGTTTTTACTCCCAAATCCAGTGTTTGTATAATGCACACTGGATATTTTAGTTTCAATACAACATTGTGAATTCTTTCAAAAATATTTACACTGAAAGATATGACCCTCTGCTACACATCACTGAGCATTAGTTTTACAGCAAACCTGCCTTTAAGGAAGGCTTCAGGAAACAAATTGACCTCCTTTTGACTGTAGCTATAATAAGAATATCTCATCATTACTATCTGGTGTAAAACATCTGGAGGAACCTCTCGCCAAATAAGGCCGTCATCTAATCATTGGTTAAAATTAGCGCAGTGATGAAACAGGGAGGAAGATTCTGGATTTGGTGTTGGCGCTGAGTGTTAAGATGCCCTTGTCTGACCCATGAGGTTCTGCTTCAGAGAACAGCCTTTAATCAGTCATGTTGAGTTTCCTAGGCTGCTGAGTGCTGGGTGTTGTACTGTATAATTCTCTGGGTGCATTGCTGGATCTCTAGCTTGCATCATTCACTTGGGCCTATTGTTTAAAATAAAATATAAAACTAGCCAAGCTAGCCAGGGTTTCTGGGAAAACCCTTCATTAGAGATTATGGGAAACTCCATGGCTCAGCTCCACATATTTCTCCTCACCTTTTTCCCCCCTGTCTACATTTTTTATTTTTCCACAGATGCAGAACATGGTTCTGTGCCCAAGGCTGTTTTTCCTCTCTCCATCATCGGTTTCTCATTCTTCCTCACGTTTATACCTCAGGACCCCACGCTGTGCATTCAAACGTTCTCCAGTCAGGCTGCAGGCCAGAACATTCTGTAGTCCTTCTGGTCTGGTGCTGTGAAGGAGTTCTCTCCAAAATGGGCTGTGCAGAATGAATCGGATTTGCTTCAACTGACCAAGTGTGGTCCAGGTTCCATCACCCTAATGCTCATGCTATGTACATTCATATTGGTAATATATTCCTGAAAAACTAGTTTCTGCCACAGTCTCAGATGGAAGTGTTTTCTTAATGTTATCAGATGGAGATCAGATGATCTGTTAGATTATATCTCACCTTACCAAAGTACTATTCAGACAAGAGAAGATTTCCAGACATATCTCTGTTAAGTAATGTTATTAGAGGATGTCTACAGTAATTATAATCTATATTTGTGAATAGTGGTTTCTGTATGAATCACAGTGATGTCTTAACAATGCTCGTCACAAAAGAAATTCCATACGTACTACATATACACATCATTTTACTAAGAGCTTGCTGTGGAGCTCATGGCCGGGCAAGTTACGCCTGATGATTTGTATGTCGCATGACCTTAACATGGATGTAGGCTGTACCTGCGCTAGGAACTCAATAACTTACTTAAAACCCACAGAAGCGTCACTTCTCTGGCATGTCATCGATATTTTTTTGTTGTGTTTGAAACTTCGCCAATACTCGGTTTCGTTGTGGTTTCAGTGGGAAACGATAGCAAAGAGTGAGAGCTTCGGGGTGTGTCTTTAATCTGAAGCAAAAATGCAGATCCTCTTTTTTCACAGTTTTTACCAACACGCCAATTCAGACAATGAATATATAATGTTTCATGTGTTGTTTGCATAAGTCATTTAACCTGATTTTAAGTTCAAAATAGTGTGAAATATAGATTCACAATTGTATAAATACAAAAAACAATACACTAAGTGTCTATAAATCAACTCGGATCTGAAGTGATCGCGTTACGCTTAAGTGAAGCACCACAACTCCATGTGCTGGCCACATGGCCCAAAAATGTGAGATGAATTTTAGTAGAATTAGGGCCACATCTGGGATCTTTTTTCACCTTTACACATACACATAGCAGTGAGAGGGGGAAGGTCAGGGCAGGGCAGCCAGAGACCTCCAGTGTGTTGAAAAAAGTGGTAGTGAAAGATTCCTTTACATTAATGAGTTTTTTCTTTTTCATTTTCTCTATCTCAGTGGATAGAATTCAATTAAAATGATGTGAAGAAGTATTTGCCTGATTTCTTCTGTTTTTGGGTATATCTCCTGCAACCCCAATTCCAGCTGTTTCTTTTTAGTAACACTTACTTTTCCAGCCTTTTGTTTCCCCCATCCTGACTTTTTTGAGACGTGTTGCGTCCATCAAATTCCGAATTGCCTTATTATTTTCTTAAAATGGTACATTTGCTCAGTGTAAACATTTAATATGAATTCTATGTTTTATTGTGAATAACATACAGGTTTATGTGATTCAACTGTTTTGGAATTGGGGTTGTACTAAATAGTTTCAGAAATTAAAACGAAGATAAAACAAAGGCGCCCTGAATAAACATAAAATACAGTTTTTAAATGATAATTTTAGTTATTGATGCAAAAAGATTATCCAATACCAACTGGGCCTGTGTGAAAATGTATTTGCCCCGTAGTTATTAATTCCCTAAATCTATGAAACTGCATTTATAATGGGGTTCAGCTGGACGAGACACCACCAACTCTGATTACTGCAAACCCTGTTCAATCACATCAACACTTAAATAGAACTTTTTCAACAGTATGAAGTTGGTCTTACCCACTAATACACTATGTCAAAATTTTAAGGAATTCAGAAATGATGAGGAAGAAGGTGATTGAAATACATCAGTCTGGGAAGTGTTACAAAGCAATTTCAAATGCTCTGGGACTCCAAAGAACCACAGTGGGAGCCGTTATCTCCAAATCGAAAAACTCGGCACAGTGAACCTTCCCAGAAGTGTCCGACCTTTCAAAATTCCTCCAAGAGCACAGTAACGACTCATCCAGGAAGTCACAAAAGAGCCAAGGAGAACATCAAAGGACCTACAGGCCTGTCTTGAATCAATAAAAGTCACCGTTTACTGGGGTACACAGGGCAAAAATGGTTTCCATGGAAGAGTGGCGAAGTGAAAATCACTGGTAACCCAGAAGAACATTAAGACTCATCTGGATTTTGCCAAAACACACATTGATGATCCTCAAACCATTTGGGAGAATGCCATGTGGACTGATGAGTGGAATGAGGTACTGTTTGGAAGACAGGAATTACATTACATCAGGCGTAAATCAAACACAGAATTCCATAAAAAGAACATCATACCTACGCTCAAGCATGGTGGTGGCAGTGTGATGGTGTGGGGATGCTTTGCTGCTTCAGGGCCCGGGCAATTTGCAGTAATTGAAGGAAACATGAATTCTGCTCTCTACCAGAAAATCCTAAAGGAGAATGTTCAGCCTTCAGTCTGTAAGCTGAAACTCAAGTGCAACTGGATTATGCAAGACAACAATCCAAAGCTCAGTCCTAGTCCTAAATACAAGCGTTTGGTTGCAGTTATTGCTGCTAAAGTTGGCACAACCAAATTTTAATTTTATGGGGCAATTAGTTTCTCACATTGGTGATAGGTGTTGGATAACTTTTTTTTTGTTGTTGCTTCAATAAAGAAAAAATGTAAATAAATACTGTATTTTGTGTTTACTTGGGTTGCCTTTGTTTTATGTTGTGTTTCGTTTGAAGATCTAAAAGTATTAATATGAGATGTACACCAAAACAGAAGAACTCCGGTAAGTGCTTTTCACACTCATTTCGATTTCAGATAGCACACAGTTTAAAAAAAAAGTGTCATACAGGTTAAAGCAGGAGAGCACGTTCACTTTCACCAACAAGAGTGGTGTCCTAGATGAATATGATTGCAGTCACTCTTTTATTCTCTCTTTCCTTCATGCTTATATCCTTTCTCCTTGTAATATGCACTCTTTTGATATCTTTCACAGCCTTGTCTGTGTCTCTGTCTTCTCATCTTCGTTCCTGGCTAATACTTTCTCTGTCTCCTCTTCTTCACCCTTCCCTCTGCTCAGCTGTCCGACTATTTGTCTGATAAGGACGTATTGGTTTCTAGTCAAGCAGAGGTAGCCAAGTAGCATCCTGACAGAGTACTTGGTCTATTTGCCAAAGCCATGGTTCAAGCAAACAGGCAGCTTGTGTGAATATTTGTCTGCGCATGTGTGTTACTGATCCCTGTTCTATTCCCCAGAGATCTGAAAGATTGCTTTTTTTTCCATGTGCTTTTACCCACCTTTTCTTCTCCATTATATCTTACGGGTTATGCATCAAAACTATTTCTTTTAATTGATTTGTCATAACCAGTCGTTAAGCATTAAATAGGAAATGTTTTTAGCACTCAGTTGTGTTTGTTACCCACCCTGACCTTTCTAAGCGAGTCATTTTATGGAGAATACAAATTTTATCTGAATACCCCTGGTGTGGCTAATGCTTGCTTCATGTTTAAACTGCTTTTAACTCGTTGTCGTAAGCCAGCTCAACATGCTACTAGAGCGGACATCTAACTAACTAACTATAGTTATACACAAGTAAACAAAAGCCTGCGATTGACCCACAACGGAAGATGGAAATAAAGCCTTCCTTCCCACGCAGACAGTGTAATTATGAATGTCTGTGCCATTATCAGGGACGATAGAAAGAAACTTTAGATAACTTTACCACTTAGAAGAGGTCATAGGCATGACGACTTTAAACTAGAAGTTGTATTACAGTATCACTAAGAAGTTATGGGTTAGGAGTTCTGGTCAAAAGCCCAACAGTGGTTCTGTGGCAGGACTGGGATTTAAATTCACAACCTTCTGGTCAGCCTAACCGCTCAGCTACTGCTCTTCATCTGGTCACACTATGACAAGTTTAGTATTTGGCCAGATTTTCTTTTAAAACATCAAGTAGGACTGATTACATGAGCTTGAATAGTTACCCAAACCATTGAGGAAATAAGTCAATTCTGCTTTGCCACATCATAGAGGAAATTATTTGTGTTTTTCAACAGTTGCCCATTCCACATTATTATCTGTGTCGGTTTGTCCCGATTCAGTCCACTGAATTCTGTATCATGATGAAATGGTATTACTAGTAGTTTATTTTAATGATGATATCAAATTCTATCAATGACGCACAGTATACAGGTCATGGATATTAGGAAATTCACCAATAAAAATGGCTGATAATCAGTCAAATAATCAAACCAGTAGTATTTGTGATGATTGAGTTGCAGTATCATGATAAATGATGGGTATCTCAGCAAGAGAATCTGGATATATTCTCCTTGTTTCAACAGTGTGTTGGTGTCTTGAGTGGGGGGGGTGTAGGGGTAAGTTGGGGGGGGGGGGGGTGTCCTTGTTTTAAAAATATTTTACCATCAAAAAAAAACAAGGGGGGGGGGTTGAGTTGAGGTGGGGGGGGTGTGTGTTTTATGACCCTCTTTGCGTTACCAATTTATTGCCATAAAAAAAAAACCCGGGGGGGGGGGGAAAAGGGAGGGGGGGGCGCGCGGGGGTGGGGGGGGGGTATTTTATCACTACATGTCTTTCTAGGAATTTTATGAGAGATCAGATTGGTAATTGTGTTTGTTGGATTTTCTTTCCTAGTTTGTATGTAGTATCAATACTGTGTAACTCCACTAAATTCAGATGGACTCTAGATCCAACCCATGTCCACTGTGTGTCCACAGAAAATTGCAAATGCAAATTGCCTGAACTCTCTCACAGATGAAGTTAGATTTTTATGTGATGCTCACATAAAATTGTGGCTACACCCATTCACAAGGGTTCAAGCACACTATTACCTGGAAGAACCCTGACACTAATAGAGAAAGAGAGAGAGGTTTTGTGGATGTGTGTTAGAAAAGTACAGCATGTGCCAAATTTTGGTCCTCTCCCTGCACAAGGGGCTGAATTAGCCATGCCTGCTTAGCCCAGAGCCTGTTAGACACATTCTTCCTCTCGCAATTAAGGGTGCATTCTCGGATCACTCAGATAAGGGAACAAAACGACCCCTCTTTGGCCTTATAGCCCAAATGTTTGTCCGACCTTTTTGCCCTTCTATGCCAGACCCAAATAGCACTGTTATACAAGCCTCCAAGAAGGAGGAAGATAAAGATGAAGGAGAGAGTTTAGTGGGAGAGAGAATAGGGAGAGAAAAAAAAAAGACAGGGAGAACTGTAAATTCTTCCTCAAAGCCCGATCTGATCCAGGCATCTCAGGACATTCACTAGTATCTCACTAGTTTAACGAAAATAATAAATAAACTTTATTGGCCCGTGAGTCCCTATACTGGAATTTTGTTTTTTCTCATATGCTGACACACTTGAAAGAAAATAAAGGGTCAGAACAACGGGTCAGCCTCCTGGGTGCTCCTAGAGCAGTTGGGGTTGCAGGCCATGCTGACGATCATGGCTGTAGTCAAAAAATGGCATTGGAACCACTTTGCTGCAGGGTGATTAACCCATGAGCTGGCATGGCACCACCTAGCCTCCTAGATCTGTATTTTAGAGAGAAAAAAGCAAAAGTAGAGTCTCTCCGTTCTGTTGAGGTATCCAGCAATTGCTGGTTTCAGAAGCATGCCTCAATTAATTTTAGCTATGAATGTTGAATGTTGCTATATATCCAGGGCCTCCACCAGTAAGGTGAAATGCTTTCTGAAGATAGGGGCAGGACCTAAATGAGCCTGAGCAGTGAAAGTCAGATTAATAGGGGCAAAGGGAAACATTTGCTTTCCACAGAGTGTAGAGAAAAAGAGAAGACCGTGTCTCATGTAGCTTCTCCACTCAAACATGGTATGTGTTGTTTGAAGGACTTTGCTAACAGGCCTTGGCCTGCAGTCACAGAGGGAGATGAAGAGAGCAGACATCGATAATACCCCTACCCTAGGCTGATCTGTGCATTTCAAGAGAGGACTAAATCCTCAGGAAAGACAGGATTATGTCTATTTTGGTTTGTTTTTTTTTCTACATGAAATATTGGGAGATGTTTGAGATACAGTTTAAGGCGGACACCCTCCTCTATCCTCTCTAACGTTAGGACTAGGAACGCATTGAAAGAAACCATAATATCAGCACTGTGAATGTATGTGTTTAAACGTGAGGTATCTATAAGTGGGAGGGAGAGAAGGTGGAAAAAATGAACTCAGGATATGATGACAAGCAGTCGGACATATTAGTTTTGTTGAGACGGGAGCAAATTGATAGAGATGAGGAAGTGCTGATTAACTGATGGGCTGATCAAGCACATGCACGCTTAAACTTCTGTGGAAAAAGAGAGATGTCGGAAAGCAGTGGAGCAATGGAGATAAGATATCGTGTGTGTGGTGTAGAATTACCGGAGCTTGGAGATGAGCACTCTCAGCTAGGCAGCTAAACAGGAGTACTGTTGTGCACATAACCCTGGCCTACTTTCTGGAGTGTCATGTAATTTTAGGTGCTCAACTTTCAAAATTACCTGGAAAGCAGAATCTGCGACAGTGATACATCAGGTGACGTTGCAGTAGCATTACACAATTGCTGTTTAAAGGAAGCATGTAGCAATAATTGATTACACAAAATATACACTATATGGGAAAAAGTATGTGGACACTTGACCAATCAAACCCATATGTACTTGTTAAACATCCCACACTGTCTGTGTTCCAGTTCATCCCAAAAGTGTTCAGTAGGGTTTGATTTCTGGGCTCTGTGCAGGCCACACACATTTTCCACACCAACCCTGGCAAGCCATGTCTTTATTAACCTTGCTTTGTGCACAGAGGGATAGTCATGCTGGAACAGGTTTGGGCCTCTTGGTTATAGTCATGGGAAATATTAATGCTGCAGCATACAATGACATTCTAGCCAATTCTGCGCTTCCAATGTTGTGGCAGCCGTTTGGGGAAGAACCACATATGGGTGTGATAGTCAGGTGTCCACATACTTTTCCCATGTAATGCAGCAGTAAGTGCATATTCCGAAGTTATTTCCATGCTAATATGTAGATGGGTAAACTAGTGTAACATCAGCTAGCTATTCAAAAACAAACTGACCGACGTAAGTAAAATTAGCTAGCTGTTAGTCAGCTCACTCTTCAAATTAAGACCTGACCAAGTTTTTAAAGCCAAACCGTTTCTTTATTTACATTGTGAAGGTAGCCAACCATTTAAAAGTTTAAAAAAAAAGTCACTTAACAAGTGCGCTAGTATTAAAATTAATAATTAGTTTAAACCATTATACTTAAATTTCTTATGCTGTTCACTTTTCAGGATGTTATTGAACTAGCTGTCCAGCCAAATAAAATATTTTAACAAGCTACTAACAAGAAGAAAATAAAGCTTTTAACCCATCCAGATTTACAGTGTCACTGTACTTACTGAATAATATGTTTTACGATGAAGAACTAGCAATAAAATGGGTTCATTTTGTTAAGTTAAGTTTATTAAAATGTAAATTAGGACTACAACGTGAAAGATATTCTTCTTCAAAACCAGAACAATCTGTTTAATCTACTGTAAGAAAGCAGTGATCCGATCCATTTGAACCGATCCGATCATGACACTCATTTGGGATAATGTGGTATCTACTGCAGGTTGCGTGGCATGTGCAAATGACAGCCAAATCGAATCGTTCTGACATCAAAAAGTGAATATGGAATACCTCTGCCGATCTGATCTGGCTAGCTTATCTAGCGCTCCTACTCTCTAAAATGAAATTGAAATTCCTCAAGACCGATAACTCGAATCCTTTTCCATTCTTACGAACTTTCTTCCATCCTTTTTGGCTTTGAGTATGCAACAGGGTCAGCACGCTGCTTTATCTTTCATGATTTGTCTGCCAGAAAAAAGCTTTGTTAACATCTGATCAGGCTAGTTTCCCTCTGGCTGTGCATTAAGTCTGTCTCCATTGTTTCCTTTCAGTGGCTTAACTGTGATGGATTACTCTTGCTATCTATCTGAGGGATATGGATCAGTTGCACTTATACTGGAGCAAGAGCTAGAGCTTTTGTGGTAATGCTGGGAGTTCTAGCATGAGGTATGCCAGTGGTGCAGTAGACTGTCTAGACACAGCTATGTTGAAGGCGGACCTCAGCAAATCACCAAGATGGGTTCATTAGCCCACAGAACTATTTTGTACCTATTAATTAGCATTTTCCCCAAATTCAGCGAGTTGCTTTGTTCAACGAGACAAAAGTTCCATAATTAGGAAAAAGAGAATTGAATAATGGTAATGTCAAAGCCATCAGAAATGAGATTTTGTCCCAGCAGAGCTTAGTGTGTAAACCTTCCTGCCTCTAGCTAATTAAACATTCTACCCACCATACACGTCAAGCTTAGCTAACGCTTGTATACCACAATTAAATATAATCATCTTTCTTAAATGCACATGGAGCATTGTTATTTCTAGCTTTTCTTTTCTATCATCATTCATAACAAGATCAGTGAAGGTATTTATTGTTCTCCTATCTTCTATTTGAAGTATCTCAGTATGGTGTACCCATGGGATCCTGAACGTCTGACTATTTTTGTATACATTTTCTTTTTGGCTACAATCTTGGCAATCTGATTGTCTCTCAGCACTTTTATGTGGTTGCACTCCTGTCCAGTTGTTTCCAACAAGAAAGGCAAACCTTCGAACATTAACAGAATCCCATCTTTAATTATTCAAGAGTACTATGTAGCAGTTAGTGGTGAGTAAACCAGATACTCCTGCTGACTTGGAGATGGGTCACAGGAGAATTGTGGCTGGTTTCTGGTGGACATTTATTGACAAACAAACCAGAGTTTAAAGAAACTAGAGGTCTGGTTTGTGGGTCAAATTCCTGTGCAACCGCAAGGTTTCACTGGAAACAGAACGTCATTTTACTGTGTTCTGTGGAAGCAGAGTGTTTTCCTTTATTTATTTCTGGAACAAAACAAACCTTCAGTCTAAATTTTGGGAACCCTGGTTGTGGTCGAGATATCCTTCCATGTTGAGCATTGTATACTGATTAACTGTATTGTACTGTACTGTATATGGCATATAATTGTTCATTTGGCTTTTATATGAATCCTGTGTATTCATCAAATAAAGATCTGGTGCTTGATTCTCCAAGAACAAATTTTGAGCTGTGGTACCATGGTACACACAGCATGCAGAAAGAATATATAGTCCACTTTACAGTACACAAGTATGGAAAAGAACTAACCGGCAGATCGGTATGTTGCTTTCACTAAATAACAGTGTCTTAGGAACCCTGAATAATGGGTTTCACCAGCATCAGGAATGCACTCCTTTCTCTGTCCTCTTCTTTCTATCCATCTCACCTCATTTCTCTCCCCAAGGGCCCTTTTGAGTCTCAAATACACTTCATCAGTGCCGTGCGCAATTACACAAGATACTCTATCGCACCATGCCCTCTCCCCTCCCTCTTTCTTTCTGTCTGGCAGGATAGTGAAATCCATTCTCTGTGCCCCAGCGATTGCTTGCAAAGTGGAATGGCAGGAATGTACCCAAAAGAGAAAGAGAGCACGGGGGAAGAGAAAGGGGGGGTTCCTGGTAGCAGTAAAGAAGTGTACAGCTTGGCAGGGAGGCCGTATTAAGGGGAAGGCCAAAAGTTCTAGCTTTGGCAGACCGGGATCTGTTATTGTTTGAGTGATTTAGACAGCTCTTTATCACTTGACAAGATAGTGGCCACGAGAGAAAGACAGTGGTGGACAAATCAATAGCCTAGGCACCTGCAATGAACCGATTTTGTGTCCAGGCTATAGTTTTAAATTAATTTTTTTTTAATTAGTAATAACCCCATGGGCAAGTAGGTTCAACAATAACAAAAACCCCTACTCCTTAAACATTGTTTGAACTTCTAGAGAAAATTAGGACCAGACTCAAATAGCTTTCACATGTGATGTGATGTCAGGAGAGAAAGTCATAACATTGGGTAATGACGTGCTAGGGTGCAACTATGATGTGTGTGTGTGTGTATGTATTTTTATATATATTTATTTATATATATATATATATATATAAAATCTCAAATGCTCGTTAATTTCCCTTAATCTGTATTAATGCACTTAGCTAACGAACTAGCTGGACATATGTTATTGCATTGTTTTAGCTACCACTTCTTATTCTAGTCAACTGATGAAGCACTCTGCACTGAGAAGGGAAAGCATCGTCATAAGATGGAAGTGTTGCATAAGATTTAATTGAATCAGCATCTTGGGTGGATAACGGATGGAGTTTTAAATGAAAATTCGTCACACGAATGGAACGGCAGTGAGATGATGCGGTGGAAAACATGCCATGTCTCTGTTTTATAACTGCTCTAATGGCTGCCGTGTGATATTACAAACCTCAGGAACTGAACACAATTGACTCGGCACATCTCCCAGAAGACTTTGCTTCAGGCCAGAATTGTTCTGTACAGCCTGGGTTCTCTTTTCATCCATTGAATTTAGAGTACACTTTTTCTTCTGCAAGTAAGATTACACCATCTGTGTAACAGTTGTGTTTATATACAGAGATTTTCATCCGTTCGAACTAATTTATTCCAACTGAAGAATATGAATGCTGTAATATGAGAGCTATTTAAATCTCCATTTTCATAAGAACAAGTAATCCAAGACAAACCTGTGTATATGTTAGGAAAAAAACAAACAACAAAAACAGAAAGGCTTCAGAGTGTTGTCAAAATGTAGCGTGTTGCTAACTTTAGCTTGGCGTGTTAGCTCCGTTTACACTCGCCTTCTTTGATGTCCAACTATTTCATTGTAATATGTTTACACAGTAGTTATTCTTCTGCTTAACCTATGAAGTTGATCAAATAGAAATTGAATTCGCCTTAGCCTCGATTCCATCAGATTATTATTATTATTGGATTATTATGCATATAAATGTGTCTCCTGTTTTGTCTTGAACAGATACTAGTATGCCATATTCTCGATTCTGATTGGTCAGAAGGCATTGATAAATTTTCTATAACACTTTGCTACAATGTAAAGTAGTGAGTGTACAGTTTGTGTAACAGTGTAAATTTGCTGTCCCTCAAAATAACTCAACACACAGCCATTAATGTCTAAACCGTTGGCAACAAAAGTGAAAATTTCCAAATTGGGCCAAAAGTGTCAATATTTTGTGTGAACATAGATTTGCAGTGGTCTGATACTCCTTCTATTTCAAAATGATCACTTGCACAGTTTAAATGTTTAAAGCTTGGGAAATCTTTTTGTATCCAAATCCGGCTTTAAACTTCTCCACAACAGTATTACGGACCTGCCTGGTGTGTTCCTTGGTCTTCATGATGCTCTCTGCGAATTCAACAGAACCCTGAGACTATCACAGAGCAGGTGCATTTCTACAGATACTTGATTACACACAGGTGGATTCTATTTATCACCATCAGTCATTTAGGACAACATTGGATCATTCAGAGATCCTCGCTGAACTTCTGGAGTGAGTTTGCTGCACTGAAAGTAAAGGGGCCGAATAATTTTGCACGCACCACTTTTCAGTTTTTTATTTGCTAAAAAAGTTTTAAATATCCAATAGATTTCGTTCCACTTCACAATTGTGTCCCACTTGTTGGTGATTCTTCACAAAAAAATAAAATTTTATATCTTTATGTTTGAAGACTGAAATGTGGCAAAAGGTTGAAAAGTTCAAGGGGGGCGAATACTTTCGCAAGGCACTGTATATATATATGTATATATATAAAAATATATGAATATGGAGCTCTTGTGCTCAAGTCTAATACCACTTTCTCTCTCACACACACACAGAGCTGGCTGTTCATAATGGATCAAATCAGCAGATAAAGAGGTTTTTACGGCTCAGCGCACTGCCATACAGCTCTTTATCCGTCTTTCTTTCTAACTAGATGAGAGCTGCTTACAGAGCCAGACAATTTCTCTCTCAGTTGGAGTGGGTGGACGTATATTGCATCCCTGTCAATCAATTGCACAGTGAAGCGCTTTTACTGCAGCCATCTTGTCTGTTTTTGAAGGGCCTCTGCTGTTAGCATCACTAGCATCTGCTAATGAGACAGACAGGGCTTTATCTGCTGCAGCGCTGAGAAAGAATGTACACAGTGTTCGGGTTTTATAAGCCCCTTAAACCCTCCACATTTCAGGGACTCTGATCCGAACAAGAGCCAGGGTGTGTAATGAAGAGAGAGTGGGGACTAGTTTTATATACATTGTCCAACTATTAAGATATAGATTAAAAATGATTATAATCATAGAATTTAGAATGAATGAAGGCGTGTGTGTGTTAATGTGTGTCGTTGGGTGGGATGGCTGCCTTGCACTATCTCAGGAAACCAGGGGCCCTGCGGTCACCATGGTAGCATGCCTGCGTGATGACATGCTTGGCTCGACGGGAGCTGAAGCAGAAGCGTTCGATTAGCAGTGCGATGACCTCATTCCCAGATATCGCCGTGGAAACACTGATTCGCTGCTGTAAAATCAGGGCCTCTGAGAGTTGCCAAACGGGGCTATAAATCAAACACGCGCACAAACACACACACACAGTGTGCAAACACAACAGATGTGTTCCTTTATCAGGATCAGCTTGCAAGTCCTTACCTCAGGAGGATCCAAGTGTTTGATCTGAATTTCTTTCTATTTTGCTGGGGTTTTTTCCTTCTCTAGGTCACTTCCTTTGGCTCCTTTTCTTCATAAAAACTTTAACATTTCCTTTCACAATGACATCACCCCCAGGTCTTGAGTCATGATGTCATCTAGATATCTTGGACAGCCTGGTAACATTTTGTCAAACGCCGCTAAGGCATCCAAAAAGGCAGACGTAATGGTTTTTCTTTCTAGACCAGAGGCTGAAGGTCTGCGGGAGGAAAATCGGGTTTTTATTGTTTACTTTGTTTAGTGCTGCTTTGGTTACACTGATAAACCTTAATAAAAAAAAAAACATATATGTGATATACATTAGTTTATCATAGTTACGCTATTGTATATGGCATAATGTGATGTAATTCAGTATTATGCCATTTTTAAAAATCGCCACACACCTGTAGGAGTGATACACGTGTCACGCCTCCTTCATTAGAACGGATGGCCATATTTTATACATTCTAGGGTCTTGACATAACCTATGGTAGTGCTCTTGAACAGAATGGTGGAGGGAAACCAAGCAATCATACCAAGTAGTTGGATAGAAAGCTGGATAGAAGGACATATCTGTCTGACACTTCCAGCTGGGGATGAAGGGAATGTAGGGCTTATAGAAAACAGGAAGTATAATGATCTAGTATGTTACAGTTAAACTAAAAATGAAACTTCTCTTGAAGCTGGGAGAGGGAGAATGGCTTGCTTTTGTCTTGGTCTTGCTGTCAATGGAGAGAAAACAGAGATAACTTACATCGTACTCAAGTTTTCTTAAGTGTTTGGTCACAGGCTATTGAGACATTATCTGACTGGAATAAAGTCATGTTGAATTGTTTTCATCATTACTGAAAGCCTGTGTCCTTGGTTACATAGTAAGGCTCTGTAATGTACAGTATAATTTCCATAGAATGTACCCAAGCTCACCTAAAAAGCGAACTACTGATGAACAGGCTGCAGTTCTGGGCACAGGCCAAGTCTGCAGTCCAGAATAACACTTTTATGACCGCGTACAATAAAACAGCTGGAAAGAGCACAATAATTACTCTGGAAAGTATCATTAAAATAGACAGCAATGGAAAAGTATGCTTCTCATTGGAAATTGACCGGAATGAAGTGTACTCAACGCAAATATTTTCAAATGTAATCAAATGTCCACTTTTTATTTCAGACCGAGGCCATGAAGAACACCTTGAAAGAACTTGGTCTGAACATTGTGGAGATGACGGATGAATTGGCTACGCTGGATGGAGGAGACGTTCTTTTTACAGGTACTGACAGCAAATCTCTTTATATACCCCCATGTGTTTCGAATTATATAATAAATCAATCATTTCTTTAACAAAGGAAATATTGTACATACTAATCAGTGGCTTTTATCAAATACTTCCACATTACTAATTGCACATGTATGGATAAGGTGGACCAAGGATAATGGTTTGTACATTTGTGACGTATATATCATCCTCGCACAGCTCTAGCATGGCTGTAGGTTTTCATTCTGGCCAATCAAGACCATGTCTCATTCTAGCCTAAAAAACACGATTAGTTGGGATGAAAGGCACACTTGACCTTTGTGAAGAAGACTAGACAGTTCTGCTGTAAGGAATGTAAAGTGCAAGTGTATCTCTCTGTAGGTCAAGAGTTCTTCGTGGGGTTGTCAAAAAGAACCAATCGAAGAGGGGCAGAGATCCTAGCAGACACCTTTAAAGTGAGTATTCAGTTGTAGATTTTTTTATTTCTTCAAATGTCTCACAATTTGGTTAGGGCTTCTCTGTTTTAAGGAAACCTGTTAAGATGCCTTGTCATAACCTTGCTCATATGCATCCTCACTAATACCTGAAGCTTTATTAGTGTGCAAATCTCAGAAAGCTACCCATACTGCAGCTGATGTCAACTGGACTCTAAAGAAGTCCAGTTAAACTCTAAAGTCTGTCATTTGTGCAAAGCTGCCCAGTAAATTTTATGCAGTAAAGTTTCAGACGCCGAGTACCAAGAGGATGGATGCTCATTTGGCACACATTACCATAAGCCTCAGAAGGCAAATTTTTGTGCTATCTTTCCCCAATTGCTTTATCATCGAGGAACGTCTGGTCTGCAGACGCATGATCAAGCAGCTTTGATTCTCGATTGTAAGACAGAAGGCCAAGCCAGCACCAGGGCATTCTTCGCTAATATGCTAATAACGCAGATGACATTCAGTACATAATGAGCAGGAAATGGATGTTTGTCCTCAAAAGTGCTTTGAATCGACTTATCGCTGTCTTTTACAAGCCATTACATTAATGTTTAACTTTGTGGTTGAGTTGCGGAAGCCATCAAAGGGAAATTAAAGGGAGCCGTTTACTAAAGTCTGTTTTATTTTCCACAAACACTATTAGTGTGAAAACGCGGGATTAATTCTTCTCATCTGTTCTTTCTACAGATCAGATATTTCTTTTTCCAACCATGTATGCGTGTCAAAACAGCGGTTCTCAAACCATGTTTAGGAACACAATGACGTGTGTGTGTGTGTGTGTGTGTATATACTGTGCAAGCAGTGAGTTCATACCAAGTTGTTTATACCTACAGAACATTGTTTTAAAAGATAAAATGTATGTAATAGAAATTCATTTTAAAGGATGTGTAACTGGGTTGCAGGACTATGCTGTGTCCACTGTGCCACTTAAGGATACCCTGCACCTGAAGAGTTTCTGCAGTATGGCAGGTCCAGGACTTATTGCTATTGGTTCCAGCGAATCAGCCCAGAAAGCCTTAAAGGTAAAGTGTCTTGACTCTTTGACTCTCAAAAAAAACTTCGAAATGAACAAACATTTTGGGAGTGCCGCAAGTGTCCAAGGTTTCACTCATCATGAGGAGATTGGGGATTTGAAAGGCATAGCCATCTCTAGGGAGCAAAATTTCCCTACTCACTTAAAGTAATACAGTACCAGTCATACCTACATAAATTAGATTTTACATAAAACTACATGGGTAGTGTTGTTGCCTCAGCTCCAGGGTTACTCTCTGGTTCACATGTTCTCCAGTTTCCATCCACCTACTAAAAGATCCTGCAGCTAGGTGTATTGGCTATGCTGAAATGCTGCTAGGAGAGAATGCGTGTATACATGGTGTCCTGTGATAGACTGGCGTCCCATCCATGCCAAGTGGTCCCAGGATAGACTCTGGATCCTCCATAACCCTGACCAGGACAAAGTGCTTACTGCAGATAATTGAAATCAATAGATGATTTTATATCTTATTGCCATAGCATCTTTCTCCAGCAAAGACTGTGTTCCAATACCAGCATTGTTTCCCTAGTGGTTGTCAGGACAGTCTGGTGGAGGAATGGCATTGATCTTGCTCTCCTGCAGGGCATATCCACACTTAAAAGGGCAAAGACTCTGAGGTGCCTGCTTTTACGACTCCATGCCATTCAAGCCGATTTGTTGGGAAGGCTCTGTATTAATGACAAAGGGCTCCAGCGAACCTTAAACACATTCCCACATACCGGGCACAGGGCTTTGCCGTGTCCCAAGAAACAATGGATGCTTTCAACAGCTTCCACCAAAAGATCTTATTTTCTATTGTGAAAAGCTTTGGTGTACTTTCTGCGTGATTGCTGCTAAGACAAACAGCTTTGTTTATGCAGAACTATTAAAGTGGTTCCTCTGGCCCTGCCCGTTCAGGTGTACACTTCTCAATGCAACACCCCCAGGAACTGTTGCCTCAAATCCATTTTACTGAAGCCATTTTGTGTGATTAGCTATCTTAGAAATAGGCACGGCTATTAAATTTCGATCTTGTTTTGACAAAGTAATATTAGAATAGGAATTGTATCTTTAACAAGAATAAAATTTTGCAGTGACACATACATGACAGAAAAACTCCAGGAGAAGGCTTAATATTGCGTTCCACTAATGAGCCAAAAAAAAAAAAAAACGTTGCTGTGCCATTCTTTCTTGCCAAGTCAAATCGGGACGCGACTGTGGAATGCTGGGATTTTTCCAGGATTTGGAATGCCACTGTTGCCTAAACAAATCCCGAGAGCTCCGGTGCCCAAATAAACATTCAGAACTTGAACTTTGTCGTGGAAATTTACCATGTCATGTTGGAGCTGTTCTCTTGCCTTTAAGTACTTTAAGATAATGTTCTTTTTGTACCTTTGACTTGTTCCCATCTTCTCAACAAGATATTTAGAGAAGAGCATCAATTCTGCTCTGAGCTCTAGTAAATCTCAGATTTGGTCTCCGTTATTTTCCTCATCATGCTCTTACTGTGGGACACACTGGAAAGGTTGTTCGAAACTAAACACACCCTACGAAAAGATTAATCATGGACAAGTCATGGCATATCTGTTTCAGACAAACAGATACTGCTGTATCATGAGAGAGTTTAAAAGAGCTTTAGCACGCCAATATAAAATATAAAACGCTCCAGATCATGAACTCTGTCTGAAAAATCAATACATTCAATTCAAATACAGGGGATTTTCTTTTAAATAATGTCAGTACTGCCTGAAAAGACGCACTTCTGAGACTCTTATTAGTCAAAGTCAGAATACTACATTTTTTTTCCTGATACCGATACTGAAAGTGTCAAAACAGTGAAACAGTGGCTTTCCTGTGTGTTGTGTTCTGTTTCTTTACATGACACAGCATTTTTTAAACGTTGCCCAGCTTTATGTACATTACATTGCTGAACAAGCAATTCTGTAATATTTCTGTCTAGGTTCGTTACAGAATTGGATCCAACTCGTTCTTTGTTTATCTCCTGATATCTGCCCAATACTGGATATCTGATAAGTGCTGTCTCTGCTCATTACTGTTTGGTTAGAGTTGCTGTAGTTTATTGCTGCCTTTTTTCCCCCTAGAGTTATTGTACACCATTTTAAAAAAACAAAACAAAAAAAAACATCTTATCTTTTTCCACACACAAACTTTTACACCTCTGTGAAGTGGCAAAACATCTATTCACACACCTTCCATGCATACAGGCCATTAACAGTGACTTATCCTTGTCTCAGCATGCTATATTGTAAGTCGTGCCAGTCTTAGCTCAGCATCGCCCTCTGTGGATGCATATGGCTCCACTGGCACTTGACTGAAACAGCCACCATAATGTAATGCCTTTGTGCTCACACTGTCCTACAATTAGAACGTAAGACAATAAAACATTGATGCTGCATGGCAGAAACAATTCAGTAAGCACTCTAATTTTAGAAGTCAGCATCTTGGCCACTTGTAGGCATTAAAATAGTGCTGAGCTCACAGCTTGATTTAGCATGGTGTTCAGAGTGACCACATAGTCTGTGTAGACTTTTATGAGTGTGTGTATATACTTACCTTTTAGCTCAGTGCACTAATGAAGTAGTTATCATTAGCAGGCCATTAGAATAATAGAGTAGTGGTTTGGGATGGCACCAATAAGACTGACAAACACATTATCTTGTAGACAACTTGTATGTTTACTAGCAAAGACCAATTTGAAGGACAAATTAGGAAATGGTCTCCTTTAGTACAGGAATTCTTAATTCAAGAGATTTAACATACAGTTCACTTTCTCGGATGTAGTAGTAATAAAGTTATAGGGTCAGAACCAAATGAAACAGTACTATACACACGGTACAATGAAATGCAAGGAAATGAGGAGAAATGGGTTAGTTTATTTACCCCTGCATCTTCTTTTGAATGAAAGTGCGGCCAGAAGTCCATGAGTATAACTATTCTGCTCTCAGAGTGTAATGGATGGTCTTCCTCTATACATGTCAAAGTGACACTAGACTATTATGGGCATATATCTGTTCACATAAACAGAAAAGGGATGTTAGTTGGATCATTGAGGGGTGGTATAGTGGAGCGTCAGGTAGTGTTTCTGCCCACTGCTCTCAAATCACTGCTCTCCCCCTGTCTGTGTGGGTTTCCTCTGGGTTGTCTAGTTTCGTCCTACCTCCCAAGAACATGCCAGTCGGTGGACTGGTGACTCTAAATTGGGAACGGTACCCTGCAGTGGACTAGCATCCCATTAAGAATGTTCTGCCTCATACACAATGTTCCCGGGATAGTCTCCAGATCCACCGCCACCTTGACCAGGGTAAAACAGATGCTGAGACAGAATGGAACCTTGTAGTGGTTTGGGACAGTTCCAGTTGGCTAACAATGGAATTTGTCCTCCACTTCCTCTTACAGTCGTTATTTTGCCAATGACAGAAAAAAAAGGTTTCATTAGTGTGTGTGTGTGTGTGTGTGTGTGTGTGTGTGTGTGTGTGTGTGTGTGTGTGTGTGTGGGTCAGCACTGACTCCATGTTTAGATTTCGAGGTCACGTAAATTCCATGAGTGCGATTCATAATCAAAATGAAACTGACCGTTCAGTGAGATGAGGTCATCTACTTCACATGCCTCCACAGTTAGACCACTCCACTTATCTTGCTTTCTCTCCATCTTCCTATTCCCTCTCTCTTTGTGTGTCTTTTTTTTTTATTTGCCTGCTCACTCTCTTTCACACTCTTCCTCTATATATTTCGCTGTCTGTATACCTCTGCCCCTTCCACTCTCTAAGAGTCTCTTCTCAATCTTTCCCTTTGTAGGACACATGATGTCTGTTTCACAGCAGGGCAAAGGCATGTGCTGTACAGTAAACACTTGCATTTCATGACTTGCGCAATAAATATCTGTTTAGTGCTTCGAGCTGGAGCGTATTTCCTTTTGCTGCTTCGTACTGCCGTTTATATAAACACAGGATTAGCTAATCAAGCCAGAGCTCCCCCGTCATTCCTGTTTTCTCTGAGCTCTTGGTGTTACTCATCCATTTTGGCCTGAAAGGTGGGCGTGAGAAACACGGTGGGTCAGTTCTGCAGACCACATACGGATGGTCAATTTTTTAGACTGAGAAAAGATTGGCGTGTCCAAATAATCCCATATATAAACTCCATGGCATGGCGTTCAAAGCAGGCACCCGGCTATTAAGTAGTTTTATGAGAGGTAAGGTAACTTTCTTCTTCCGACTTGAACACATCCATATGTGGAGTTGAGGGCACACCCAATCTTTGTGAAGACCTTCCATTAATATTGACAAAAGGAACCATTTTGACTCTGTTTTTCAGTAAGCAGCTTTCCTCACATGGGGACCAGCCAAATGTCCCCACAAGGTCAAAACTGTCAGATATTCCTACCTTTTTAGGGACATTTGGTCCCCACCAAGATATATAGAAACTTGCCCACACACCCAGAGTATATAAAGACATTGTATAGCTGAGCTATAGCCCTTGTGTCTATAAAGTGTATTATATAACAGACCATGTGAACAGAGCTCAGACACACATACTCTTTTACTCTATTTCTCTCTCTCACTCTCTCCATCTCTCTCTCTCAGTTCTGAGATTACATAATTGAATATGACATCACCTGTTATGGAATGTCTGCTTGACCCGGTCTTTTCCCTTATATAAACACCAGTGCTCCGTGTGTGCGTGTGCGTGTGTGTGTGTGTGTGTGTGTGTGTGTGTGTGTTTTTCACTCTCTATGCAGACAATGGAGCAGATGAGTGATCATAAATATGATAAACTCACACTTCCTGACGATGCTGCCGCAAACTGTGTGTACATGAACCTGCCCGGTAAAGGCCATGTCCTGCTGCATTGCACGCCGGAGGAGTTCCCAGAGAGTGCCCAGGTCTCAAATACACACACACACATACACACACACACACACACACACACACAAATATGCTATATGTTTAGCCTGTACCAACCGAAGCAAACCAATATAACTAAATGATCTTTTTCATTCCCACAATGTCTGTGCTGTGTTGGGAAACACTTGAAGCATTGCAATCACAGGTACAGGACTACAGTCATATTGAAAATGTAATTTGGCTAAATAAAACTCAAAATCATGACAAAATTCCACACACACACCTCATCCTTATGCCAAATGACAGAAGATAAGTTTCATGTTCAAGTCGCTATCATGCGAGTGCTGAGGTGGCTGTTACAAAGCACCAGAGACATAAACATAGCTGATTTAATGTCTCAAACTCTGTATTGAGTCATGACCATTTTTTTTTCATAGTGTAATTGTTTGGCCATTGTCTGTAAGAGTCTGGAGCAGGTTGGAGGGGGTTCTCAAAAGTATTCTTTAAGAGTCTGTCATTCAAATACAAAGAGAGAAAGTGAGAGAGAGGGGGGTAGGTATTCTTTCTTGGAAAACGTGTAGGAAAACACTGGTTGGTTTCTGGAGAACCTCCACAGAATGACACATCTCTTTATGGGTTTTTTATGATGGTGTGATATTTTTCTCACCAGTCTCTCTCTCTCTCTCTCATATATCCCCCTACTTTCAATATTTCTTGAGAAATTTTCTGGCAGCAACATGAAACAGTCTTTTGCCAAAAGACTGGCAAATCACCTTTAATTACAGTTAATGTCTGTTAAAATCCCTTTCACGAGTTCTTTAATTAAACACATGTTAATTAGCAGTTAGAGACGCAGCCGCAGATGAGGTCACTGATGGACGTGGCATCATTAAAATGCATGACTTGTTATAATTGAGTTTTAAAGGGGGCTAATCTGGTTCACTCTAAGGAAGTTTTTTTTTTCAGAGTTCAGAATAAGTGTACACTAATGTATTTTTTCTTTAATTTTATGGCTGCATTAAACTAAGGCCATGAAACACATTTTGGTGTAACTTTCCTCTCGTCCAACTGAATAAGTGCGTTAATTGGTAAAGTAAGTAAAGTCTATCCAAGACATCTGAGACAGTTTTGGTGACTGCATTCTATGTATTTCCTTCTTTTATTTATTTTTAATTTAAATTGCATCTATAACATGTCTTCTCCTAAACTGTAAAATGTTTATTTCCTTGTTTTTGTCCCCTTGTGACCACTCCATTATCTGAAACTTACCAACATGTCATATACACAATATGACCATTATATGTGGACACCTGATATAACAACCATATGTGTATGATGGACATCCCACTCCAAAGCCCCTGCCCCAAGGCTTATCCATATTTATTTATTTTTTTGTCCTTTATATTATCAGCATGAAATGGAAAACAAACTGTGAACTCTTTCTCTCTCTGTCTCTCTCACTTTCTCTCCAGTAATTGCACATCAGTGGCTCCAGCCTCCATTACTAGCGCTAAAATGGCGCTTTGTAATTAGCAACGGAGGCTTCAGATGGGATGCTTAATAAATTAGTTCCACACACGCATTTTATGGACAGAAACCTGACAAATGTCTTGAAATAAAACATCTGAACAATGTTTTGAGGTGTGGTAATTTTGGTATAAGCGGAATAATTGACTCCGGTCTGTTGAATTATTAGAAAATAATGCACTTGTATTATTTTAGAAACCGTTGTCAATTATTTGCAACTCACTAACTAGAGTATAAACACATGAAATTAGCAACTAAAGACTTTGGTTTTATTAAGTATTCAGATTTATTTTTATTTTATTTTATTTTATTTTATTTTTAACAGGTCCAATACAAAATCTACTTGTAAGAATATCAGCAACCACGGATGAAGATTTATTGCAATACCTCTTGTTTTTAAAAAGAACTAAACTTGGGTAACTATGCCTTCTAGCAACTCTGCATTATGTCAACACAATTCTGAATCTAACAAACTTCCAGGAACATATGGGCTTCAACCAAGGGAAAATAGCAAGGTCAAGTGGACAAGAATGCACTAAAAGCTCTCCTGGGGCTTTCTGATTTATGACTCCTGTGTTTTTGTTCCTGCTGCAGGTGTTTGAGAGGCTGAAGGAGCACATGCTCATCCCCATTCCCAACCTGGAGGGGGCGAAGGTGGACGGAGCGCTCACCTGCTGCTCGGTTCTCATCAACAAGCCAGCCAAGGTCTAAGGGGCCGTACCGACTGCACACTTAAACCCTGCACCAATGCCTTTAAAGTAGGATGTCTGAACTGCTTTGCTGCGTTATAGGATCATTGTGGGAGGATCGCATGCTAATTCAGGGGTCTAGTCCCAAATTCAACAATATTCACCCCCATTGAACAGTTGCTAAAAAAACAAAACTTAAATTTGCTCACTTATACTTAAACAAAACAAGATGCGTTAGCACTGGTCTAATACAGCGTATAGGTTCTGAACCACTATTGGACAGGAATGCTTACACATGTGCAGAAACAAGGCTGGGGTTTGAATTCACAACCTTTCCTTTGGTTTCCCAATGCCTTAAACACTAAACCACCCCTGCCAACTATTATTTCCGTAATGCCAACTTATCTGTAGCATTTACGATTTTTGACTTCTTTCTACAGCGATACGCGAGACATCAAAAAACTATACATTCTATAAAATTCACATGAAACAGCAATCAGACCAATAACAATATAATTTAATGGTGGAAAAAGAATTCACTTAAGGGAAGAAAAACCCATTCAAAGATGGGAAAGAAGAGCATTTGCTTCAGGCTACTTTCGATTCAGTAAAAAATAATAGGAGAGCTGCATATCACTGAGTAGTACTCACTGGAATTTATCTCACTTTACCTCACAAGAAGCTGTCTTATTCACCAATATTTTCTAGGGCTTTTGTGGTAAATATGATGTTTTTTCTCTGTGCCTGATCGGACTTCTTGTTAGCAATATTGGCAACTCGGAAAATTACAAAATGGGAGTGGTGCATTCATATTACATTCCACAACTCTGAAAAATGCAGCCTGCGCAAAAAAGAAAACCCTGAAGAAAAAGCCAGAAGTGAGCAAAATTGTGAATGGAACACAGCCTATGATTTAGCCTCCTGTCATGCCATGTCCAACACACCCAGTGACTCCCAGTGTAATCCTTTACAACAATTACTTCCTTATCCTGTTCATCCTCCACTATTCTTCATCCTGGGAGTAGAGGTGCGATAAGAGCAAAAAAGATTTGTAGGCCACGGCAAGCAGACCAGACAGATTTGAAACTCGGCCGTTTGTTCTAGTGTCGTTATTTCAATTCAACTTAGTGCATTTCAACATAGAAAAGAAATTGCTGAACTCAGGAGTACACGGGCCTAGCAAGCCTGCAGCTTGAAAAGTGTCACAGAGATTATTTAAACCTTGTTTGTTTGCAGGTGTGAAGGTGTGCATACGTACGAGCCCAAATTCCTAATTGTTTACAATCCTTTAAAAGCCACTAGAAGACCCTGCCACTGTTCCTGCTGTTTTTCTACAATCACTAACGTCAACAGAGATTTTCAGTAGCCAATAAAGAGCTCTTTCAATGACCTCATTCTGACTGATTTATGATGCTGGATACATCGGCAATTATTTATTTCTCTGGGATTCACATAGCATTTCATTTACATTTCATTAAACATCTGATGTTGAATAACTATCATACTGATATAAGCTTCAAACAGTGGATCAGGATGATGGTGTGATTTTATCATTTTAATGCAAAGTAGCTTGGGACCATCGCTGTCCTAGATCATCCAAGATCATCATTACACTCAGGATTTTCTATAGTCAGCAAATACCCTTGATAGTATTTGCTTTCATTACAGCTAAAGGTCATCAATAAACAAAGTTCCAGACAAACGATGTGTGCAGTATGAACAATTTAAATGTTCAATGAATTGTTAGGAGATCACAATTTGAATCAAAAGAGAGAGAGAGAATACCTATCCATTACATTTGGGTGGTGAGAATACCAACAACCATGAATCTGTACGACAGAAACTGCACTTATAGTATGTATTCTGTTGAAGTTCTGAACATCGTATTGGTGCAAATGTTCAGAATGTTGGCTACAGTAACGAAAGAAAATGCAAGAAAGAAAGACGAAAAGAACAAAAAGAAGAACAAAAGAAACTTAAATCCAATTTTCACACTAAACGTCCACGTTTTATATAGCAAGTGATCAAATCAGGCTTTCGAATTTATGCTCAGGTTGAGCATATTCAGTTTTTTGGGTTTTTCATCCAAAATAATTTTTAAACCACATTTTAAACCAAATTTGGCTGTAAAAGGTCTGAATTAACTTTAGATGACGCATGATAATCTAATAACCTAATGGATACGAGCTTACTGGCATTCACACTAGTTAGTGACGAGTCGCACATGTTGCTTGCAGTTTGTCTCTTGTTGGCATGTAGCAACTCCCACTACATGCTAAGCTTCCTACTGAGTTCGTTGGCAGATTAGCAAAGCACGCTAAATGTACTAGCTATATAGGTACTCTCACTAAAGGTGCCAACAACCTCTGCTACTTCCTTCTAAGCTTTAGTTTTCTTAGTTTTGTAATGTTTCTACACATTTAAAGAGGTCGTTTATGACCGGATCACATGAGTTTTCTCAGGTAAGAACTAATGTTGGGGAAACGAAGGACGTCAGGCCATCATTCCAGCCAATCGTTTGGATTTGTCGCCTTACAGTGTCGTTTCTAATGAAAATGATCTGCTCAGACCTTTCACTCTGAAGGATAAACACACACAACTAGATGAAGAAACTTCAGCAGTATGTATGTGCGAGTCAAAACTGTCCCTTATCTCAGCCCGTTCTCCATCAACCGAGCACATTCAGGGGTTTCAACCTGAGGTTTTGGAGCAGGATCGAACACTAAATTTGACTCTCTGACCTATCTCACTTTCTTTGCCTTGCTAACACTCCCTTTCTCAATCTTGTACTTTCTCTCTCTTTATTCTGAATACTTTATGACGCTGATATCATACAGTGCGAGCATGACTTGTGACACGTACAGTATATTTCACAGCTGCCTTTCTGGCACTCAGAGAGGGGATGATGCCATTTCCGCAACACCTCAGCCACAGATACAAAGAGATGACTATGATGGCGATGAATGACTTTGTCCTGCTGTTGTTTATACAAAGTGTGTGTAATAAAATATTTGGAAGAGACGTGCCAGTAAAGCATTGTTGCACTGAATTGCTCATGGAGGGAGAAACAAGCCACTAGGGATGGCCAATATGGTGTGATGGTAAATCACAGTATGCAAAGACGTTGGGAAATTTGAATACCACCTGTAATAAATTTTCTATTTATAATGATGTTATAATGCTCTTTAGCAACTTGACCTAAACTCCTTTCTTTCCTTTTTTGCTTCTTTTCAGTCTTTTTCCTCAGGCCGCTCCTTATTCTCGTACTTTCTTTTCCTCTCTTACACTGACCTGCTTCAAAATAGCCAATGGTGTTCGTCATGTCCTAAGTCTGACTTGTTTTGGGCTGTAATAATAAACTGTACAGGTTGTGAACAATTAGAATCTCTTGAGAAAATCCTGTCGAGTTCAAAGCCTTTCTTTTCTATCTCTATGTTTAATGTGATGTTAGAACGAAGTTACTCAGGCTCCTTCCTTCTGTGCTTCAGTCAGACATTTGCCATTATGTCCAGCCTCATTTCCTCACCCTTTATCCCTTTTACATAATAAAGTTTGGGTAAAATGTTTATCGGACCTGTCGTGTATTTATTATTATTATTATTATTATGTCCCGTCTCCTTACTCATTTCACGGTGTAAGTTGTGAAAGAAATAGTGACGGAATCTTTTACAGGTGCTTCCTTCAGCCTGCAGTGCTGATGAACAGTACATATTGCCAGCTAGTGGTGCATCGTGGGTAGCGCAACGAAATGAAACATTTCAAACACAGCCACACGATGCAACTGAAAATGTTTTTTTAATGAGTAACCTACTGAATATTAATCAATATGGCCATGAGGAGTGCATTACACTAATTCAAGCACTACTAGAGTCATTCTATATGTTAGTTGATTTTAATGAAGTGCATCAGCAAGCTACAGTTGTTACCTTAGATCAAGTACAAATAAACAAATGCAAATAATATTTAATTCAACTGCATCTCTGACCTCATATGGATCAAAGCCGTTTATGACACCAAACATGTATATGTTTGTAAATGTATATAAATCTTTGTTTTCATTATCTACAGCCAAATTGCTTCACATTTTAGAAGTAAAATAGAATCTAAATATTTTCACATTCATTTTTTAATATGAGAGAGAGAAGCTAATAATCCGTTAGTATTATAATACAAATAGTACCACAGGAATATTACAAATATATTAATGCATATGCTTTTAGAAGCTGTAGACATCTTGTTTTTAATTATACAGTGGTGTGAAAAAGTGTTTGCCCCCTTCCTCATTTCCTGTTCCTTTGCATGTTTGTCACACTTAAGTGTTTCGGAACATCAAACCAATTTAAACAATAGTCAAGGACAACACAAGTAAACACAAAATGCAATTTGTAAATGAAGGTGTTTATTATTAAAGGTGAAAAAAAATCCAAACCATCATGGCCCTGTGTGAAAAAGTGATTGCCCCCTAAACCTAATAACTGGTTGGGCCACCCTTAGCAGCAACAACTGCAACCAAGCGTTTGCGATAACGTGCAATGAGGCTTTTACAGCGTCCTGGAGGAATTTTGGCCCACTCATCTTTGCAGAATTGTCCTAATTCAGTTACATTAGAGGGTTTTCGAGCATGAACGGCCTTTTTAAGGTCATACCACAACATCTCAATAGGATTCAGGTCAGGACTTTGGCTAGGCCACTCCAAAGTCTTCATTTTGTTTTTCTTCAGCCATTCGGTGGTGGACTTGCTGGTGTGTTTAGGATCATTGTCCTGCTGCAGAACCCAAGTTCGTTTCAGCTTGAGTACACGAACAGATGGTCGGACATTCTCCTTCAGGATCTCTTGGTAGACAGCAGAATTCATAGTTCCTTTTATCACGGCAAGTCTTGAGGTCCTGAAGCAGCAAAACAGCCCCAGACCATCACACTACCACCACCATATTTTACTGTTGGTATAATGTTCTTTTTATGAAATGCAGTGTTCCTTCTACGCCAGATATACTTGGACACACACCTTCCAAAGAGTTCCACTTTTGTCTCATCGGTCCACAGAATGTTGTCCCCAAAAGTCTTGGGGATCATCAAGATGTGTTGTGGAGAAATTGAGCACGCTTGATGTTCTTTTGCTCAGCAGTGGTTTTCTCCTTCGAACTCTGCCATGCAGGCCATTTTTGCCCAGTCTTTTCCTGATGGTGGAGGCATGAACGCTGACCTTAACTGAGGCAAGTGAGGCCTGCAGTTCTTTGGACGTTGTTGTGGGGTCTTTTGTGACCTCTTGGATGAGTCGTCGCTGCGCTCTTGGGGTAATTTTGGGCGGCCGGCCACTCCTGGGAAGGTTCACCACTGTTCCATGTCTTCGCCATTTGTGGATAATGGCTCTCACTGTGGTTCGCTGGATTCCCAAAGCTTTGGAAATGGCTTTATAACCCTTTCCAGACTGATAGATCTCAATTACTTTCTTCTCTAAATTGTTGTTCCTGAATTTCTTTGGGTCTCGGCATGATGTGTAGCTTTTAAGGATCTTCTGGTGGACCTTACTGTGTCAAGCAGCTCCTATTTAAGTGATGCCTTGATTGTGAACAGGTGTGGCAATAATCAGGCCTGGGTGTGGCTAGAGAAATTGAACTCAGGTGTGGACAACCACAGTTATAGTATGTTTTAACAAGGGGGGCAATCACTTTTTCACACAGGGCCATGATGGTTTGGATTTTTTTTCACCTTTAATAATAAACACCTTCATTTACAAATTGCATTTTGTGTTTACTTGTGTTGTCCTTGACTATTGTTTAAATTGGTTTGATGTTCCGAAACACTTAAGTGTGACAAACATGCAAAGGAACAGGAAATGAGGAAGGGGCAAACACTTTTTCACACCACTGTATATGGCCACCTCGCTTCATTTTGTACAAGTAAAAATACTGTCTAAATAATTTTGGAATACGAGTAATCAGCCTTGAATAAGCACATTTGCATTTCTATAACATGTAATGAATATTAATTTGATCAACGACCATGTTCTACAACGCTGTTGTTTTCATTTTCTGCCATGTAATGATTAATATTCAAATATATTTTTCATGATTCACGACACGTTTTCCTATAATGAAACAAAAAAAGAGAAAAGAAAAGTTAATGACATTTTAAATCTAATGAATAATTAAGATGTGTAAAAGTTTGGTCAAACAGGTACCTGCGTGAAGTTGGCCCCCCCACCAACGCAAAACGTCAGCAAAATAGTCTCAATCATTTGTGCTTCGTTTGTGCTGGTTTGTGCTGTTAAAATTTTCGTTTGTGCTGCTTCGGTTCCGGAGATATTAAAGGAATATTCAAAGGTCATTCTGGGGTCACCCAGCCCCCCCACATGCTCCAAATTCACCCGAAATGGTCTCAATCGTTTGTGCTTCGTTTGTGCTGGTTTGTGCCGTTAAAAGTTTCGTTTGTGCTGCTTTCGTTTTTAAGATATTAGACATTTAATTATGGCGCGGTGACGTCACCAGCCCCCACATGCTCCAAGTTCATTCAAAATAGTCTCAATCGTTTGTGCTTCGTTTGTGCTGGTTTGTGCCGTTAAAATTTCCGTTTGTGCTGCTTTGGATTTGGAGATATTAAAATAATATTTATAGGTCATTCTGGGGTCACCCAGCCCCCACATGCTCGAATTAACCCAAAATGGTCTCAATCGTTTGTGCTTCGTTTGTGCTGGTTTGTGCTGTTAAAATGTTCGTTTGTGCTGCTTCGGTTCCAGAGATATTAAAGGAATATTCAAAAGGTCATTCTGGGGTCAACCAGCCCCCACATGCTCCAAATTCACCCAAAATGGTCTCAATCGTTTGTGCTTCGTTTGTGCTGGTTTGTGCCGTTAAAAGTTTCGTTTGTGCTGCTTTCGTTTTTAAGATATTAGACATTTAATTATGGCGCGGTGACGTCACCAGCCCCCCACATGCTCCAAATTAACCCAAAATAGTCTCAATCGTTTGTGCTTCGTTTGTGCTGGTTTGTGCCCTTAAAATTTTCGTTTGTGCTGCTTCGGTTCCGGAGATATTAAAAGAGAAATCATATCATCATTTGTTCAATAAACAATTCTCTTTACTTCATTCACTTGTCTCTCATGATTTAACTTTTCATTTATTTACAAGGAGAATAATCTGTTACACTTCACTCCCACCACTAGGTGTAACACTTCTGTTCACGGTGCTCTTGTGGGAATTAGTGTTGTTAGTATAGGAAAAGTCGAGTTACTAAATAAAAAGTCTGGCCAATGTAAGTACCATTTTTTAACACTATCAGTTACAATATTATTAGTTAACTTTAATCATAATGGTACAACTTTCAAAGAGCTAAGATTGTCAATGTTGAATTTCTTGAACAGAAAACTCATTGTTAATACTAGTATGGTTAATGGAGCTATGCAATGCTAATTACAGCTGCACATGGTACCCATGTTAGTTTTTTGAAAACGTTGTGCATCCAAGGGTCAACATTACCATATTGGTCCTAGTATAAATATATTAATCCTTATAGTAATAATATATATTTTCCTTGTATTCTGGCAAATACAGTAATACACAAAAACAAGTTTGCAGTGTATGACCAGGATTATTTCAGTGGGTAATTATGTTCTGCTTATGCCAGATGCCGAAGAAAGCAGCGGTCGACAGGGGTGTCATTTTCACAGTCCTCTGTTCATCAAAAGAGGCCATAGTCCAAAATGGCAACATAGCTACTCCTAATCAGAGCATCTGGACAGAGCTTAGTGAGCAGCTAGAAAACAGGATCACTGCAAAGGCTCTATATACCTTTGTTAAATTGAACCGACACAACATCTGGACTGCTTTAGGGTTTGATTTTAAAAGTGATCATGAAACAAGTGGCAGTAGTGATGACACTGATTTTGAGCCAGGGTCCCTTTCCCCAAGACCAAAAGATTGCTGGACTTTTGGTCTTCAACTTCCATTTCAGACATGGATTGAATTCATGCCTGAAACAGTTCAATATAAAAACAAGTTCTCTAAAACACAAAAAAGGGAATACAGTATTTTGAAGCCTGGCATCTGGACACATGTAATAAATCACCACATTTGGGAAGAAGTGAAGAGCCCCTGTACATTTGTTTTTAAAAGAGCCAAGGTCTATCCATCAGTAACAGAGAAATTCCTAGAAATCAGAGGCAACTGTAAGGAATGTCATGGCCACATTCACATGTCGTTCGGATTTTACCTTTTTACTTCAACTGTATTGTTAAAATAAAAAAGACAGTCGGCAAAAATCGGCACAAGCGATTTAGACCATTTCGGGTCAATTTGGAGCATTGGAGCAGAACTTAATCCCTAATATATTAAAATCGAAAGCAGCACAAACGATTGAGACTATTTTGGGTTAATTCGGAGCACGGTCGGGTGACCCCAGAATTACCTATAAATATTATTTTAATATCTCCGGAACCGAAGCAGCACAAACGGAAATTTTAAGGGCACAAACCAGCACAAACGAAGCACAAACGATTGAGACTATTTTGGGTTAATTTGGAGCATGTGGGGGGCTGGTGACGTCACCGCGCCACAATTAAATGTCTAATATCTTAAAAACGAAAGCAGCACAAACGAAACTTTTAACGGCACAAACCAGCACAAACGAAGCACAAACGATTGAGACCATTTTGGGTGAATTTGGAGCATGTGGGGGGGCTGGTTGACCCCAGAATGACCTTTGAATATTCCTTTAATATCTCTGGAACCGAAGCAGCACAAACGAACATTTTAACAGCACAAACCAGCACAAACGAAGCACAAACGATTGAGACCATTTTGGGTTAATTCGGAGCATGTGGGGGGGCTGGGTGACCCCAGAATGACCTATAAATATTATTTTAATATCTCCAAATCCAAAGCAGCACAAACGGAAATTTTAACGGCACAAACCAGCACAAACGAAGCACAAACGATTGAGACTATTTTGAATGAACTTGGAGCATGTGGGGGGCTGGTGACGTCACCGCGCCATAATTAAATGTCTAATATCTTAAAAACGAAAGCAGCACAAACGAAACTTTTAACGGCACAAACCAGCACAAACGAAGCACAAACGATTGAGACCATTTCGGGTGAATTTGGAGCATGTGGGGGGGCTGGGTGACCCCAGAATGACCTTTGAATATTCCTTTAATATCTCCGGAACCGAAGCAGCACAAACGAAAATTTTAACAGCACAAACCAGCACAAACGAAGCACAAACGATTGAGACTATTTTGCTGACGTTTTGCGTTGGTGGGGGGGCCAACTTCACGCAGGTCAAACAGGTTGGTCCTGGACCCTATGTGTCGTCATCATTCTGCGCTCCGCTCCCAACGGTCTCGCTGTGTCGTCATCAGTGAGCGCCGCAGCCGAAATGGTAGCTTGTTTCTGTTGTTGTTGTTGAAATGTTCGCGTAAAAGCGGTGCAGGTTTTATTAAAGCATCCAGCGATTCTCGGCAAAATGTCTGACGAGGAGAAGGAGACGGAGAAAGGTGAAGGGCGGAACTTCTTCATGACTTACAGCGACAGCGACCTGAGCGACAGCAGCAGTAGCGACTCGGACGACGGAGAGCAGAAACCATCGCGGAAGAAGAAGAAGCTCGATGAAAACGCTGGATCATCAGGTGGAGAGGTGAAAAGCGGAAGTGGGGGAGTTCCGTTACCGAAACCGGATGAGCTTTTCAGGTCGGTGTCCAAGCCAGCTTTCCTTTACAACCCTCTAAATAAACAGATCGACTGGGAGAGCCGCATCGTTAAAGCTCCTGAAGAGGTGAGATGATCAACAACCACACATGGGCGTGACGTGCTGCACGTATTCTACCTGTATAGTCTACCTCTATATTATGTGAACAGTAAGATTCACATAGATGAAGATGAAACCACATGTGTGTGAAAATCAAATGAAAATGCACTACATTTTGGGGGGGAAAGCAATAATTGAGAGAACAAATAATGTGAAAATATATCTTGTGCACTGCAATGTGAAAAATGTGTGAAACTAAAGGAATATCGTGATTATTTAGGTTCCTCTGACCTTTCTTTTGGTTTTTTTTTTGCATCGTTTATGGCATCTCTGAACTGTTTCATTTTTCTAGATAATCTCCATTTCATTCAGCGACAATGTTCCAGTGCTTCCAGTGTCTGGATTCCTCTAGAAATATATAATATTGTTATTACGATTTTGCCAATAAAACGTAGTCAAATGTAGTCAAAGACAAGTTACGGTTGTTCAAAACCAGGTCTGTCTCATTATTAAAGTTCTCTATTATGATAATCACGTAAAAAAAAATTCATGATTACACCACAATTCTGTTCCATGTATTTGTCTTTTTGGGAACAGTTTAGTCCGAAAATGGACCTTCAGAAAGCTCACGAGTCGACGTAAGCGCCATGATTTTCTAGCTAGAGTGTCTAACACACACTGCCTATCATGATATCTAGTGACATTTTGTTGTCAGTAAAAATTTTGCAGTTTGCGATTTGAGCAATTATCAGACCACTAAACCAGTTAAAAATGTGAGAACGTCGGGCGATCTACTTCATTCGTGTGTCATCTCGAATAAGATCGAATATATAATCGATGAAATCTCCATCTGTTCGTGACGTAGTGTGAATACAGGCTCAGACTCATCGTCACGTTGGAGCTGACATGTCTCGTGTTCTTTCGTTTTCAGCTTCCTAAGGAGTTCAAGGTGTGGAAGAACAACGCTGTTCCTCCTCCTCAGAGTTACGAGGTGAAGGAGAAGAAGGGTCCGCCTCCCGGCATGGACATGGCCATAAAGTGGTCCAGTGTGTACGAGGACAACGGCGACGACGCTCCTCACCGACAGACAGAGCAGGCTCGGTTCCTACCTGACGATGAGCTCGCACAATCTGGTAATCAGTAATCCATAAACATCCATATGCTGCACGCCGACCGTCGGTCTAAGGCGGTGAGTCTAACCGTGAGTTTAAAAACACACTTCTTTACATCTCTTCTAGATGATGACGATGATGATGATGATGAAAATGCAGAGAAGTCGTCCATGTCAGCTAAGAGGCGTAGAGTGGAGACATTCCAGCAGAAAGAAAAGAGGAAGCGGGATCTAGGCCAAGCCACGTCTGATAAGAACTTTGTCGAGGAGGAAAAGAGGATCTTGAGGCAGTGTATTGAGTGATTGAGGATCCGAGCCTTAGTGATGCTCAGAGGATCGCTTGTAGAGAACTGAGAACTCTCTGATGGGTTTTATGGGAATTTTGTGTAGCTATATAGGCGCATGTGCCTGTGTATCAGTGTATCGGGCAATATTTAGTGAATAAAATAAAACAAAGAGATTTAGGGATTTAGGACATGTTGTTATAGAGAAATAATAATGATGTGATGAAGCTGAGTCACTGCTTCCACCTAGAAGGAAGTTGATTACTTTCTTATAACAGCATGTCACGAAGTGGTTTATTCCTCTTATATTACAGCGATTTACTTAAAAAAACAAACAACTTTTGTCAGAATTCTGTATTTATGTTTGCTGTGAATGATTTCAAATCAGTTGTAAAAGATTAAATTCAGTCAGGTTGAGAGTCTATGTTGTTTCTCAGATGTCCGCTTTATCTGTACACCTAATCTTCCTCGGAGATAAAAGTCAAACAGAAACGTTAAAGGCTCTACTTTGTAAAGAGATTAGTATTGACCGTCAATAGGCCACCAGGTGGCGCTCTTAGCTAATATTACTGTTGTGCTGTAGACTTGACGATGTCATATTAGATGTTTTATTACTAAGTCTGAAAAGTCAACTTAGCTTTTAGACAGCTCAAGCCTTTAAAACAAAACTGTTACACTGCTTTAAAGTGAGCACTAGGAAACTTTACACGGTTCCACGACTGCAAGGAAGCCTGGATTTGTGAGTTACTTCAGATAAGAACGTCTGCTAGAGAGGAGGGGTTAGGATATCCGTGGCTTACACCAGTAGTCAACAACCCTGTTTCTGGAGATCTACCTTGCTGAATACTTTAGCTCCTATCATAATGGTGCCCATCTGACCATCTAACCATTACCTTAAGAAGTTCTTGATCAACTAAAAGAGGTGTGATAGATTTTGGTTGGAGCTGAAACCTGCAGTAAGGTAGATCTCAAGGAAGGCGGTGAGCTCTGGGCTACACACTTCATATGATGGAGATTTGGGCTGTGCTTCCAAAGACAAAGCAGGAATAAAATTTTATATATATATATATATACACACACATACGTAGACACCCGTCACATGCATGCAACTTAAATTTCCAGCACCTCCCATGTAAAATTCTATCTTTCCTACCCGAATGCAAGAATTATGCTTTTAATGTTAAAGATAAAACGTCTAATTTTTACACTGATATTAAAAATCACACCAAATAATTATTTGTAGTTGTAGAACACATGATGGGATGGCATAAGTGAAAACCAGAACGAAACTATTTCTTCACAACCTTAAACATAACTATAAATGGATAAAAATATTCATTATTTATTAATAAATAAAACAAATAAAAAGTGTTGGCATATTTCTGTGATTATCAGAGGAGTAAATCACTTGGGGACGTGCTGTTATAGGAAAATAATCAACTTCGGGGTGGTGACAGTGAGTACATATAACATATTTGATGCTGCTCAACTTTGTGAAAAGTTTTTAAAAATACTTAGTGCGGTTGAGTAACCAAGACTGATGGATGGGACACGACAGCAAAGCATTTTCTTTATATCTACATTCCATGACTGACAGCTCTGAAATGTCTCGCCCTGCAGCTGCTCATATCGGGCAACTAACGGAGCAGAGGTGCAGCTCCTTTTCCCTTGGATGTGCGACATAGAGAGAGAGAGAGAAACTTTCTCTCATTTGTCTCCTGAAAGCGTTGCATGATCAGAAGAATTCCTGCGATATCTTTCATCAGTCTCAGAGGTGAAGTTCTGATAAATATGTGCGTGATAAGACTCCTGGCTGCAGGTATGTGCCCGGCCTTGTCCCAGAAACACAGCCGCTCCAAGAGGAAAGGTTTACTCAACACCACACTGTCATGGGACAAATTCTCACATATCTGCTCAAAATGTTGTTGTTTTTTTGGTTGTTTTTTATTTATATTTTTATATATATATATATATATACACACATACACACGCGCACACACACACACACACACACACATACATACACATACAGTATCTCACAAAAGTGAGTACACCCCTCACATTTTTGTAAATATTTGTTTATATATTTTCATGCGACAACACTGAAGAAATGACACTTTGCTACAATGTAAAGTAGTGAGTGTACAGCTTGTGTCTAAACCGTTGGCAACAAAAGTGAGTACACCCCTAAGTGAAAATGTCCAAATTGGGCCCAAAGTATCAACATTTTGTGCAGCCACCATTATTTTCCAGCACTGCCTTAACCCTCTTGGTCATCGAGTTCACCAGAGCGTCACAGGTTGCCACTGGAGTCCTCTTCCACTCCTCCATGATGACATCACAGAGCTGGTGGATGTTAGAGACCTTGTGCTCCTCCACCTTCCATTTTAGGATGCCCCACAGATGCTCAATAGGGTTTAGGTCTGGAGACATGCTTGGCCAGTCCATCTACTTCACCCTCAGCATGTTTAGCCAGGCAGCGGTCGTCTTGGAGTTGTGTGTATATAACCCTCTCTGCTCCAGGGGCGCTGCATCATGGCAGACCCTGTGCTCTGACCTCAAAATGCTGGGGTATGCAAAGAAACTGTGCTGTAATGTACATGTGACTAATAAAGACTGATATATCATATATAACCAGAAATATTTTCCAGTTACGCCATTTTAGGGTTTGTTTCTTTTTAAAGCACACACGTATGAATGATGAATGAACAATCCCGGACGTTTGAAACCACAAATATGCGTCGACTGAGTAAGATTTGTTCTCCTAAACGCTGCTGTGTGCATTTATGGTTTGGCGAGATGTAAACGTCAGCGTTGAGGCTCTGAGGGAATTATGGGATATTTAAAAGAATTCAAACACCATAGGGCTGAGCTTGCATTATTATAAGTCAAGAACAAAAGGTCCTTGTGTAAATGCGTGTGTGTGTGTGTGTGTGTGTGTGTGTGTGTGTATGTGTATGCGTGTGTGTCTATGTGTGTGTGTGGGTGGTTGGATACACACACATACACACACACACACACACACACACACACACACACACATAAATGACGACCTTATCTTTCACGCATATTCATTCCTCTCCTCTGTGGCAAGTTCCAAATTTTTGGCAACAATATATAAGTTCAGTAGACTCGACCTCTCACACCACACACACGTCATTACATTTACCAAAAAACGAAAGACTGTGGAGAGTTAGGAAATGTAATGGAAAGAGAGAAAGTCTGTATAAAGCTCATTTAAAAGACAAGGGTCAACAATTTTGGATCTTCTTGGAGAAAATGAAATGGAACAATAAAACAAAAACAAGAAAACAAATGCACCCTGTCCTGGGTGTACCCCGCCTTGTGCCGGATGCTCCAGGTTCCCCATGACCCTGAAAAGGAGTAAGCGGTAGAAGATGGATAGATGGATGGATGGATGGAAGAAAACAAACGGGTTATAAAAAAGCACTGAAAGAAAGAAAGAAAGAAAGAAAGAAAGGTTCAAATGTAATTGGACAAACTAAGAGTCAGAAGTATTATCATTATTTTTTAATAACCCGTGGACATCACACTCTGCTGAGTTTCCTCCCTTGAGATGCTTTCCTTGGCCTTTACTTCAGCTGCCTTCAGTTGTTGTTTGTTTGTGGATCTTTTTGCCTTCAGTAACTGAAAAGCAGCTTAACTGGGTTGAGGTCATCGGGTATTTAAGAACATTTCATTTCTTTGCCTTAAGAAGCCCTTGGGTTGCTTTCACGGTATATTTCAGGTCATTATCCAGCTATAGTTAGCCGTCCTATCAGTTTTACAGCATTTGACTGAATCTGAGCAGAAAGTATAGCTCTATACACTAAAGAATTCATCCTGCTTCTTCTATCAGCAATAACACCAGTGACCCAGTTCCACTGGCAGCCATACATGCTTATGGCATAATTACACATTTTCTAAATATTCTAAGTATTATGGAGTATTATGCAGTATAATGGAGTATTATGAAGTATTATGGTGTATTTATGTAGTATTATAGAGTTTTATGGAGTATCATATAGTGTTTATGGAGTATTAAAGAGTATTATGGAGTATTATAAAATATTACAGCGTATTATGTAGTATTTATGGAGTATTATGTAGTACTATAAAATATTATGGCGTATTATGGAGTATTATAGATTATTATGTAGTGTTTATGGAGTATTGTGTAGCATTATAGAGTATTATGGCATATTATGTAGTATTATAGAATATCATAGATTATTATGTAGTATTATGGAGTATTATGTAGTGTTTATGAAGTATTATGGAGTATTTTGCAGTATTATATACTGTTTATGGAGTATTATGGAGTATTTTGTAGTATTATAAAAGGTATTATGGAGTATTATATACTGTTTATGGAGTATTATGTGGTATTATGTAGTATTATGGAGTATTATATACTGTTTATAGAGTATTATGGGTGAAATTAGTAAAAGTTTGCTGGTCCAGGCCCCATCCAGTAAACACCAACACATGGATTCAGTTCTAGCTGAAGTGTGTAAGTGTGTGGAAGCCCAGTGGGAGGCATTCAAGAGTGTGAGACAGACAGACGGAGAGATGGTGGGAGAGAGAGAGAGAGAGTGTGTGTGTGTGTGTGTGTGTGTTGTGTGTGTGTGTGTGTGTGTGTGTGTGCATGTATGGCACAGGAGCCAGTTAGTCTGACCCCACAGATGATAAGCTCCATCAGTAGGAGAAACACGCAGCGGCAGGCTGTTAGCGTGGAGTCAGATGGCTATCATTCTCTGCTTCACGGTTAAAGAGTGATTTAAATGCCTGCTGCAGGTCTTCCGTGTTTGTGTGTGTGTGTGTGTGTGTGTGTGTGTATGTGTGTGTCATAAATAATTTATTTCAACAACAATAACAATAACATTATTATTATTATTATTATTATTATTATTATTATTATTATTATTATTATTATTATTATCGTTATCATCATTATTATTATTATTATTATTATTATTATTAACAATAATCATGGAAAAAAGAAAATGCATGTTTATATAACTAAGAGATGATAAACAAATAAGAAAATCTAACAGCAGAAGGCACAATAAGATGGACACATATGGAAAGATCAGGTGCATAGAAATTACATCTTTATACGAGGTGTTGATTCGTTTTCTGCAACAGTGCAGGTTGATATTAATGCACTCATTCTGATAACTTCTCGTTTCTATAGCACCAGCAGATTCACAGGGGTTTCACATAAAAGGATTATTTTTTTTAAACGTCAGTAACTATGGTGATGTACGTTTTCTGTTATTTAGGAGTCTCCGGCATCAGCGCTTGTAACAAAGCCATAACTTTTCCCACACAGAGTTTACTCTTTACGCTGGGTTTTTAATTTATTTACTCTTATTTAGAGAATAGAGAGAAAGAATAAAGAGGGAGAATAAAGAGTGGGCTGATGAGGGAACAAGTGTTTATAGCTGCTATAACGTAAGCGACAACTAATGAACTTAACATTAAACGTATCTTTGTGCTTTTACAAGCAACACCTCAGGCATCTGCACAAACGATCCCCTTCTATCCATCTGTAGTCGACGATGGACGGAAATATTTCTCCTTCGCTGGTTATTATGCTGAATCGTTCCTCCTGTAACTGAGTGTTTATCAGCATGAACCTGCAGCGACCTGCTCACAGCCCCTATGTTCCAACTGGGTTACTGAAAACACACGGGCTTTTCCCATCCCTCGCTTCTCTGTCTCAGTTTCAGATCTGCAAGAAAGAAATGCGCACACTTTGTCTCCGCTCTGTCTCACTCTGATACACACACATACACACACACACACACACACGCTTTGTGACAGAGGGGTAGAACATCTGCTTTGCTGGCCCGTATTCAGAAGAACCATGCTGCTCAGAGTGTATAGTGAGAGAGTATAGTAATTGTGTGTGTGTGTGTGTGTGTGTCTGTGTGTGTGTGTGTATGTGTGTGTGGGAGTGTGCAGCTGTCTAGGCCGACCTCCATGTTGCCCTCTTCATTGTCTTGCCACTTTATTAGCCGTCATGGCAGAATTTACATCCTCGACACACACGGCTTTCTCAGGGCATAAATTTCCCAATACGGCGTTGCAACATAACGTCGCATTTCTTTATTACGTTATTTTCTTTTTCAAATCTACTCTGACTGTCGCATCTCGCTGTATGTTGTGTCGTGAGTTAGTTGTTAGTTCATGTGTACTTTTAATATCTGTGGGGGAAGAGTTCTAACTCACGTTATAGCAGCTATAAACTGTGGTTCCTTCAACTGCTTGTCTTTATTCTCTCTCTTGAAGTTAATAAGATGGAAAATAAATAAACACAGCTTGTCATGTTTAACGTCTGGCTGTTGCAAAGCTCTGACACTGGAGACTCCTTCCATACATGTTACATAAACATCTCCTCACAAGTTCAGCATACATACGTTGTTTTTTTTGTTTGTTATTGTTTTTGATTTTTTTCTTTATGATCAACATAGTTCAACAATACAACCCACTGGAGCTGCTCTTTAATGTTTTTAATGACAAATCAGATTTCACCTCCAAATCTTTCAGGTTTCCTTATCTCTGTATACTTTGCAATATCTCTCTCTCTCTCTTATATATATATATATACACACACAAAATAAAATTTATACTCTTTATGACACTTTATTTGCACTGTGTGTAGTTGTACTATCATGTGGAAATGTTGATGGATGCAAGAAAAAAGAAGGAACATCAAACACTGTAATGTTTTTTCATGGACGTTTGTGTGGAGTCATTCTGCTGTTACACATCCTGCTGTTTTTCTCTTTTCCCCTCTCGACACCCCCGTCTCTCTGTCTCTCTCTCTCTGTCGCTCTGTCTCTCTCTCTCTCTTTCTCTCTGTCTCTCTCTCTCTCTCTCTCTCTCTGCCTGCAGGCTGTGACCTGCACATACAGATGCTCAGACAAGGTAGGCACGCACCGCCTGCGCTTTGTGTGTGTGTGTGTGTGTGTGCGTACACGTGCATGTTTTCCAGTAAACCTGTCTAATCGTTTCACTTATGCTAGTCTCCCTCTGCACACTCAGCTCTGATAAATGGCCCTTCATTACACACACATACACACACACACACGTTAAATGAAACCTGGGGCAAGAAATCACAGCTGTCTGATAATAATGATAATATGCTTTGTATATTTTTTTTTCAGCCTGAGTGTGTAGAGTGTGTGCAGAGTGTGTAGAGTGTGTGTAGTGTGTATAGAATGTGTATAGAGTGTGTGTAGAGTGTGTAGAGTGTAAAGTGTGTGTAGAGTGTGTAGAGTGTGTAGAGTGTGTGTAGAGTGTGTGAGTGTATAGAGTGTGTGTAGAGTGTGTGTAGTGTGTAGAGTGTGTAGAGTGTGTGTAGTGTGTATAGAGTGTGTGTAGAGTGTGTAGTGTTTGTAGAGTGTGTGTAATGTGTGTAGTGTGTGTGTAGAGTGTGTGTAGAGTATATAGAGTGTGAGTAGAGTGTGAAGAGTGTGTGTACAGTGTGTAGAGTGTGTGTAGAGTGTATAGAGTGTGTGTGTAGTGTGTAGAGTGTGTAGTGTGTGTATAATGTGTGTGTAGACTATATGTAGAGTGTGCAGAATGTGTGTGTACAGTGTGTAAAGTGTGCGTAGAGTGTGTAGAGTGTGTGTAGAGTGTGTGTAGTGTGTGTAGACTGTGTGTAGAGTGTATAGAGTGTGTGTAGAGTGTAGAGTGTGTGTAGTGTGTGTAGAATGTGTGTGTAGAGTGTGTAAAGTGTGCGTAGAGTGTAGAGTGTGTGTAGTGTGTGTAGAGTGTAGAGTGTGTGTAGTGTCTGTAGAATGTGTGTGTAGAGTGTATAGTGTGTGTGTAGAGTGTGTGTAGTGTGTGTAGAATTGTGTAGTGTATAAGGTATAAAGTAGAGAGTGTAAATGTGTGTATGTGTGTGTAGAGTAGGAGTGTGTGTAGTGTCTGTAGAATGTGTGTGTAGAGTGTATAGTGTGTGTGTAGAGTGTGTGTAGTGTGTGTAGAATGTGTGTGTAGAGTGTGTAAAGTGTGTGTGTAGAGTGTGTGTACAGATCTGATCTGATGATGCAGTTTTAATGACCTCATCTGCTGCTAAATTCTGGATGGTGATTGGTCAGAAGGAGTTGATTAGTTTTCTATAACAGCAGCTCTAACAGTAGTGCAGCTGCACATCAAAGGGTTATTTATCATTAATACGCTGTCTGATACGTTATCGTGTCCATAGAAACATCCATAGGGACGTGTACAGCGGACGCTCCAAATAATCTTTTGTAGGCTATTATCATTTTTTTGCTCAGTTGCTCCTTTGCTCATTCATTCCCTCACTCCTCCGTTCATTCATTCACTCCTCCATTCACTCCTCTGTTAATTCATTAATTCCTCCATTCACTCCTCTATTCATTCATTCACTCCTCCATTCATTCATTCACTCATTCATTCACTCCTCTATTCATTCATTCACTCATTCATTCACTCCTCCATTCATTCATTCACTCCTCCATTCACTCCTCCATTCATTCATTCACTCATTCATTCACTCCTCCATTCATTCATTCACTCATTCATTCACTCCTCCATTCACTCCTCTGTTAATTCATTAATTCCTCCATTCACTCCTCTATTCATTCATTCACTCCTCCATTCATTCATTCACTCATTCATTCACTCCTCTATTCATTCATTCACTCATTCCTTCACTCCTCCATTCATTCATTCACTCCTCCATTCACTCCTCCATTCACTCCTCCATTCATTCATTCACTCATTCATTCACTCCTCCATTCATTCATTCACTCATTCATTCACTCCTCTATTCATTCATTCACTCATTCATTCACTCCTCCATTCATTCATTCACTCCTCCATTCACTCCTCCATTCATTCATTCACTCATTCATTCACTCCTCCATTCATTCATTCACTCATTCATTCACTCCTCCATTCATTCATTCACTCATTCATTCACTCCTCTATTCATTCATTCACTCATTCATTCACTCCTCCATTAATTCATTCACTCATTCATTCACTCCTCTATTCATTCACTCCTCTATTCATTCACTCATTCATTCACTCCTCCATTCATTCATTCATTCATTCACTCCTCCATTCACTCCTCTATTCATTCATTCACTCATTCATTCACTCCTCTATTCATTCATTCACTCATTCATTCACTCCTCCATCCATTCATTCACCCATTCATTCACTCCTCTATTCATTCATTCACTCCTCCATTCATTCATTCATTCACTCATTCATTCACTCCTCCATTCATTCATTCACTCACTCATTCATTCACTCCTCTATTCATTCATTCACTCCTCCATTCATTCATTCATTCATTCACTCCTCTGTTCATTCATTCACTCCTCTATTCATTCATTCACTCCTCCATTCATTCATTCACTCATTCATTCATTCATTCACTCATTCATTCACTCCTCCATTCATTCATTCACTCACTCATTCACTCCTCTATTCATTCATTCACTCCTCCATTCATTCATTCATTCATTCATTCACTCCTCTGTTCATTCATTCACTCATTCATTCACTCCTCCATTCATTCATTCACTCATTCATTCACTCCTCCATTCCTCCATTCATTCACTCCTCCATTCATTCATTCACTCCTCCATTCACTCCTCCATTCATTCATACACACATTTGCTCAAATTCTCCTTCACTCATTTGTCCCCTCTTTCCTTTGCTTATTTGTTCCTCCCCTCTTTCGTTCCCTCACTCCGTCACTCATCCATTTCCTCATCCACTTACTTCTTTTACTTGTCTTGATTTATTAGTTTCCTCGCTCCTTCACTCATTCACTTTCTCACTCATTTTCTTGTTTGTTCCCTCACTCCTCCACTCATCTGTTTCGACATTAACAGACTTGTAATCACTGATACGGTGAAGTTTTCCGTGAGGGGAAATGTATTTATTTAATGTTCATGGAAGTGTCCGAATGTTGAACGCGTGATAGTGCCCTGAGCGGATGTTTTATCCGGAGATTATAAACTGCTCCTGAATGGGACTGAAAGTGAGAGTCAGTCATGGGGCTTATATGTAAAGTGCTGCTCAGACTAGCAGAGAGGAGGGGGTATACTCATTTTTTTCTTCTACACATACCTTCTCTCTTCTGAAACTTGCATGGACAAGCTTGTAAACAACTGACTTTAAGGTGGCGACCCAGGCACAGACGCTGACACACTTCTACACACACCTCTCCTGCAATAGGTCTCTAATAATAGACTGCACTCTGTTGCCAGTTAATCAGCTAACTCAGTGCACACTGCTTTTCCAAACACACTTCACACACTTTACGCTAAGTTCTGGACTTCTATAGCTTCCATAGCTAACTGCGTTCCAGTGTTTCTACTCGATTTGTGTCACAATTTTAGAATTTGATCAGCAGATAGGATCAGAACCCAAAAATATTTGACACCTTGTTCAATTTATGTTATACGTCAACTCGGCTGAATCCTGGACTCCGATTGGTCAGAAGGTTTTGATTATTTATACTATCACAGCAGCTCTGACGTTTGTGCACCTTCAAATCACAGGTTTATATATTAATGCACGTGTTCTGTCTATCGCTTCTATAGTATCAGCTCGTTCACAAAATGTGTATAATCATTGACATGGTGACATTTTTCTGCAAGGAGAAATGTGTAGTTTTGTTGGAAGGAGCCTCCAGTGTCAGCGCTTGGTAACGGTCAGAGTTAAAGCTGTAACTTTAACTTTGCTGTAACTTTTATCTCTTATTAACTTAAAAAGGGAGAAAAAAAGAGAGAAGCTGGTGAGGGAATGAGTGTTTGTAGCCTTCAAAGCATGATGTGTTGTTCTTGAATAAATAAATTGAAACATCTAATTGTTAGAAAATTACTGTGGCATAAGTGGAATAAAACACATTCTGTTTTATTAAGAAAGTAATAATCCTTCAGGCTGTCAGGCATTATCACTCATGAGTCACTCGTTATTTTACTTAATCCTATCAAATGCCCCAAAACAGTATAGACGCTCACCGATACAACATCTTTCTCACTATTGTAGTTCTCTAGTACCATTAATGAAGGGTTAGTGCAGACTTCTAACTGCTGTTATTATGCAAAAGTTATCCCAGTTACGTTACAGTTGGGGAAAAACATGACCAAAGATGTATTATAAAGTAATAGTTAATGCATAAGAAGCAATGCTCAGTGTTCACAATGCAGCGAACGATTAAGACTGGGAATTCCATTGTACATGGCAGAGGGCGTGTCTCAATCAGCTCCCATAGGTGGTGAATCGGTGTGTGGTGTACACGAGTTAGGGCACTGCTAAAAATCTTGGCTCATTACACACTGGGACACTGATGACTCACGTTGTAAAATGTCCCCACTAACAGTTATCAGCAACAACAGGCAGGACCAATATCATTCTGACATGGTACAGTAAATCAGGAAGTGTAAATTTGTTAGCTTAATCGCACGCGTTTCTGTCATGGGACTTCAAGCAGGATCGTAGCAAGCGAGTGGATTTTTTAAAAATCATTAAATGCTTAAAACTCAAACAAAGCGTGTATAGAATGTCAAATAATTAAAAACAACAATGATAACGAACTACTTACATTTGTAGATGAAGCTGGCTGAGTTGTCTGCCATTTTTGTTTGGGCTGAGAGGCTTCAGAACACATGACATCATTTCCAGTAAGGGAACATAATGAGCATCCTGGTTGTTGTGGTGCATTGTGGGATTTTTTTAGGAAGTGAACCGGAAGGATTTTTGCGACCGAGACAGCCCTTAAAATGGCCGCCTCTCCGATCAGCACCCTGACTACTTGAGACGCACCCAGGAGTTTCGAGTTCTGCGTACTTGAACTGAACTATTAGGGAACTATTATGTTTATATGTAATAAACATGGATCTCCTCGTATACTGGAAATTAATTCTTATGTTTTAGGAATTCATGAGTGGAAATGTTTTTGCCATGTTCATTACGTCATTGATTGTTTTAGAATTAAATGCTAAAACGTTAAAAGACCTGACAGTAATGTTTTCTTTGCTGATGATTAGAGGTTCTAGATTTCTAAAGAGGCCTTGTGGGAACTCATTTCTGAAAGGGAAACCCCCGTTTAGTGGAGGTTGTGGAGATGTAGCGAGAAGCCCAAACTAACCCTGAGGGACGTGTCAGTGCTTAAGTATGCAAGTCTGAAGTGCAGTAATAAGAGAAGCACACACACACACACACAGACACACACACACACACACATATAACAACACATTAATGTAATATTAATATACGTAACAATGAGGAAGGATGTGTACTTGATGTCTGTTACATAACACTGAAAAACAAACTTAATCTTCACAACTAAATTTTGTGAAAAATATTTTTTTAATTGTGAGAAGTCCTGATTTACCCCTTTGCCTTTTCAGTGCATTTGAATTAATTATTGCAATTATGAGGTCATAAAATGTAAATTTAGATGTACAAAAAAGATTCAAAAAAATATTTTACCAACAACTTTTCATAAATACAAAACGTGTACAATTTTGTAAAAAATATATACAACGATTTTATTTATTAATCGACTAAACGTTCAGGTTTTAAGACATTTTAAAGGTTTTTTATGTTCAACATTTCTCTCAAACAATACTAAGATAGTTGCCCTTCAACACTCAAGCGTGATGAAAAGAGTTGAGACGGTCTTTTTTTTTTAAAAAAAGTCATTCTCGAAAACTTTGGTGAATGTTCTGTAAAAAGAAAAAACACGAATAAATGGGTTTAAAATGGCTGAAATGACTACAGTGTAATAAATAAAGGTACTACACTGGGCTTGTTCTTGTGTCTGGACGTGTTTTGTTCAGGTGTATGTGACCTAGCTTTAATTAGATTTTAGAGTAAAGTGTTAAAGGCTCTATGGTGCTCAGTAAGGTCCAGTAATGTTCCTCAAATCACTCAAAAGGTACCAAAGATAAGGGTAATTCCATTGCAAGACGGAAAAATACATATTGGTACTTTTATTTCTGGAAGTGTATAGTATATAGGCCTACAGTAATATGTCACTGTGAGTGTTTCAAGGCCCAGGCTCACCTTTCCCCTCATACACACAGTGTGATGTAGAACATTCCTATCTGGACAGGAAAGTGCTCAATCTGGCAACCTTCCTTGCGCAACATGCCTCTAACCTCTGACCCCGGCCAAAAACTATTCCAACTATTTGAAGTGCGAAAGGAGGCGGAGGAAAAGCTGAAAGGAGAGCAGACATATGCAGGGTAGAAAGGGACAAAATTCTTTCAATCACACGCTTGTTTACATTTTGTTCGGGAGTGAAGTGTCTTTGCCTGCAAAGTGAACTGTAAAAATTAAATCAAACTGAAGAATGAAGTTTGGTGCGTGATGTTCGCGTCATTAGTTTTGCAAAGGAACTAGCTATAAAATGAATATAACTAACATATAAATAATGCTTTTAGCTAACAGATCATTTCTACACGCCATAGAGTACCGTACCGGTGTCAGAAACCACATCAGACGTGACTCCAAGACAAACACAGTAACAGTAAGTTGTTCTCGTAAACATCAGACATCAGACATGACTCGGTTGATAGACGAGATTTGAGATAAGAGGACCAATGTGTAGGGTACATTTCATTTCATTGCATTATAGTTGCATTATACAGTAGTTTTAATTCCTGGTCATTTAGAGAGAGAGAAAACGAACACTAGATGGCGGTACAGACATGGATGTCATTTGCATTATGAATAACTAATATTTCCATTTCTCTAATTCACTTCAGCTTTTGGCAGGATTAAGGTATTAAATGATGGGTACCTCAAGTATCGTAAACTGGCATGCAGCACCTTTTACGCGATAAGAGGATAAAGGCGTCCAATTTCGATTCTCAAAGGTATAAATATTATATAAAATAAATAAATAAAATCCTGCTTGCAAACCCACTCATAGCTAAAAACATGTTTTTGTTATTTGAAATGAGTAGTAGGCTCTCGGAGCTACTGTAAACAGCTTTTACACACCCCTGTGTTTTGGTATTCAGTATTCAATCATGAATCTGTTCATTCAGCGATGGGTTTGTGTGAGACTTCGAGAGAGAGAGAGAGAGAGAGAGATCAAAGAAATAAAATATAGCAAATCGCCAAAAAAAAGGTTTATTTCTTTTATTTTATTGCACATTTTAACATTTAATACGTTTCTAAATTTCTTCTGCGTTTCTGTTTTTAAATTTAATTATGGAAAAATGCAAATGCAGAGAAGGTGATAGAAATTATGGCCCGGTCTACCCAGCATACAGAGAGCGAGAGAGAGAGAGAGAGAGAGAGAGAGAGAGAGAGAGAGAGAGAGAGAGACACAGACACAGACACACGTACACACAGTAGAGAAAGAGAGTGAGAGACGGAGCTCAGAGGATGAGATGGAGCCGCGGCTGGAGAAACGCGATCCGGTCTCCCCGAAGCGGCTCTGCTGAACCCCGGGGGCGGGAGAACCGAACCGGGGCAGCCGCGGAATGGCCGATCCTCTGCGGCGGACTCTGCTAGCCAAACTCCGGGGGAAGAAAGCCAAGAAAGGCTCGGTGCCGGTCGACTGGAGCAACGAGGAAGGTAAAGAGAAAGTTTTGCGCACACGAGACGCTCACAGTCAGCGCGCGGCCGCCGCCATCGCGGAGCTGGATTACGTGCCGAGCGCGATGAGAGGTAAGCAGGGCTGTGTGTACGGGGGGTTAGAGCGCACGGGTGCACGCTGGGCCGACGAAAACGAGCCGCGCGTGCACGTACACGCCGGTCAGGGGGGCGATCAAAGCGGCGGATACGGGGGGCAAGACGCACAGAAGCTCTCGGGGGTCTCCTGTCAGACGCACGAGCTGTTCTTGGCGAACCAAGTGATCAGGCAGCCGGTCGCAGTTCCGCGGAGACACACCGAGGGAGACTCAATAGGGTTCGGAAACTGCAATGAGGTTCCCTTTATGCCTGCGACGGACACCGTAAATAATGCGCAGCGCCGAGAACCTGCTTTCAAACCCAACACGACCAAAGAACAGCATGTGGCGGTGGAACGATGTCTGAACGTTGGCAGACCAGAACCTGACGGAACCAAGATGGACCGTTCAGATCCACCTAGTGTGTTCCAGTATCTTCATTCCGAGCACGACTTGATCCGGACAATCGAAAGTTCTCTGGAGCTTTGCGAAGCTTTCAGCATGCCTTCTTTGCAGAGTCCGACCTTTTTCCCCACGGAGCTGGAGATAGTAGATGCTGACTTGGCTCCACGCCTGGTGTGCGCAAGAGAGGGAATGAATCGCCACAATTCCATAGACAGTGAGGACGATGACTACTATGATAATGAAATCCTACCGTTTTATGAATCCGGCAAAGAGCTGAACAACAGCGAAGGTCCATCTGGAACTTCTTTGCACCCACTGCAGTCCAAGTCTGAGCGGACAGTTGACTCCAGCGCTCAGGAAACAGACAGGCTCAGGAGTCAACTCAAAGAAGCGTACTACCTCCTGATAAACGCCATGGATGGGATCGCTTTTGATGGTCAGGTGCAGCCAAATGGTTATGTGGAGCAAAGCAGCAGCTCGAGTCAGTCTCGTGAAAGCATGAGCGTGAGTTCTGATTCTTCCACGAGGCTCTCCAGGTCCTCTGGAGAACATGGCCACCATTGGACCCTTCCGAGTCCTGGAGAAAGCAGTGCCGCTGAACGTGGGAGGAGTTCTCGGAGGAGCAAAAGTTTGCAGAATCTTCTCTTGGCCCAAAGGAGGCCTAATCTGCAGCGCTCCATGAGTGACGGTGGTGTCAGGTATCCTGTGCAGGAAAACCAAGGTGAGCCATGCTCCGAAAACAGGAGCCTCGCTGAAAACTTGCCAGTCGATACACCTCCATTGGCACATGGTGGAAACCTGGATTTGGAGACTGCAGCTACCGAACCCATGGTTTCAGAGCATGCAGAGGAAGTGGAGAACATTACTCATCAGCATCCTTCTGACGGAGTTCCCCCCAGAACAACTGAGCCATTCCGCTCAAAGCAGATGAATCTTACCAGGCATGTTGGAATGAGTGCAGGAAAACCTCCCGGGGTCACCGTTAACAAGATGCAAGAATGGATGCACAGGGGCCGCATGCTTTCTTCAGAGATGAGGCAGAGAATCGCCGGATCCTCCTCACATGGAGTGGCTCAAGAGCGCCATGGAAATGAGTTCCAAGCCTGGGCCAAAACCTTCAGCCAGGCCAACACTATGGAAAAAAACGGAACCGTGCACCCTTCAAGTGGGCATCACCCAGGTACGAACAGCCACGGGGACTGAAGAAACTTCTCTCCGTCATTCTCTCTCCTTCTGTCTGTGTTTCTCTGTCTTCCCCTGTCTCTCGGGAATACACCCGTACCTCCTCACCCTCATTATTTCAACCTCAGCCATCACGGATCTCCTGATTCTGCTCCTCTAGTCTCCATGTAACCGGTGGTGGGTCCATGGTTTCTCCATTCCTCTTCCTATCTAACAAAAGGTTCATGTAGCTAGGTGCACGCTGGTGGAGGGCTCACACTGGTACACTTCATTACTAACACTCTGGTGGTGAGGGTCATCGTTATACCAAATCATTCTGCACAGTTTTTTTAAATTCCTCAAATATTTTACACTGCTCAAATCTTATCTGCTGAAGCCGAGTTGGTTTCAAAGTTGATTTGAGTCTCCCTGGCCAGTGACTTGTATCAGGAAACTTAATTCTGCCTTTGTTCCCAGCAGCACGTACAGCTTCTAGATTGAGAAGACCAATTTGTCTGACATTATTAGATAATCATAATGGGTACAGACTGGATAATAGCTGCAGGTCTGCACTGATTTGATGATGTTCCGCACATGGAAAACAACAGGCAAATGGGAACCACGCATGGGAAGAAGATCTTGATAGATCTGTAGTGTTTCATTCCATGTCCTCAGAGATACGATTTTCTTGCGTGTAAATAAAGCAGGCATTGTTCAGGTTTAGTATTTTGGAAGCAAAATGTTTCCTTTGCGTTGTTCGCTTGTCATTACAGTTATACCCCGGCCGTGTGTCTGTGCTGATTCAGTATAACACGTCATGGTGCGGTGAGGGCTACGATTTGGTGGAAAGAGTTTGGCTCCTGAGTTGTTCCTTCAAAACTTTCAGTTTTCGGATTTTGGAAGCTACTTTCTGTTCGCTGGAAGATCTTGTTGTGTTTGTAGCATTTTTCTTCCTCTTATCTTCTCAGAAAGTTTGTCTGAAACAGCACAGCACACTTTTTTTATGGGGAAGTTTGAATTTTGGAGGCTAATTCCTCGCACCTTATTAGCTAATCATTATGTTTACAACTCAAATCCACAGCTACATCTGTGCTAATTTGAAATTAAATATTATCAGACAGATTTTATACAGGAACGGACATGTTTTGGTTGGAGATCTTTCTAGATCAGTAGCATCTCTCTCTCTCTCTCTCTCTCTCTCGGATTTCTTTGCTAATTTGTCTCACCTGACTAGATAATAATAAAGTCTGCATCTCAGAAAATGGCTACGTCTGTGTTGATTTGAAAGGACCATAATTTGATGGAAGATCTTTGCAGATCTTTAGTGTGCCATTCTGTTGTCCTCAGAGCTGTGTGTGTGTGTGTGTGTGTGTGTGTGTGTGTGTGTGTACACATCACTGCTGTTATTATCCTGCTGCTCTGGGTTCTGAGGGAAAATCCAGTGGCTCATACATGGCTATAATTGTATTGGTGTGTAGGATGAGTGGAAATTTGTGTTCTGGAGTGGAGACAAAATGGCAAAGTCTTTCAAAATGCTTTGTGTGTGTGTGTGTGTGTGAGAGAGAGAAAGAGAGAGAGAGTTAAAATATGTCAAGGGAATTGTTTGTTTTAGACAGTGCAACTGTTTTTAACAGGCTTTTAACATATGCAAACTCACAGATGTTGGTACTGTGTTGTGTGTGTGTGTTTGAGAGAGAGAGAGAGAGAGAGGTAGAATGAAGGCTGAAGGAGCCTGACATCAGATACAGTGTTCTTAATGATCTCCCACCATGCACTTCAGCCAACTCCAGAAGCTCCCTGCTGCTTCCTCATTCACGACTGCTTCCTGATCTCAGATCAGTTTCCACAACCTTCCACGGGCCCTAAATCATTCACTGCTCTGATCTTGGGTCAGGTCTCTGAGCTGTATGATACCTTCCTTTCATATGCATTCCTGTGCTATGGAAACGTGACACTCTGGGAGGGAATATTTGGCATACTTGTCGTGCGGCTTGTTTGTGTTTGGTTACTTAACACAGAGGATAAAGAAGCAGCGATTACGCATTCGTTCAGGCCGACGGGATTATTCGTTCCGGTTAGCCTCGGGTTACCTAAAGAAGAATGATGGCATTGATTTGTGCTGTGTATGACTTGCTGTAATACACTCTGTAATACACAGCTCACTCTCAGATAAGTGTATCTACTTGATTACGTTGGTTTCTCTGTGTAGATACTAAATGTCTTTAATAACAAAATATGAAAATTTTTACAAAGTGACAGAGTTTTCTGGGTGAACAAGGGGGAGCTTTAGCCTGATCAATTTAGTTTTGTAAGATTTGCAGATTTGTAAAAAATTTGCGATGCGACTTTCAGAGTTTTTTTTTTAACGGAAAATTACTTGAATTGGCGAAATCACAATCGCACGGAATAATTCTGCACGCTCTTTCTCAGAGATGTTTGTTGGTAAACGAGAGCTTTTCGATGTACTCACGTTTGATGCACTTGAATCGAAGATGACTTCGACTGAACGCACGTCCGAACGATGTCACATGATGCGTCTCGGCTCGAATCTGCAGAAAATCTGAAAAATTGTGAGTGCCTCAAAATACTACAGCGTTCGTGTCATTTTCCGGTCATTCGTGCAATCGCAAAAATCCTGGAAGGAGTTTTTATAGCAGCTGTGAACCGTCGTTCCCTCTCCAGCCTCTCTTTATTTGTCTCTCGCAAAGTTAAAAAACAGAGAAAACGTAAAGAACTTCCTCTGTTCAACAACTGATGTCGGAAAACTGTTACACTGGAGACTCCTTCCATAAACGTCAAATAAACATCTTGTAAAGTAAAAACTTCACCAACACCATATTTTTACACGTGATTTGCAGCTGCTGTTATAGAAAATGACTCACCTTCCAACCAATCAGAATTCAACACTGCTGTGGTGTAATACTGTAATAATGTCATTATAACAATAATAACAATCTTAATAACTTCCTCCTGGCTCAACCATATGAACATGAAGTCTGTGTGTGTGTGTGTGTGTGTGTGTGTGTGTGTGTTTGTGTTTTGTGACTAAGGTGACAGTCAGTGACTCGTGCGAGCGATCTGTTTCAGAGCTTCCTCATTTCTCCTGGTCTGAGAACAGATAAAGTGGGATGCACGATATATATATAAATAAATGTGTGTGTGTGTGTGTGTGTGTGTCTTTGGTCTCAAATTCTCTGCGTGTGTGTGCATGCTCCTTCAGTAACGAAAAACCCTTCAAAAGAAACAAGACGGCAGCATCTAGCACAACACAGACCTCAATATAGCAACCACAACCATAGCTCCTTCTCTCTCCCTCACACACACACACACACACACACACACACAAACACAAACCTCTGTGTGTGGTTGATTTGATAAAAACAGGTTGGTACACACCACACACACCAGTTAAATTGCTCCCTCTTCACCACACACACACACACACACACACACACATAAACACACACACACACACACACACACACAGCTGTTTTCTCAGCTCTAACACAGAATTGTTACATTTATGAATTAAAAACAGACTTTTTTGGTTATAAACCATCACAGTGCAGTATCTGTAGATTTAGCAACAAAATGTCTGATAACAACTTGTTAACATTTATCTACAGAACCTAAAATAGGTAGCTAGTATAAATATGCTAATAACTAAAACAAATCATGCTAAACATTTATATTGAAAACCGGTAAATAACTAGTTCCTGTGAGCTACAGTAGTGAACTAATTTAGCTCATGTTAGTGATGGGAAAAATTGTAATATGCTTATTACACGCTAAACATAACATGCTAATCTGAAACTTGTATCTACTGAATGTGTGCATAAGCTATAGTAGCTAGTTAGTGAAGTTAGTAAAAGTTAGTAAAAAAAACTAACTAAAACATTTTACCATGTTCAGCTGCTGTTAAACATGTGACTGAGAAAACGCAACGCAAATCGAGATTCGGACACAAAATTTTTCCTAACAAATGTGAGCCTAGCTGTATGCTAATAAATACAGGCTAGCTGTATGCTAACATTATCGACAGTAACATTACTGTTTGGATACGTCTGATAAAAAATGTACTCAAATTTTGTAATTGCATAGAATGTCTTAGTTAGTAGTAGCATAGCATACCTACGATTGTGAGGGTAATGAGGTGATGTTGGGTTGTCATCGTGACATTTCGAATTAGCAAATTATGCATATTTATAGATTTGTGCACTTGAAGGTGTAGACAAATTCTTTGGCCATTTTACTAGTGTCTCGGTGTGTGTGTGTGTGTGTTTGTGTATGTGTGTGTTTCAGAAGAACAGAATCACTCGAGTCTTCGGCTGAGAAAGAAACAATAATGCCTTTCCATTCATCATTTCAATCTGAAGAGCAGCACTTGCACTAATCCCGCACTAAAGCTCTGTGGTCACACGTGCATGTGTGTGTGTGTTTGTGTGTGTGTGTGTGTGTGTGTGTGTGTGCATATTACGGACTTGGGCTAGTAGAAAGTATGCAAGTGTGTGAAGGAATGAAAAGATGGCGTTTCTCAAAGTGCTTTCACTGAGCCAGGTTTGCATCAGGACTGTAATAGCTGAGATCATGCTAACGTTAACATCAGAACTGTAATAGCTGATATCATGCTAACGTTAATGCTAATATGGTCCTACGGTTAGCTCTATTGAGATATTAAATGCCAAGAAAATCAAATAACGTGCAAATTGTTCATTATATTTACAAGCTACCAATGTTACAAAGCTGAAATATGTACCCGAGCTAATAAAGGATCGCTACCTGAATGACCTTTTGCTAATTTTATGCAAATCCTAATACGAAGTAGCGCTCATCTAGGCAGCTAAAAAAAAACCTTAATAATAACAACATTTTCATTAAAGTTCCTCAAAAGACTGTAAATAATGTTTTGCTAATAAAAGCGAATACTGTTATAATAATATTTAACAGATTAATGTTATGTAATAATTCAAATTGATATTATAGACGCATGACTCTTATAGCTGTTGCATATGCTAATGCTAACATAACATGTAGCTAATAAAGCCTGCTAAGCTAATGTGGATGAGAATATGCGGGTAGGGTTAGCATTGTGTGTTTTGTGCGTCAAGTTTTTTGATTTTCTGCTTCTCTGATAACTGATGTAGGACTGTGTGAGAATCTAAGGCATTTATTGGACATTACTGAGTTTATTGGACATTATTAAACATTTATTGGACACTAATGAATGTTTATTGGACAATAATGTTTATTGGACATTATTCAAAGTTTATCGTATATTATTGAACGTTCTGCGAAGCCTACAGTGATGTTGATCCAACTCTTTATACATTTTTTTATCTAATAAACTTCACTTGAGTTGTTAAAGTAATGAAACAGTCCTTGAAATGGCAGTGACTTGGGAAAGAAAACAAGGGCCTATTAAAATGTTTTGGAACATGGTCTTGGTCTCCTGAAACAGACGTGTGCTGTCTCACAAGCTCGTAACATCATACGTGTTATGTTTATGTTTTTTCAGCAATGACACGGATGTTCTGTGTTACAGTCCTTCAATCGTTAACCTCCAAACGGCCGTAATGATATAGCCGGCTCTGCTTCCCTCACACTTATTTCCCTCCCCACAAGTGAAAATATTTAGCCGTGAGCGTAATTAAGAGGTTGCGTGAGACCGTGTTTCCTGCAGGAATAAAGAACGTGTCATTAACACACCAAAGAGAGAGAGAATGTGTGGGGAATGTATATCAAAACAACCTTTACAGTAGTCTGCTCAGCGTGTCGCAGCAGGACTCGGATTGGCCGCCGCTTATGAGTGAAATCCACAAAGCTCGTGTCTCATAACCAATTTTTAGTGATCATAAATCTCTGCTGCTTTTGAAAAAGCGGATACTCTCTTTCACTCTCGCTGTGAATGTAACTCACTCTACTTTCTCAATCTGAAAATACAAAAGCGCAGACTCGTAACGGCGTCTATCATATCGTGCTCCAGGCGACGGGTGTGTTTACTTTTCCTCATTCTGTTTGTTTAGGCGGAGAAGCGCTACTTTTTCATTCATGTCTATACTCACTGTGTGTAAACATTTTGGTTTGGTGGTATTTACGGATGTGTGTGTGTGTGCGCGTGCGCAAGGGTGTGTTTATATGCAAGTTTGTGGAACTTTGAAAGGACCAAGTGCCCCTATAATAAACATTTAGACCTCAAGAGGACCTTTGACTGGTTCTCAAAAAGAAAAGTGCTTTTGCAAATTGCAAAAACCAAAACGTTTATTTGAAAACCCATATGAGAAAATAGATTTCCTTCTGGTTACTGCAGTTAAGGTCACTGAGGTGAATCTGGTTAAAGTCATTGAGGTGAAGTTTAAATTTACTAAAAGGTAAAGATTCAATGTACTTGGGTTAAAGGGTAAAGTCACTGAGGTGAATTTTGAAATTAGTGTCATAAAGGGTAATGGTTACTGAGGTAAATGGTAAGGTTACTGAGGTAAAGGGTAAGGTTACTGAGGTAAAGTTTGAAACTAGTGAAGGATAAAGTTGCTGAGGTAAATGTTAAAGTTACTGAGGTAAAGGGTACATACAGCTGTTGACGTAAAGGGTAGGGTTACTGAGGTAAAGGGTAAGGTTACTGAGGTAAAGTTTGAAACTAGTGAAGGATAAAATTACTGAGGTAAAGGGTAAAGTTACTGAGGTAACGGATACATTTTATGAGGTAAAGGATAAAGCTGTTGAATGTAAAGGCTAGTGGTGAGGATGGTGTTGGTCGTGATGATGGTGTTGGTGGTGATAGTGGTGGTGTTAACTGATGTTCTTGTTGGTGGTGATAGTGTTGATGGTGATGGTGTTGGTGATAACAGTGATAGTGATGTTGTTGATGATGATGATTGTCTCTCTCTCTCTTTCTAGTACCTGTGATGGACCCCAGGGACTCCTGCACTCGTCCAGTTCCTCTAAACTCCATCACCGTCTCCAAGAAGCGTAACTGGCTAAATCAGAGCTCCACGCGGCCCTCACCACTCTCCGCCGAGGACGACCACACACACCCTCCACAAGTACACACTCAGCCACAAACTCGCACTCATCCGCACAATCATGCACCCCATGTCTCCGCCTCCGACCCTGCCGAGGAGAACGACGCGGACGACGAGGGTGAGATCTGGTACAACCCGATTCCTGAGGAGGAGGAGGTCGAGCTCCAACGTGGCGAGTATGGCGCAAGAGTGCTGAGACGGATGAGTGATGAGGACGGGGGCAGAGCCTCTACTACTTCCAGGGATTCTGGGAACTCTAATGCAAGTCATTCCAGCGATCAGAAACATGTGTTCAGACAGATGTGCAGATCACAGGAGGAGAAACCCACAATACGGCCTACAACTACAGGTGTCTCTTCTTCATCTACACTTTCTTCTTCTCTCCGTCCTTCTTTTCTTTCTCCTCTTTTTCACTACTTGCTGACTCTTAACAGTAACTGATGAGCTCAGCTTTTTCACAGCTTTGTGTGGCTTTCTATAATAACATTGTGTCTTTGTGACTTACTACAACTCTGTTTAGACACTCCCTCACTCGTTTATCTGGAAAAATTGGAACCATCTGTTGGCTCCATTTACATTATGCTAGCAAAATTGGAACCGTATGATAACACCCTCATTAGTATACTGTTCCAACTCTGTTACTGTATCTATTTTTAATCAAGGTAGTAAAAATATGAATGGTATATTAACACTCATGGTTAGCATAGTGCTACTTCCTATAGTTCCTAACTAACGGCTATTACGCTACTCAGCCATGTAAGTAGCGCAGGATAAGACAGTTCTGTTTTTAAGATGGTAGTTCTTAATTATCATAGCATTACTTCCTGTTTTCTCTTGACATAGCTTTTCTTCTTTAACATTAAAGATCCATAAAACCACTGTTTTAACAACAGCTAATTTTTGAGGTTTTGATACTGCTTAGTCATGGGAAATGTAACTAGCATAGGACATGCTAGTTCTATTACTAAGACATTAGCAGAGACCTAGTATACAGGTTGTATATGTTTTAAAAAATAATAGCCTAGCACAGAAGTTAATGGGATGCTAGGATTAACTTTTCCGCTTTGTCTGTATAGCCGGCAGCCTCTGATGTGGTGGTGGTAGCTGAGAGTCTTTGCTAACAGCTCAGTTATAGCAGTAATTATGGTTGAGCAGGACTATAGATGTGTGTAACTCAACCTCGACAGTGACACGCCGAGCGTACGAACCATGACGTTTCGGTTTATTGCTAGTTCCGCTGTCCTGGTTTTTAGCCTAATATTATCCAGCTTTGGTTGTTAAAATTGTCTGTGTGGTTTAATTAGGCAGTAAGATAGTTAACCTAATGTTAGTTAGAAACCTTGCCTCAGAATATAGCTAGCTACATAACGTCAGGTAGCGGCATTAAAGTTGGATATGATTACCATATTAAAAACTGGCTAGTTTTGCTAGCTAAATTGTGATATGGTGTAATTACATGTAGTATATTATGTTAAGTTGAAGAAGAGAATAGAAAGGACTAGTTGTGGTGTCACATGATCGTGTTTGTGATTGGATGATCAAATGTAGCTAACTAACTCTCCACCCTTGATGGCCCTTGAGTACCTGGTGACTCTCATCGACGCCCCAACACACACACACACACACACACACACACACACACACACACACACACACACACACACACACACAATGAGGTCCTAAGTAAGTAGCTTCACTGTTTAATTAACAGCAGACAGATAAAACCTTCTCTCCCTCTCTCCCTCTCTCTCTCTCTCTGTCTATCTCTTGTTACTTGAAATTACCTATAATCCCTTGGAGAGTAATCTGAGCTGACATGCCGTGACATGGTAAGGTGACATGAGAAGACGCAGGACAATGACTGAGATGCTCCCCTGACCTCTGGCCTATAGAACCACCATTACACTGTGTGCGTGTGTGTGTGATCAATCTGTGTGGAGCACTGTAACAGGACACTGTTCTTATGCTACTGCTGCTGAATGATTTAAAGGAAGAGGAGATACACACACATTACACACTCCAGCCTGGGGTTTACTGGTATCCCCCGCTTCCATGAAATCAGACTCCATTTTACACCAATTACATTAGCAGGTGCGCAGAGAAGATCAGGAGCTGCTAAAGAACCATCATAAATCTTCAATGTCAGAGCCAGTGGTGTTTTAGTCTGTGTGTGTGTGTGTGTGTGTGAAACTTTTGAGACCTTTTTAGGAATTTCCACCACATTTCCACCAGGACACATTTAACTTCCTGGAACCTTTTTTAGTTCTTGCTGAAGAGTAGGTATTTTAATAATTGATCAATTAGAAAAGTACCAACTCAGAAAAGTCTTACTTCCTGGAACTTAAAAAGTTCCAGAAAGTAAAATGGGTTCTGGAAACTGTCCTATAATCCACTGCAAGAACCTTTTTCAGAACGTTTGACTACACAAGCACAACTTTAACCTCCTGGAACCTTTTTAGTTCCTGCTGCAAACTATCCCAAAGTCCCAGATAGGCCATATCCATCGCTGGAACCTTTTTAAGAACCTGGGACTCACAGCAGGGCTATTTTCTACTTCCTGGAGCCATTTTTAGTTCCTGCTACAGAATTTGTACTTTTCTGATTGTCTAAATCAATTAGTAAAGTGTATTTAATATGTTTATGACGACAAATAGTGATGTTTTTTACATACTGTTTCTCGGTAGCAAGTTCAAAACACATGCTACACACTACCTGTGTGTTTAGTTCATTTAGGTGTGTGTGTGTGTGTGTGTGTGTAAAACACTCCATTGTGCTAGCTTATATCCTGCAGTGGGGAAAAAGGAAGTGTTGCTAATACTACTATACTACACCAATCACACTGCAAATTACAGCCTGTCCAAGACCATTCATTGTCCTCACACTCTCACACACACACACACGCTCACACACAGACACACACACACACACACACACACACACACACACATATACACACGCACTTCAAAACCCTAAACGAAAACGTCCTACTAAATTAAGCACCTCAGCAAATGGTGTGTTTCCTTTTCAGGAACTCAGTAACTTAAGGCACGTTTTCACCTTTTGGAACTTGAATGAGAGCTTCACAGTTCCTCATTTCTTAAAAAGCATAAGGGAGGTTTCTTCAACAACCAGGCGACTTTAGTTTCGAATTCTTTAACAACTTTTATACCACGGCGCTGTCAAGATCTGGATCCTGATTGGTTAGAAGGTGTTTTTTAGAACAGAAGCCCTGACACCAGTGCAGCTCCAAATCACGGGTTTATATTACCGAGTCTCGGACTCATACAGCGGACGCTCCACGTAAACAGGATTTTTTTAAAAAGTCTGTAATCGTTGCTATGGTGAAGTTTCCTTCAAATGAAGAGACGTTCATGTTTAACGTTTATAAAAGGAGTCTCCGCTGTCCAGAGTTTTCTGACACGTTTAGGACTCTTTGCAGTTCCTTTGTAACATGACCAGCTGTATTTTTTATCTTATTAACTTGAAGAGAGAGAATGAAGAGAGGGTGGGTGAGGGGACGGCTGTTTACAGCTGCTATAGCGTAAGTGAGAACAGGAAATAATCAGTTTGGGACTGGGAGCACCTTCAGCTCCTCTTCATGACCCCACCCCGTTGTTAATTACTTTACTATAACAGCATGCCATGGAGAGTTACTTATATCTGTCTCTTATTATTAGGCATCTTATTTTGACTGATTTACGTCTACAAGCCCAGTTATTTACTTTATATCCTTAATAAAAGCTATTTTATTTCTAGAGCACAATTCATCATTATAATTAAGGGAAAAGAAAATAATAATAATCCGCATGTTGTGACAGATTTTATTTATTTATTTATTTATTTATTGGAAAGGGTAAAAATATATTCTGGATTTCAGTAAACTGTAAACTGCACAGTTGCTCTGGTAGTGTATCATATATACCCCAGTTCACTACAGGCAACTGTTCCCTGAGCGTGTGTGTGTGTGTGTGTGTGTGTGTGTGTGTGTGTGACAGCTAAAAATGGCCATGATTATGAAGGAATGATGGACTGGCCAGTTTGGCTCGGCAGGCAGCACACACACGTGTGCACACACACGTACACACACACACACGAACAGAATGTTTGCCAGGATATCAGAGCAGATGTCCTAAAATACAGCCAACCATGTCTCATTCTCTCTCTCTCTCTCTCTCTCCTCATATGTGCCCTCAATTTCCTCGCACAGAATCGCTTCTTTGTTTCATGCGGTGGATCAGACTCGCAGAGCTGAACGGAGTTATGTGTGAGCAAGATCAGACCCAAACAAACAGAGCCGCCGTTGTAGCACAAGCCTGGAAACATGCTGAGCGAAAGTGATAGAGGGAGAGACGGAGAGAGAGAGAGAATGAGATGTAAACAGAGGAGAAGGAAGAGAAGGATTGAGAAGGGAAAAATGAAAGGAAATCTGATCATGCATGCCACGCGGATTTTAATAGAAAGCTGCTTATCCCGAAGGCATTCATCAGCTGTTACATAACATACTGACACACACACACGCCGATTTCTCCACGCCTGAAGCTCCAGTTGGAGTATGATCTTGCATATTAACTTTATAGACAGCTTCAGTCTGATCTTGTTAAACTTTCTAGATACCTTATAAGAGCTAGAGTCTGATCTTACCAACCTTTCTACAGCAAATATATTCAGTCTGAATTCATTAACTTTATTAACTTTGCAGAGATTTTTTTTCTGATCTTGGTAAAGTTTCTCTCTTACAGAACTTCAGTCTGATCTCAGTAACTTCACTACATTATAGACAATTATTATCAATCTGATCTGAGCAATTCAGCAAACTAAAGAATTTCAGTCTGATTCTAGTAACCTAACTACACTAAATAACTTAACTTAATAACTAAATAACTAAATGATCTCACTAACATTTTGACCTCAGAGAGAGCTTCATCTTGATCTTGGACACTTGTCTACTTCAGAAAGACCTCAGGTCTGATCTCGCAAATTTTATACTCAGAGAACTTTGGTCTGATCCCACACTTTTGCCACCTAAAGAGAACTTCGTTTTTGACGTCAGCCGTTTTTACCTCACGAAGAGCTTCAGAATGCTGCAGTCTGATCCTGCTAACGTTTCTAGATATCTTACTCCCTCGCAGAAAGTGACCTTGCTCATTTTTTCGAAACATCTAACAAAAACCTTCAAGTCTGATCTCACAAATCGTCTCGCAGAAGCTTGAGTCTGATATCACTAACTTACTCAATAGGAAATATTCAGTCTAATCTTCAGATCTTTCTGGCAGGCAGAGCAATTTGGCCTTATCTCAGTTACAGCTTGTGAACCATTCGGACGTTGTTGTCTGATCCCTCCATTTTGTTGTCTTGTCTTTTTCAGAATCCCCCGAACAAAGTGTACCAGGCTTCTCTCCGCCCTCCAGTCCGAACCCGGCTAAGAAGAGCTGCTCGATCAACTGGTCATTCCCAGAGCGCATCAAATCTCCACGCACTGTTCGCAAACTCTCAATAAAGATGAAGAAGCTTCCCGAGCTCAGCAGGAAGCTCGGTGTTAAAGGGAACCCGACTAACGGACAGATGGAAACCAGGAACCAGCTGCTGAGAGCCAACGGTCCGGCTGATCTGGGCTCGGGGGGCGTGTCCACGGCGTCCACGAGCGGCAATGTGATCTGGCGGTATCACTTGGACAGCAGTGTATGCACACAGCAACAGAAAAAGAGCAGTGGATTAGGAGCTCCTAAATCAGCCATTAAGGGCGGGTACTTGAGCGACGGCGACTCACCGGAACTAGTCGCCAAATCGGCTAAGCACGGCTCGGGTTCTCAATCTCATCAAAAGATGCAGGAAAAGGATTCGAATTCTAGCGTCTCCAAACTGTCCGATGCGGCTTCTTTCCGGCCTTACAGCTTTCCAGAACAGGCAAAGTGTATATCCTCGCCACCTGTCTCAGGCCTGCTGAGCGTGCACTTGTGTGGCGCTGAGGGTCTGAAGACACCACGGAGCGACGAATCGCGCCATGTCTACTGCGCTATTCAAGTAGACGAGGTGAAGCGGGCACGCACAGCGCTACTGTCCTGCCGCGCCGACTTCCTGGCCATGGACCACACCTTCCAGCTGGAGCTGGAGGACGCTCAACGGCTCCGCCTTGTCCTCTTTGGTTGCGAGGCAACGACGGCGCCAAGGAGGCAGCGAGTGTGCTGCCATGGAGCCGTGGCCCTGGCACCACTCTTCAGGACGCCGAATGTTGGGCGCGCGCACCGGCTCGCCGTGCGCCTCGAGCCGCGTGGTGTCATCTACGTCAAACTGGGACTGACGGAAAGGCGGCAGAGCTTGACCGAAGGGAACGAGGTGGAGAAGGAACGAGAGAGGGAGGTTTTTGGAGTGGGCGCGGCACGAGTGGTGGAGCGCGAGGCCTCGGGGCTCACGGTGCCGCTCATTATCGAGAAGTGCATCGGCGAGATTGAGAGGAGAGGATGCCAGGTGAGTGTGTGGCGTGAGACATCGCCTCGAAGTTACTGTAGTGATGCGGCAGTGTATGTAACACCAGGCTGGATATATGTATCAGGGATCGTTGTCGCAATACAAAGAAACACTTGCGTAGCGATCCGTTACAAATTCATAAACGCAAATTTACTGAAACATAACTCTGTCCTGTAGTGCGCTAACATGTAAACGTTTATGCTAATTAGCCTGACTTTCCACGTACCTTTACTCTCTAGCCTGAGAAGATTAAAGTCTCACCTTCGATCAACTCTTATTTGATTAGCAAGAATAGAAGCTGTGACAGATTGTTAAGTAGCGGTGTGTTTGTGCAGTAAAAGTGTCATTGGCACTGGTCAGCAATAAACCCCCACCCCTCTCACACACACACACACACGGATATGTAGGTTCTCTGTACCCAGGGTTGTGTACCCAGGCTCCACGCCAGGCCTTTAGCCATTCATCTCATGTACTCTGTCTCTCTAACTAAACCACATGCAGCTCACACACACACACACACACACACAGTCTCTTTTGTCTACAGTGGTGTTTTAGCTAAAGCACAGGAAGTTTCTTTCCCTAAACCCCCTCTTGAAGGTGATCCTCAATCAGTGGGTGATTTTCCAGCCTAAATGAAGTCACGGAAAAAACCCTGAGGTTCTGGATCATGTTCCACCGAGTGGACCACAGTGAACATTTACCTCCACAGATTTTCCACAAATCTGACTTCCTGATTGTGCAGCTATGGTAGGGCTGGGAGATATGACACAAATATATCTTATCGCTATCCTTGAGGACATTTGAACGATACATGAGTTTTATCACGATATATAATCTAGCTAACAGACAGCTGCAGTCACCTCAATCGTGTGTTCCCCCATCATACCATACCATCCCCCCCCGACTTCAGCTAGTATCGAGAAAAAATACTCTGAGAGTTTAAGTCTCTCAGAAACACATCATACTGATACTAACTTCTATATCTTCGAGGTAGAGATAGTTTTCCAGACTCTGTCTCAGCTTAGTTGATTTTGTTTATAAATGATAGCTAATGTTGTGTGGGTGTGTGTTCAGGTGGTGGGATTGTATCGCCTGTGCGGCTCGGCTGCCGTCAAGAAGGAGCTGAGGGAGGCATTTGAGAGGGACAGCCATGCTGTAGAGCTGTCAGAGAGCAACTACCCCGACGTCAACGTCATCACAGGTAACACACACACAATCAGTTCAAGTACAACATAACAAGTGTGTTATGTATATTAAGGGAATTTAGCATTTGATATAAGGTAAATATAGACGTCACATAATGGTGTGTGTTTGTGTGTGTGTGGTGACTTCTGTCTGGTTATTCCATGAACCCCCATCCGACCCCTGACTGTGTTTCTCCCCAACAGCCGACGCATTCCAGCATTCCTAGTTTCATTAGTGTGTGCGTGTGTGTGCAAGTTGACCTACATTTGGGTTATTATATGACGCAGGATCTCTCTCTCTCTTTCACACACACACACACACACACACACAGTTGCGCTTCATGGCTAATTTTGAAAAGACAGAGATTAACCAAAGGTCAAAGGTCACAAGCCGCAAAGCTCACATGCCGAGCACCCAACACGTTTCTATTTCTTTGTATCACACTTTCTCTCTCTCTCTCTCTCTCACACACACACACACACACACACACTTTCACACACACACTGAGTGAATAAAAGAAAATAAAACATGTCTAGCACGCTTGTGTAGAGCTATCTCATTGGTCATCAGTTAACACTCGTTTGTGTACGTGAGTGCACGCACACACACACTCACTCACACACACGCGCGCAGTATTTTCCATGTGGAAAGTCCGTGCTTGAAATCTGGCACGAAATCGCTCGAAATCTGAACTTCAGCCTGAACTGTGTGTGAAAACTGTCACCTCAGCCTCATCGGTGTTGCTCAGGTCGATTCGGAATTTGATTTGTAACGATCTGCTTTTCTCCGCGTGTTCGGGATGCAGAAAAGGAGCTCGCACGAGGAACAACAGGAACTGCACGGTTCCTGAACTCTTCAGGTGGAAAGGTATCTGATGTAGGTGGGACAAGTGAAAAACAAAATGGGACAAAAAAGTGGGGACATGCCATGTCAGCACTCAGAGATGGGGTCATAAACACACACACACACACACACACACACACACACTCTCTAGCTTTTGGAATGACGAACTGTGACTCTGAATACTGACTTCCATATGTTGCCCTTTCCCCCCTCCCTGTGTCTTGCAAAGACACAAAAAGTCATTAACAAGTGGCCCCTTTGTGTGTGAACACACACAGATGGTATTTGACTCACGCCTGCTGGATTAGCAGAGTGCTAACAGAGACAAAGCCATGGGGGATGAGTGCGTGGGGGGGTTGGCATGCCAAAAGTCAGGGACTGTGTGTGTGTGTACGTGGGACATGTCGGTCAAACTGTGAAAACACTTCTCGCACCTGCAAGCAGAACCGCCACCTGCCTTCCCAACAGTCATGACCTTGTGCTCTGTGTGTATGTGTGTGTGTAGTGGGGGAAGGGTGTTAGAAATTGTACAAACACAGCAGAGAGCAGCCTAGTCATAGTACGTTAATCATTGACCTTCTGTTAATGGAGAAACACATAAACACACACACACAGGACTCAATGAGTTATGAGGGTTGTGTGTTTGTCGAAGGACATGACTAAAAGTGTGTGATCACAGCTCGTTGTGATGAAGGACATGTCACGCAGGTGTCACGGAAAAGAAAGAGAAGAAACAATAGAGCGCTAATGCTAACACTAACGCTAAGCTACCTGCATCTCTCTGCTGTTTAACAAAGTGTACACTTTCCCCTGTGAATATTTAGTCCTGGTGTTAGAAAAGGCAATAATTACCTCAGAAATTAGTAATTTCTATGGCAACGCAGGCTCGTAAACACCGCGTTTGAAATGCCTGCTGCACAAAAGATTGAGAAGTTACCGGAATGTTCTGCTAGAATCTAACAAGGTTTGCTCACCCTCTCCCATTTAGAGAAAAGCTAACGTAGTGGAAATGTTTATACTAACCTTCCTACATCTGCAATGTTGCTGAATCATAACAGAACATTTTTAAACAGAATATTGTGTAAATAAATGTTCCATGAACAAGTAGGAACCTTGATTATGAAGTCCTCTAGAACCATCATTTTCAGAAGATGCTAATTTGTTAAGAAGTCATGCTAGAAGCGGAATGTTAGCGTTATAGAAGCATTTGTGCTAACGTTCCTCTATCTAAAATGTTCCCAAATTCTGGAAACGTTTACAAACTTTTAGACAGAACTTACTAGAAAAGTTCAGAAAAAAAAGGTTTCATCCAAAATGCATAGCAACAAATAAATAAATACATATATATGTGTGCCCTACTGTTTCGAGCTAATTCTTATTCCTCTGCTAAATTCCCAGCTAAACTTACAAAAGATGTTAACTCTCTAAAAACTCATACTGCCATATTAGTGCACTGTTAGCACTGTTAGCATGTCTATGCTAACGTTACTACCACTAAAGAGTGTTTTTCTGTTCTGTTGTTCCGTTGTAAATTTAATTTCTAGCAAAACTTTAACAGAAGTTGATAATAATTGCTCTATGCTAATAATGCTAGTAGCGGACCGATTGAGAATATGCAAAGTCGCTGAGAATATGTCAACTTCGTCACACACTGCTGATTATGTATTTTGATAAATAAATCTATCGTCTGTTCTCAACATGACCAAAGCGCTAAGATGCAAGAAAATGTTTCAGGCTGTTTTTTTCTATTGTTGTTGGGTGGTTTTTTTTGCTAACCTCCCAGCTCACATGACCTTCCCTGGTAGCCCATAATAACTTTTAGCTGATCATTTATAGCTATTAGTAGTAAAGTTAGCAGTAAGCAACTGAGGTTTTGGCTAGCCTAGCTTTTTGGAAAAATAGCTAACAACCGGTCACAATGCTAAATGTGATTAGCTAAACCACAACCTTACGTATCGCTAAGCTAATATGTTTAATGGTGTACAGTTTGTGGATTTTTTGCTAATGGCTTATGTACCTTGTTTTGCTAAGTGTATGAGTGCTCTGAAGTTTACCTAGCGATGTGTGTGTGTGTGTTAGCATGTGTGTATTTTGTTTGTGGCCAGAGCACCAAAGCTGATCGTGGCTAATTTCTAATCTGATTTGATTAATGAATCACACAGCCCACAGATATAATAAGTGTGTGTGTGTGTGTGTGTGTGTGTGTGTGTGTGTGTGAAATTCTATTTCTAATCTTGAATCAGAACCCATAGCTCCGTCCCTGCCTCATGGCCCGATCAAATAAAGTTCAGAGTCTCTTCAGAGCCTATTTATCCGTCTCGTTTTCACTCTTGCGGAACTGATTACCCCACTCAGGAAGCTTCAAAACCACCGGGTTAGCGCAAGCGTCCAGGTCTCGTATCGAGTCTCGCGATTAGCCGTGCCGCTTTCCTGCCTGGCCCTGCTTTTATCAAGTCGCTCACTGTGAGACTCGACGCTCAGGTGTGAAAACTCGCGCTCTCCGTCCCGGGACGAATTCCAGCGTCTCTCAGAAGTCACCACAACAATGAGTTTCCCTCCGGCTGCCAAGTCTGGGCTCGGTGAGAGGAAGGAAGGCGGGGGAGAGGAGCGCAGCGGACACTGAATAATGACTATGCTTTAGGAGATGTAGTCCATTTGTAATTTGTCAGGTATCTCAGCGTGTCCTCCAGACACATGCACATGCTCAAATCCACTGATTCTACGCCTCTTTTTCTTACATGTGATGCAGCGGTTACTAAATTATAGCTTCAGTCTTGAGCTGTAAATCTAAAAATCTATGGTGCAAACGTTTGCACACCCTTAAGAAAGGTGATTTGTATCAGCAATGCTTTTAAACGATTAGCTTTCACACATGTGCTGCTATTATTAAAACTAGCAAAAATGGCTGAATTTAAATAGTGAATAATATTAATAGTGAAAAAAAACCTTTATGTACCTACTGTATATTCGCTATACTCGATATAATATTGACACCATGGAAAATTATGTAACAATATACTGCATTATCTTAATGCAACACTACTGTTTTGAATCTTTAAAAATGGAAAATGCTACAGAATCCATCCATCCATCTTTACCACTTACTTCTTGATGTTACAGAATTTTATATATATATATATATATATATATATATATATATATATATATATATATATATATATATATATATATATATATATATATATATATATATGTGTGTGTGTGTGTGTGTGTGTAAAATATAAATGTATAATTTAACCCTTTTTTGGTTAATTAAAAAAATACAACACTATAATCCTTTAAAATTGTAGGATGTTAAAATACATATATCATATTTTTTCTTTACATGTTTAATTTAGTTTTTTATTTAGATTTTTTTTGGTCTGTTGCAGTCGTTGGTCAGTTACAGCTTTAATTCAGCTTAAAGTTCTGAGTCTCTCTGTTGATCTCTCAGTCTTTCTTTCTCTTGCTTACTCTCCTCATCCCTTGCTCTTTTCCTCCATCAGGTGTTCTTAAAGACTATCTGAGGGAGCTGCCTCATCCCCTCATCTCTAAACCTCTGTATGAGGCGGTGTTGGACACCATGTCCAAGCGGCCGTTGTTGATCGGAACCAGCGGCTGTGAGAACGACCCAGCCGACTCGGAGCGCACCGCGAGTTTGCTCGAGACACTGCCTGAGGTTGAGAAGGTACTAGAAACTTCTAGAAAGTTTTTCTGCTTTTGCATCAGCAGATCCTCACCGTGTTCGCTTCGGCGATCACTCAATCTACTCTAGTGGACTTGGTTAGATAAGTGCCTAGAGGTCTGAGGAACCAAGTCAACACTTGTAGACTTCAAGAGCACAATCTAGTCAGATTTCAATCTGGTGCCTTTACAAGTTCAAGATTCTATACAGAACCCTACAACAGAGTGATTCTCCATCATAACAGGTTCCAAGTAGAACGGATTAGGAGCTTGAGAATCCTTAATTATCCAATGAACCATTACAGATCCCTTGAAGAACCATTTTTTTCTTTTTTAAGTACCTAAAGCTAGGTCTTAAGAAGGAGATAATTATCAATACTTTGTACAACACAATAATCTTTAATTATCCAATGAACCTTTAAAGAACCCTCAAAGAACCCTTTTTTCTATGAGTAGACCAAGTGCCAGGACAGTGTAGCTATTTTCCACAGGTTCTAATTTTGTTATGAAGAAAATAATGGAGTTTGTACCACACACTCACCCAGTTAATACACCCCTGCTTAGGAAAAAAATCTTCTTCAAGGGTTCTTTTGTGGTACAAACGTCAAATTACTGGAGTTTTTTTCTTCTTAATGCAGAGAACGTGTAAGATATTTAAAAATTTGCTAAAATCTCTTGGTGCTTGGTAGAAAAAGAAAAAAATTACATTTAATTAAAGGTTTATTCGTTCTAAACGAGTTCTAGTTGGAATGATTTCTAATATTAGCAACATTTTGTTGTAGTGCTCTACATAGAACCTTTATGGATTTTTCAGAAATACAACTGAAGATCCCTTAAAGGTTCCATGGCTAATTTCTTCCACCGAGCAAGTTAGCAAGTCTGTTTAGTATGCGTCTTAATTAGCAAGCCAACTTCAGAACCTTGGAGCCTCACTCTCACATCTTTTCTTCTTCTAGATGACTCTGAAGAAACTTCTGGACCACCTGAAGCGTGTCGCGTCCCATCACGAGGTGAACAAGATGACGTGTCAGAACCTGGCCGTGTGTTTCGGACCCGTGCTGCTCAGTCAGAGACAGGACGCTTCAGGTCTCACTAACCGAGTGTTCATGGACTCGGAGGAGCTAGCAAGCGCTCTGCACTTCAAAAAGCACATTGAGGTTCTGCACTATCTGCTACAGCTGTGGCCAGGTAAGAAGAAGCTTTGACATCGTTGACATGGTAAAGTTCAGTCTAAGGAGATGTTTATATTTGTTTTATTCCTTACATATACAGAACGCTGAAATATCACAGATAGAGTTTCATCTCTGAGGTTCATAGTCCCTTCTGAAGCCCCTTTGATACACCCTCGGTTCCTCTGGTTCCTAAACATAGTGCTTCCATATGGGAGATCAAACAGCCATGCTAACCGTCTCCATCAGCATGTGGGAGAGCGAGAGAGAGGCACAGAGGGAAATGTAAACTAAACCGAAGCCCTGGAGGTCTGAGACCACGCAAGGAATCCCGTACCCTGAGGGCGGCGTTTATCCTGAAGAGTTGCGGCGAGAAACAGCTGTGTGCCCTCGGGATCGCTGCTAATCTGTGATTGATACTTTGGAGAAAGGGAGAGGTGACAACGGCTGTCAGCGTAGCGATGCGTTCCGGGTGTGAGGGCTAAATCGGTGTAGGTTTTCCCGAGGTCATGGTGGAAGAATTCCCAGAACGTGATCATTTGTGTTTTGATCTAAAACTAGCAAGCGACAAGTCTCTCGTGAGGCTTCTAGCTTGTGCCTTGTGTGTCAAAATGTACAGTCTACAGCTCGCGGTATGATTTATACCACATCAGAGTATAAATCCTTATACAAGTTATATAAATATATCATGTATATACAGTGGTGTGAAAAAGTGTTTGCCCCCTTCCTCATTTCCTGTTCCTTTGCATGTTTGTCACACTTAAGTGTTTCGGAACATCAAACGAATTTAAACAATAGTCAAGGACAACACAAGTAAACACAAAATGCAATTTGTAAATGAAGGTGTTTATTATTAAAGGTGAAAAAAAATCCAAACCATCATGGCCCTGTGTGAAAAAGTGATTGCCCCCTAAACCTAATAACTGGTTGGGCCACCCTTAGCAGCAAAAACTGCAACCAAGCGTTTGCGATAACGTGCAATGAGGCTTTTACAGCGTCCTGGAGGAATTTTGGCCCACTCATCTTTGCAGAATTGTCCTAATTCAGTTACATTAGAGGGTTTTCGAGCATGAACGGCCTTTTTAAGGTCATACCACAACATCTCAATAGGATTCAGGTCAGGACTTTGGCTAGGCCACTCCAAAGTCTTCATTTTGTTTTTCTTCAGCCATTCGGTGGTGGACTTGCTGGTGTGTTTAGGATCATTGTCCTGCTGCAGAACCCAAGTTCGTTTCAGCTTGAGTACATGAACAGATAGTCGGACATTCTCCTTCAGGATCTCTTGGTAGACAGCAGAATTCATAGTTCCTTTTATCACGGCAAATCTTCCAGGTCCTGAAGCAGCAAAACAGCCCCAGACCATCACACTACCACCACCATATTTTACTGTTGGTATAATGCTCTTTTTGAAATGCAGTGTTCCTTCTACGCCAGATATACTTGGACACACACCTTCCAAAGAGTTCCACTTTTGTCTCATCGGTCCACAGAATGTTGTCCCAAAAGTCTTGGGGATCATCAAGATGTGTTGTGGAGAAATTGAGACGAGCTTTGATGTTCTTTTTGCTCAGCAGTGGTTTTCTCCTTGGAACTCTGCCATGCAGGCCATTTTTGCCCAGTCTTTTCCTGATGGTGGAGGCATGAACGCTGACCTTAACTGAGGCAAGTGAGGCCTGCAGTTCTTTGGACGTTGTTGTGGGGTCTTTTGTGACCTCTTGGATGAGTCGTCGCTGCGCTCTTGGGGTAATTTTGGGCGGCCGGCCACTCCTGGGAAGGTTCACCACTGTTCCATGTCTTCGCCATTTGTGGATAATGGCTCTCACTGTGGTTCGCTGGATTCCCAAAGCTTTGGAAATGGCTTTATAACCCTTTCCAGACAGATAGATCTCAATTACTTTCTTTCTCAATTGTTCCTGAATTTCTTTGGGTCTCGGCATGATGTGTAGCTTTTAAGGATCTTCTGGTGGACCTTACTGTGTCAAGCAGCTCCTATTTAAGTGATGCCTTGATTGTGAACAGGTGTGGCAATAATCAGGCCTGGGTGTGGCTAGAGAAATTGAACTCAGGTGTGGACAACCACAGTTATAGTATGTTTTAACAAGGGGGGCAATCACTTTTTCACACAGGGCCATGATGGTTTGGATTTTTTTTCACCTTTAATAATAAACACCTTCATTTACAAATTGCATTTTGTGTTTACTTGTGTTGTCCTTGACTATTGTTTAAATTGGTTTGATGTTCCGAAACACTTAAGTGTGACAAACATGCAAAGGAACAGGAAATGAGGAAGGGGGCAAACACTTTTTCACACCACTGTATATATAAATATAATCAGTTCGGTTCACAAGCGTGACGTTGGCATGATTACGTAACATAACAAAGCCAGCTATGTTTAGCTAGTAAGGTAATATATAGCTAGAGGTCATCTGTGTTTAACCCCAGGATTATTAGTTAGCCACTGAATAGGTTACAATAGCACTTCATTTTCTATTTTTTTTCCGAAGTAAAATATGCATAAAAAAACATATCTGACAAGTTTTTCCTCAGTGATTATAACTGGTTAGCAGGAATTCTTATAAGAAAAGCTCTTCTCTTAAAATGCTAGTATGTGGAAGTTAGCCGTTTCGCGTCTCTCCTCTGTTTATTTTAATCTTTATATAAATAGTGGTAGCATGTATGCATACTCCATCATGCTTAAGTGTGTTGATTTAGGTAGCAAGAGTGCTGTTTTGCTAATGGCCAAGTTGTCTGCTAGCTGTCTGTGAGCTGTGTTATTAGCGATGTCACTAGGTTATAAGTGGCAAAATCTACTTTCTGAGGTAAAATCTACGTCCAACTGCAAGTTAAAACTAGTTAGCTGACATGTTCGCTGAATTAGATACTGAATTTGTGCTATGTTTTGGTGTTGTAATATCTACTCTTCTCGACAAACGTTAGAGCCCAAATTGGAACAGCTAGGCGCAGTTATCCGTTTCACTATCGGCTACGTCCTCGCCTCTCACTTTAATTTCAATTTCTTTCTCTCTATGAAAAATCGTCTTGGGTGCTGCTAAAGGTGCTATATAAAGTTACTGTCCCTTGGCATCACTTCCAGTAGAGAAAAATGCAATAAGCTCGCTCTATAATTACACACATTCCTGACCTAACCTTTAACCGTTTCACCCTGAGACCGAGACTGAAATCTTCCTCCCAGAGGGCTCGTTTCCACAGAAACACACAGGGTTGTTGGGTGGTAATGAAACAGTATTAGCTCTAGGATAGGTGTATAATTTTGTAGGTTTTTAGGCTAAAGAGGAAGTGGACAGTCTGGGTTTGTTTCGCACAAAATGGATGACAGTGAAGGAAGAAAGGAGGAAAAAACTGTTGGAGAAGCCAGAGTGTGGGTGTGAGGGTATTTTTATCCTGTCGGGGCCACAGCTGTGCGTTTTTTGTGTGTGTGTGTTTAGTTTATTCTGTAACTCTGGATTGACCTTCTAAACCAACATAGTGTACAAAGTCAGTGCTAATATGCATAGCAATAAATTTTATTTTTAATTATAAGCCCTTAAAGTCATTTAAAGTCTCTAAAATCCTTTTTTTGGGGGGGGTTTACGAAAAAGTATTTTTCTTCTACAAAGCACCAAATTCACTGCTTATTGCTGGAAGCTAATGTGCTAACTTTGAGGGACTAACACAAATGCTAATATCGTGGTAGTTTTCGCTAATCATTTGCGAATATTGCAACAGTCATAGTCTAGGATAAAGCAAACTCTAATGTTAGGTAATGTTATCTATCAAGATACTTTTAAATTTAAACATTATAACTTATCGCAAATGTATTGCAAATTAACATGCTAAAGTTACCAGAGAGTATATTTACCTCAGGATAAAGCAAAAAATCAAAAGCTAGCTTCAGCTAGAAAATCTTTATTTTATGATGCTATATCCAGACGCTAATTCTCATCTAATTCTCTCACTCTTTCTGGAGTTTTTCTGCTCTTTTTCTTTGCTAATTTTTTCTTTAATTTAGATTCCCTGCCTGCTTTCCCAGAATTAACACATGCATGCTGTTTTGTTTTGTTTTGTCGTTTGATGGCGGTCAGTCGTAGCCGTTTTTTAACATATTTATGTTATTTGTTTTTGTGTCCCCGGATTCCCGTGTAGCCGGCAGCAATAGTATGTGGAGAGGTTAGCTTGGCCTAGTGAGCTGATCAGGCAGGTAACATGAAGTGAAATGGTTTGGACTGGTGTGGTTTCAGCTTCTTCTTTAGCATAGGGAAATTGGAAGAATATACGTATCCTGTGGCTCACGTAGCTTGTAACGCTAGCTCAGTAACAGATATGCTAGGTTAGAGATAATACCGTAATACCCTGTTAGCTTATCTATTTACCTCAGACTTCTAACCTCACAGAGGCTTCAGAAAATAAAAATCTGGTCGTTTGTGTCTGGTAAACAATATTTATTAGAATGTACAATGAAAAAGGAGCTTGTTTAATTTCTTAGCTAACTTGTTTTTAAGAAAATTAGCATTAGCTGGTTTGGATAACAAGTGAAATATTTAGGTTTTGTGCTTGTTTGAAAAAGTGTGTGTGTCTTTCTAATGCACGTGTTTGTCGCCAAATTATTTTCAGTTCACTCCTGTACTAGCATGCACACTACTGCCTGCTAGCAAATCCGCTTTATGGTTGTTAGCTAATTAGTTTTTTTGCACTAAATCTCCTACCCTTTCTCTCTTTCTTGTCGTTGTTTCAGTTGCAGATGTCCAGAGCAAACCCTCGTTTCCTGCCCTGGACCCCTCCGACCCCGCCCCAGTGAGGAGAAGAAAAGAGCGCCCTCAGGTGTTGGACCTGAGCAACACTGAGCTAGTGGGAGTTCTGCGTCCCCGTCCTGGGCGCCTGGACAGTCCAAGCAACCGCTACGCCGGGGACTGGAGCGGTTGCAAGGAGACGTACCTCCATCAGATGTGCCCAGAGGAGGAAGAGGAAGCTGACTACGCCGATGTCCCGAGCGAAGAGGAGAAGGACGAGCGCAAGGACAAAGATCGGAGGGAAGAGGATGAAGAAATGCCAGAGAGTGGAAAAGACGTACAAATAGAAGTGGAGAAGGAGCGAAAGAGTGACGTTCAGGAAGACATTATTGTTGGAGAACAACAGGAAATTGAGGACACGCCGTTGCTGACGACGTATGATCGGATGCTAGTGGAGCGAGAAGAGCACACATATCAGGCGTTCATGAAGATCCAGGAGATCAGCCCTGTTCTGAGCAACAGGGTGAACCTGCGAGACCTTCAGGAGAGCATCGACGCACTCATCGGCAACCTGGAACGAGAGCTGAACAAGAACAAGCTCAACGTCGGGTACTAAAAACAATAAACACTTCATGTCAGGTTTTGGATTTCGGTTTCTCCGTGATGAAACGTCATGACTCCGGTCTCTCAACCATCGCACTTTGGGCTTACTGACATTCCTTACGTTTAAACAGCTGACTTTCGAGGTTCCTTCTCGGGTTCCTCGTCATCTGGTTTGGTTTGTTACATTTGTTATTGTTGTTGCCGCTGTCGTTGTTGTTTTCTTCTTATTAGAAGAAGCCATTGAGCCCTGAGGGGTGAACCAGGCGCCTTAATTATGTAAAGGTGGTACTTAAGGCTGTGGAGAACTTTTTTTGAAAATAATATGTATTATTTCTATCGAGGAAAAAGGATTATTTACAGAAAAATAATGTAAAACCAATGCACTTACAAAGCCAGCTTATAGAGGCGGGCATGAAATACAGTTAGATGAGTGGGCCCTAACGCTAAACTTTAAACATGCTAATATTCCTTATGCCAAACCAGAAACACCCCAGAAATACTAAAACCTAAAATTTACACTTGTAAAGAAACTACATACAACCCTAAAGCTACCTACTTCCTGAAATCCCTAAATTCTTGAAATACTTACACCCAAAAGGTACCAGTCCAAACGTCCCAAAAGTCCAGAAATCAAAACACTTTTACACGCTGAAGTCTGAAAACATCCAAAATGTTTCAAGATCCCCGCCACACAAATTTGACCAACCAATCGCAAATTTTAATAACTTACCTTTTACTATAAACATAAAATAAAATATTGGTTTTAACGTTTCAATTTATGTGCTCAACGAAATTTACTCAGCTTGCTAGTTCCATAAACGCAAGCCTGTGCTTGGTGAGTTTAGCTAACTTTAGCAGTAGGACATATGGATAATAATGTAGTTCTCTCAAGGTAATAAACCTTCGATTAACCGGTTTGCATGCTAACATACAAATTAGCTAAACGTTAGACTAACGGTTGTTGTGTAAAGAAAACCAGGAGCCAAGTTCTCTAGCAGGCCGGCTAATATTAGCGAAGGTATTGTGATGTCATCAGCACGTTCGTCCTGAATACTGTCGTATTTGTTGTTCCGTAGACGTGCGAGTGTAATTAGCGTGTTAAGCTGCCAGAATGGAAAATGCAAAAAATGCTAATTTTTGCAAATATTATTTAAAAGTAGCACGTAGAACCTGTTAGAGAACAATCGAACGTAATAATTTAAGCCTGTTTATTTTTTTTTCCCTCTACTCTGCTAATTATATTTGAATCCTACGCCACGTTGGGATAATAAACACAGCTGGTTGTGTGTTTGCTAATGACAGGTGCGCGTGGAACACGTTTTCTCCGCAGTCCAGGGAAACAGGTTTCGTCAGTATTTATCAGATACGAGTGTATATATGTAATCGGAAGAGTATGCTATATTTTTTTCACAGCTTACATTTCCGTGTATGTGTATTTAAACGTTTCTCGTGTGCCTCGTAGAATCCGGGCTTCAAAATAATACACGTATAAATAAGGTGATTTTCTTTTTTCCTTCGCGTTTGCGCGTGCAGGACGAACCGTAGCGATTGAAGCGATAAGTTACTCGTAATAATAATAATAAGTGTGGGGGGGTTTTTTGTGCCCGCACTAGCTTCTCGAACGCTGCATGGTCAAAAGCTTTACAGCCCTGAATACACGTCTGCTTCATTCATCCATATTTATGAGTGTAAATAGAGATTATGACGCTCACGCTCATTATGGATTTGTTTGTTTTTCTGTTTGGCAGCTGCTCACACAGTTGTGAATTCATCTTTGTGAACTTCATTTATTCCGCTAATATGAAAACGAGCGGTGTGTGACGAATCGTGAGTTTTGAAAACGTCGTCCTCGAGACGAGGTCATAGCAGGAAGGTCAATGTTCATGTTCATAATGTTTCTGAGGACGCTTTCACGCCCGTCAGCTGATTTGTTCAAACACATAACGCAACGTGTTTGTGTGAACGCAACCCGATTTAGCTCAGTTAAAACCGGTTTCAGTGTACCACAATGCGTCTTTGTTGTTTATAGTCTGAAGTCTGAAGCGGCTTAAAGCATTGATCTGTGATAAGATTTTTATTAAGAGTTCTGTCCTCTATTGTACAGAGGATGAATTTAGAACTGATCCTAGGTCAGGTATTAAGGATTCACTCGTACACATGGGGAAAGGTACTGGATTTACTGTACAGTGTGGCTGCTCGTTTTATTGTGAAAACATTCCTTAATTTGTTGCAATTTCACCTCAGAAAAATTGTACGAATGCCTATTTTGTATTGTTTTGTTTTTGTTCATTTGTTTCAGCTCATTGGACAGCCCTAATATGATGAAACTGTCACTAAATCAGATATACTTTGTACTGATACTGAAAAAAAACCCACAACATGTATATGTTGTGGGTTTTTTTGTAATAAAGTATATATTTCATGTCTGAGTCCAGACTGTTTTTCCATACTGTCCTCTGTGTATAATGTGACATTTTACGTGGCCTTTTTTTGGACTCTCTCATTGATTTCAGTGAGAACGTGTTGACGGTGACATTCATCAACGCACCATACACAAACATTACACTCAGTCACCAAAATTTTAAATGTTAGCCCATAGGACAAGGTCTGAGGTGGGGCTTGTCATTTATGCTGACATGACGGGGGATGACGTAGTAATGCTTTGCGCTTGTCTGATTTGCATCCAGATCTGTATAAATCAGTACAACAAATCTACACCACCAGCTCACGATAAGCCTCAGCTTGGGACACTCAGTGTCTGCCAAATTATACCTCAAAATATTTATATTTCACCTAAACTTGACCTTCATCTATATCAAACAGTTGTTGAAAAAAGTGTCCTTGATGCCTAAGTACTTGGAAAAATGACCAATGGAATGGGGAATATATATATATATATATATATATATATATATATATATATATATATATTCCCCATTTGTGTATTTTGTTATTTGTTTGTGCCCTTTGGTTTTGGCAAGATTGATTATACATATATGTATATATATATATATATATATATATATTATATATATATATATATATATATATGTATTTATATATATATATATGTATTTATATATATATATGTATATATATGTATTATATATATATATATATATATATATATATATATATATATATATGTATATATATATATATATATATATATATATATATATATATATATATATATATATATATATATATATATATATATATAAATACATATATATATATAAATACATATATATGTATATATATAATCAATCTCGCAAAGGGCACAAGCAATAATACACAAACAAGCTTGGGGTCATAGACCAGAATTGCATAATCAAGCACAAATAACTAACAGCACAAACTAGTGCCACAAGTGAGCACAAAAGCTAATAATGCCAACCTGTGGACTACTTAAATAGCCTTGGACAGATTACAGAAAGTGAGCCACAGGGAAAGCTGTAAGTGTTGGTCTGGAACACCGGATTGGACGAGGAATGGACTGCACCTGGAAAACCTGATCTGAAATGGACTAAACAGCACACACACAATACACTTAGAAAGAAAAAACACCCATAGGATTGTTTGTTTTTTTGGAAGACCAGCTTTTAGTAGTCTGGTGATTGGACCAAATGGATGACAATATAGAAAGATTTTGAACAGCCATTCAACAGTTACCACCAGCTGGAGTTGGACCAGTTCAACTCTGCCAAGCTGAAGTTATATATTTCAGCTAGGGTCACTAAGCTGAAGTTGTACCCTTGTTTAGGGCTTGTAAGGTAAAGTGCCCTTGCCATTGACTATCAACTGAAGTTGGGCCTTTATCTAGAGTCCATAAGTTCTACTTTTGTCAAGGGGGTTCCAACCGAAGTGAAACCTTTATTTAAAGCAACTAAACTGAGATTGAGGTCTTCTCTGGGGACACCAAGTTGAAGATTTATCTTTTCGTAGGGTCACTAAGGTCAGTGCCCTTGCCTTAGACCACTTAGACAAGCACGTAAACAAGATCTCAACAAGATCTTGGTGGTCCAATGGGTATAATGAACTGACGTTGCATTCTCATCTGGATCCTCCAAATTGAAGTTCTGCCATCAGACCAGCAACTAAAGTACCAATAAACTGGTCTTTAAGGACATGATCACAATATCTTATCCTGTAAGTTAAGCGCAAGCCCCAAACTGAAGTTGAGATCTTCCATGCATCCATCTTCAACGGCTTACTCTGTTTCAGGGAGTTTCAGGGAACCTGGAACCAGGGAACCTATCCCAGTGAGCATTGGGCACAAGGCGTCATACCATCGCAGGGCACAATCACACACATACATACTCACCCATTCATACACCCATTCATACACTACAGACACGCCAATCAGCCTACCATGCACGTTGGACTGGGGATGCACGTTGGAATCGAACCCCGGACCCTGGAGGTGTGAGGCGAACATGCAAACCACTAAGCCACCTTGTGCTAGTTGAGATCTTGTTCAGCTGAATTTGTACACTTGCTTGAGGTGAATAAACTGCACCAGTTTCAAGGGCCAATAAACATTGCGCTTTATTCACCACCAAATGAAGATAAACTGCTATCTAGAACCAACAATCAGGATTTGAGATCTTCTTCAGAGCTACAGTGAGGGAATACCCTAAGTATTTGATCCCCTGCTGATTTTCTACGTTTGCCCACTGACAAAGAAATGATCAGTCTATAATTTTAATGGTAGATTTATTTGAACAGTGAGAGACAGAATAACAACAAAAAAATCCAGAAAAACGCATGTCAAAAATGTTATAAACTGATTTGCATTTTAATGAGGGAAATAAGTATTTGACCCCCTCTCAATCAGAAAGATTTCTGGCTCCCAGGTGTCTTTTATACAGGTAACGAGCTGAGATTAGGAGCACACTCTTAAAGGGAGTACTCCTAATCTCAGTTTGTTACCTATATAAAAGACACCTGTCCACAGAAGCAATCAATCAATCAGATTCAAAACTCTTCACCATGGCCAAGACCAAAGAGCTCTCCAAGGATGTCAGGGACAAGATTGTAGACCTACACAAGTCTGGAATGGGCTACGAGACCATTGCCAAGCAGCTTGGTGAGAAGGTGACAACTATTGGTGCGATTATTCGTAAATGTAAGAAACACAAAAGAACTGTCAATCTCCCTCGGCCTGGGGCTCCATGCAAGATCTCACCTCGAGGAGTTGCAATGATCATGAGAACAGTGAGGAATCAGCCCAGAACTACACGGGAGGATCTTGTCAATGATCTCAAGGCAGCTGGGACCATAGTCACCAAGAAAACAATTGGTAACACACTACGCCGTGAAGGACTGAAATCCTGCAGTGCCCGCAAGGTCCCCCTGCTCAAGAAAGCACATATTCATGCCCGTCTGAAGTTTGCCAATGAACATCTGAATGATTCAGAGGACAACTGGGTGAAAGTGTTGTGGTCAGATGAGACCAAAATGGAGCTCTTTGGCATCAACTCAACTCGCCGTGTTTGGAGGAGGAGGAATGCTGCCTATGACCACAAGAACACCATCCCCACGGTCAAACATGGAGGTGGAAACATTATGCTTTGGGGTGTTTTTCTGCTAAGGGGACAGGACAACTTCACCGCATCAAAGGGACAATGAACGGGACCATGTACCGTCAAATCTTGGGTGAGAACCTCCTTCCCTCAGCCAGGGCATTGAAAATGGGTCGTGGATGGGTATTCCAGCATGACAATGACCCAAAACACATGGCCAAGGCAACAAAGGAGTGGCTAAAGAAGAAGCACATTAAGGTCCTGGAGTGGCCTAGCCAGTCTCCAGACCTTAATCACATAAAAATCTGTGAAAGGAGCTGAAGGTTCGAGTTGCCAGACGTCAGCCTCAAAACCTTAATGACTTGTGTGCAAACCTGGTCGCCAACTACAAGAAACGTCTGACCTCTGTGATTGCCAACAAGGGTTTTGCCACAAAGTACTAAGTCATGTTTTGCAGAGGGGTCAAATACTTATTTCCCTCATTAAAATGCAAATCAGTTTATAACATTTTTGACATGCGTTTTTCTGGATTTTTTTGTTGTTATTCTGTCTCTCACTGTTCAAATAAACCTACAATTAAAATTATAGACTGATCATTTCTTTGTCAGTGGGCAAACGTAGAAAATCAGCAGGGGATCAAATACCTTTTTCCCCTCACTTTAACAAGTTGAAGATACAGCTTTCCTTAGGGCCACTAAGATGAAGTTCTCAGTAAGGTAAGCACCCTTGCCTTGAACCATTGTAACTGAGGTAGACATCTTGTTCAGGACCACGAAGTGGAAGTTCTTATTATCTAGGGCTAATAACATTTATAGGTGAAGGACTGTTTCTCTGAATGTCTGTTTGGGAATCCCCTGGGAACTAATAAGGATGATTTGGGACATTCCCTCCCTTTTAATCTCATCACCTGTTTTGAATAAGAAAAAAGCGAAAGAAGATTCTTGATTAAAGGAGGGATGTTGGCAAGACGGTCATTATTCTCCTTATGGACTTTCTGCCTGCTTTACAGCCGAGTTCTTCACTACGGCAGGAAGAATGATCCTCTTTTTTCCTCTCTCAGCATGTGGTGTGAAATGAAAGGTGAGCAAAAATAAGTGGTGATGAAGGAATAATGTTCTGTATGAGCTGCTGCAGCCAAAGACCGAAAGCTGAAGTGTGTTTTCTCAGACTGGCCTGATATCCGATACCAGACTGTCTGCCAGCATGAACTTTTGCCCCTTTCTTCTTTCAGAGTGCGTAAACAATCTCTGGCTCTCTCAGTGCATCTGCTAGTAGCCCACCTGAAACATGGCGTCCCCCCACAGCCTTGACCACGGACACAGTGAGTGAGTGCGGAGCCGAGAGAAAAGTCAGTCTCAAGAGAAAATGGCCATGTCTTAAATGCCCTTAATGCTGAATAGCGCACATCAAAATAGGACACAACTCAGGATGGTAGAGGTAGAGTGCCGTTTAGGACATGACAATGAATAATGTGACGAAGACAAGAGAGACATCCAGCTGTAGCGTCTCAGTACAATTCTAAGCATCTTAGCATGAACAAATGCATGAGAACTGGGATATTTTCTATAAACAGAAAAAAAAATGCTACCATGAAATATAAATGTACCCTCAAATTTATGTGTGAATATATATTTATGTACATCATTAAATATATGTTGTATGAATTATGTATACACTGTACAGCTTTCTACTTTTTAGGTTTTAATTTTATAAATAAATAAATAACATAAAAAGTAGAAAACTGTAGAGAAAGTGTGTACACTGTACATATATATACAATATACATATATACATATATATATATATATATATATATATATATATATATATATATATATATATATATATATATATATATATATATATATATGTGTGTGTGTGTGTGTGTCTCTATACATATATATACAGTGCCTTGCAAAAGTATTCGGCCCCCTTGAACTTTTCAACCTTTTGCCACATTTCAGGCTTCGAACATAAAGACATAAAGATATAAAATTTTTATTTTTTTGTGAAGAATCACCAACAAGTGGGACACAATTGTGAAGTGGAACGAAATCTATTGGATATTTTAAACTTTTTTAGCAAATAAAAAACTGAAAAGTGGGGCGTGCAAAATTATTCGGCTCCTTTACTTTCAGTGCAGCAAACTCACTCCAGAAGTTCAGCGAGGATCTCTGAATGATCCAATGTTGTCCTAAATGACTGATGGTGATAAATAGAATCCACCTGTGTGTAATCAAGTCTCTGTATAAATGCACCTGCTCTGTGATAGTCTCAGGGTTCTGTTGAAAGCGCAGAGAGCATCATGAAGACCAAGGAACACACCAGGCAGGTCCGTAATACTGTTGTGGAGAAGTTTAAAGCCGGATTTGGATACAATAAAATTTCCCAAGCTTTAAACATCCCATGGAGCACTGTGCAAGGGATCATTTTGAAATAGAAGGAGTATCAGACCCCTGCAAATCTACCAAGACCTGGCCGTCCCTCTAAACTTTCAGCTCAGACAAGGAGAAGACTGATCAGAGATGCAGCCAAGAGGCCCATGATCACTCTGGATGAACTGCAGAGAACTACAGCTGAGGTGGGAGAGTCTGTCCATAGGACAACAATCAGTCGTACACTGCACAAATCTGGCCTTTATGGAAGAGTGGCAAGAAGAAAGCCATTTCTCAAAGATATCCATAAAAAGTCTCGTCTAAAGTTTGCCACAAGCCACCTGGGAGACACACCAAACATGTGGAAGAAGGTGCTCTGGTCAGATGAAACCAAAATCGAACTTTTTGCCCACAATGCAAAACGATATGTTTGGCGTAAAAGCAACACAGCTCATCACCCTCAACACACCATCCCCACTGTCAAACATGGTGGTGGCAGCATCATGGTTTGGGCCTGCTTTTCTTCAGCAGGGACAGGGAAGATGGGTAAAATTGAGGGGAAGATGGATGCAGCCAAATACAGGACCATTCTGGATGAAAAACTGTTGGAGTCTGCAAAAGACCTGAAACTGGAACGAGATTTATCTTCCAACAAGACAATGATCCCAAACATACAGCAAAATCTACAAAGGAATGGTTCACAAATAAACGTATCCAGGTGTTAGAATGGCCAAGTCAAAGTCCAGACCTGAATCCAATCGAGAATCTGTGGGAAGAGCTGAAAACTGCTGTTCACAAACGCTCTCCATCCAACCTCGTTGAGCTCGAGCTGTTTTGCAAGGAAGAATGGGGAAGAATTTCAGTCTCTCGATGTGCAAAACTGATAGAGACATATCCCAAGCGACTTGCAGCTGTAATCGCAGCAAAAGGTGGCTCTACAAAGTATTAACGTAAGGGGGCCAAATAATTTTGCACGCCCCACTTTTCAGTTTTTTATTTGCTAAAAAAGTTTAAAATATCCAATAGATTTCGTTCCACTTCACAATTGTGTCCCACTTGTTGGTGATTCTTCACAAAAAATTAAAAATTTTATATCTTTATGTTTGAAGCCTGAAATGTGGCAAAAGGTTGAAAAGTTCAAGGGGGCCGAATACTTTCGCAAGGCACTGTATATATATATATATATATATATATATATATATATATATATATATATATATATATATATAAAAGCAATAAACACAGTGAGAAGCTGATTATTTTTCCTTTAGCAGCATATCCTGTATTGTTTTAATCTCCTAAACCACAGCATATTATACTTATACATATTGTACATATTTAATGTCCGTGAAATTAGTTAGTTCCTGTTCCCACTTACATTATAAACAGTCATTCCCTCACCAGCGTCTCACTTTATTCTCTCTTTATTCTCTCTCTTAAAGTTAATAAGACAAAAAATAAATAAAATCACAGCTTGTCTTTTTTCGTTAGGTGTAAACTCCTCTATCCTGAAGATGTCAGGAAAACTTATAGCTTTACCTCTGACTGTTACTGTCAGCGCTGACACTGGAGACTCCATCCATACGTGTTACATAAACGTCACTGGACTCGGGGAGGAGGCGAGTATTCAAGCCTTCTGAGGCGAGTGAGGCTACGATGCTAGCAAATTTAAGACACCAGATATGTCTTAGCTGAATGATTACATTTGGGGGAAGTTCTCAGTTGTGCATCATGTTCATTTTTATTTATGAATAAAGTATTTAGAATGTTTAGAGTATTCCTTTAATGCCTACACACTCAGAGCGCTGCTCTGTGTGTAAAGAGTTAAACACATTTCTCTGGGATCATATTAGTGAAGAATGATAGAAAATTATAGAAATGATTCTATCAAGAAATATTTTTTTCTTTGAAAACTGATATTGGTAATGAACACACACACACACACACACACACTCACAGTAGAGTCCAAAAGTGTGTGTGTGTGTATGTGTGTGTGTACATTCCCCTGACGCAGTGCCCTTCACAGTGTTTAATCTGGGTTTATTAGTACAGAGAGATGAGGCGACCGTTTGAAGTCCCTCTCTCTCCTCGTCTCTCTTTCTTCTCGCTCTGTCTGAGAGATCTTTGGCAGCCCATCTGAAAACAGTCACTCGTCAGAGAGAGCTTGATGACAGACAGTGAGTGTACACGCACACACGCACACACACACACACACACCTCAGTGGTCTGGAGAATCATGTACATACTGTATGAGTTTCGTTTCATGGTGAGGGAGAGAGTGGGGGAGAGAAAGACAAAAAAATAGAGAGGGAGAAAGTGTGAACGTGAGAGGGATAGAAAGGAAGAGGAATAGGAAAAGAAGGAGAAAGAAAGAAAGAAAGTAAGGAGGCTAGTGTAGAAAGAGAGGGATAGACAGAATTAAAGAGGGAGACGGAAAACAAGAGAAGAAATATTGAAGGTGGAAGAAAGGAGAGAGTGAGAGTGTGTGATAGAGAGAGACATTGAGAGAGAGAGAAACAGTGTGAGAAAGAGAGTGAGAGAAACAGTGTGAGAGAGAGACAGTGTGAGAGAGAGACAGAGAAAGAGAGAGACAGTGTGAGAGACAGAGAGACAGTGTGTGTGAGAGAGACAGTGTGAGAGAGAGAGTGTTAGAGAGAGACAGATAGAGAGACAGTGTGTGTGAGAGAGAGAGAGAGAGAGAGAGAGAGAGAGAGAGACAGTGACAGAGAGAGACAGTGTGAGAGAGTGACAGAGAGACAGACAGTGTGAGAGAGACAGAGAGAGAGACAGTGTGTGTGTGTGAGAGAGACAGTGACAGAGAGAGAGACAGTGTGAGAGAGTGACAGAGAGAGACAGTGTGAGAGAGTGACAGAGAGAGAGAGAGAGAGAGAGACAGTGAGAGAGAGAGAGAGAGAGAGAGAGAGAGTGACAGAGAGAGACACAGTGAGGCTGCTGATGCTTTTCTTTTGTATTTCAGGCTCAGTGAATCTCACACACTTCCCATGTTTACATTAGACCAGCCATGTCCTTTATCTGCGTGTGTGTGTGTGGTTACTTTATTCTTCCAGCACTGTGTTCACTTTGATATGTTACCACTCCTCACACACCACTCAGAACATCAAACACTCTTTGAGTAAGTGTGTGTGAGTGTGTGTGTGTGTGTGTGTGTGTGTGTGTGTATTTACACACCTGTAGGTGGTGTGTATTCAGGTTGAGCGGTGTAATATCAGCTCCACACTCCGCCCCTCTCCATGTTCCTCAGGTCTGTTTGTAGAGAGACAGTTCCTAATAATAATAATAATAATATTGTTGCCTGTGCTGTTGCTGTGCTATAAGAGGAATAAAACACTGTGGGGACATGCTGTTGTAGGAAAAGAATCAACACTTTCTGACCAATCACAATCCAGACTCACAGACCCACTCTGAGGTCAACCAAGACAACACCAGTTTATTTTAAGAACGTATATTAGGGTTAGGGTTGAGGTACAACAATGAACTACAGCAGCAATATAAATATACAGTGCCTTGCGAAAGTATTCGGCCCCCTTGAACTTTTCAACCTTTTGCCACATTTCAGGCTTCAAACATAAAGATATAAAATTTTTATTTTTTGTGAAGAATCACCAACAAGTGGGACACCAAGGAACACACCAGGCAGGTCCGTAATACTGTTGTGGAGAAGTTTAAAGCCGGATTTGGATACAAAAAGATTTCCCAAGCTTTAAACATCCCATGGAGCACTGTGCAAGTGATCATTTTGAAATGGAAGGAGTATCAGACCACTGCAAATCTACCAAGACCTGGCCGTCCCTCTAAGCTTTCAGCTCAGACAAGGAGAAGACTGATCAGAGATGCAGCCAAGAGGCCCATGATCACTCTGGATGAACTGCAGAGAACTACAGCTGAGGTGGGAGAGTCTGTCCATAGGACAACAATCAGTCGTACACTGCACAAATCTGGCCTTTATGGAAGAGTGGCAAGAAGAAAGCCATTTCTCAAAGATATCCATAAAAAGTCTCATCTAAAGTTTGCCACAAGCCATCTGGGAGACACACCAAACATGTGGAAGAAGGTGCTCTGGTCAGATGAAACCAAAATCGAACTTTTTGCCCACAATGCAAAACGATATGTTTGGCGTAAAAGCAACACAGCTCATCACCCTCAACACACCATCCCCACTGTCAAACATGGTGGTGGCAGCATCATGGTTTGGGCCTGCTTTTCTTTAGCAGGGACAGGGAAGATGGTTAAAATTGAGGGGAAGATGGATGCAGCCAAATACAGGACCATTCTGGATGAAAACCTGTTGTCTGCAAAAGACCTGAAACTGGGATGGAGATTTATCTTCCAACAAGACAATGATCCCAAACATACAGCAAAATCTACAAAGGAATGGTTCACAAATAAACGTATCCAGGTGTTAGAATGGCCAAGTCAAAGTCCAGACCTGAATCCAATCGAGAATCTGTGGGAAGAGCTGAAAACTGCTGTTCACAAACGCTCTCCATCCAACCTCATTGAGCTCGAGCTGTTTTGTAAGGAAGAATGGGCAAGAATTTCAGTCTCTCAATGTGCAAAACTGATAGAGACATACCCCAAGCGACTTGCAGCTGTAATCGCAGCAAAAGGTGGCTCTACAAAGTATTAACGCAAGGGGGCCGAATAATTTTGCACGCCCCACTTTTCATTTTTTTATTTGCTAAAATTTTTTTAAAAATCCAATAGATTTCATTCCACTTCACAATTGTGTCCCACTTGTTGGTGATTCTTCACAAAAAAATAAAATTTTTATATCTTTATGTTTGAAGCCTGAAATGTGGCAAAAGGTTGAAAAGTTCAAGGGGGCCGAATACTTTCGCAAGGCACTGTATATGAGTGTGTGTGTGTGTGTGTGTGGTCAGACATTATCTGTGCCCCGTGTTTCTTTCACGAGGCCCATGTTCTTCAACAGGAGTTTCTCCAGAGCGAAATACTCATTGTAGTCTTTCTGCACCTCCTCCATCAGATTATCCTCCATATTCTCCATCATATCCTGCACACATTACCATCATCATCGCCTTCAGCATCATCACCAGCACATTAACATCATCATCATCATTATCATGATCATCAGCACATTATCACCATCATCATCCCCTTCATCATCACAATCACCACCATCACATCATCATCATCATCACCAGGACATTGTCATCACTATCATCACTATCACCATCATCACCTTCATCATCATAATCACCACCATCACATCACATTATCATCATCATAATTACATTCATCGTCATCACTATCACATTATCATCATCATCATCATCACCATCATATTATCATATCAATCACTATCACCATATCATCATCACCACATCATTATCACCATAATAATCATCAATGTCACCATATCATCTTCATCATCACATAATTTTCATCACATCACTATATTATCATCATCACCATTATCATCATCTTATCATAAGCATTATCACCATCATCTTCATTATCACCTTCATCATATCATTATCATCAACATCACCTTCATCATCACTATCACTATCATTACGTAGGTCATCTTTATCATCACAATCTTCATCACATCACCATTATCATCATCATCATCATCATCTTCATCACTATCACCTTCATCACATCGTGATTACATTTTGTTTATTTACATTGTGTTTATTTGCAGAATTCTCCAGATTCAGTGGATGCTTAATTTGAGTTTTCCGTGCACACGTGTGCGTGTTATAACTGTTGCTTTAATTAAAGCAGCTGTGTTAAAGCCTCGCTCTCTCTTTATATCTTTACAGCAGAAGAATAAACATACACAAACACACACTGAGATGAAGAATACAATTAATTAAGACAGACAGAGTGAAGTGCGTGTATGTGTACAGTTTACAAGCTGTCATTACTCCCACTGACATTTCTGCTGGTTTGTGTGTGCATTCGTGTCTGTGTGTGTGTGTGTGTGTGTGTGTGCACGTGTGTGTGTGTTTCCATAGTACAGGATTTAATTATCTGATGAGAGAAAACGCTGGAATATTGTTAAAGCTAAATAATGATTTGAGTTCTTCTCTAAGGGAAGAGATAAAGGGACAGATATGGCTACCAGTTTAACATGAGTAAATCTACACTGCACAAACTTATACACTGTATGACCAAAAGTATGTGCACCCCAGTCCATCACACCCATATCTGCTGCCACAAAGAACTGTAACTGGAGCCTCCTCGCCCAACATCAGTGCCTGACCCCAACCTCACTAACACCCTCGTAGCTGAATGAACACAAATCCCCACAGCCACACCCTGAAATCTAGTGGAAAACCTTCCCAGAAGAGAGAGTGGAGCGCATTATATTATTATGGTTTTGGGTTCAATGGTCTACATACTTTTGGCTGCATGGTGTATCATTATAGTATCATAACATGATTAAAGATTAATGAGGATGGGTTTCTGGTGATAAATATTACATTGACACTTCTCATCAGCTTGTTGTCCTTCTCCTCAGCCCCTGTCGCTCTCCTCTCACTCGCTCGCAGCTCCGGCCTCTTCTCAAAATAGATCAGTCGCTCCACCTCCCGCTCCAGAAAGTTGATCAAGCTCTGCTCCTATAGGACAAAAGCATTTGGAGACTCTGGAACAACAGTAGGCTTGTTGAATCAGTGTGACACAATTCATATATACAGTGGCAAGAAAAACTATGTGAACCCTTTAGAATTTCATGGTTTTCTGAATAAATTTGTCATACAATGTGATCTGATCTTCATCTAAGTCAGGGGTATTGACAAATATAATATGTTTAAAATAATAACACAAAAAAATTTCTGATCTTTCATTTCTTTATTGAACACACTCATTCAACATTCAAAATGGCAGTGGAAAAAGTAAGTGAACCCTTAGAATTAATAACTGGTTGACCACCACTTGGCAGCAATAACCTCAACCAGGTGCTTCCTGTAGCTGTGGATTAAACCTGTACATCGTTCAGGAGGAATTTTAGCCCATTCTTCCTGGCAGAACTGTGTTACCTCGGTCATATTCTTTGGGCGTCTCATGTGTATGGCTTTCTTCAAGTCATTCCATAGCATCTCTATTGGTTGAGGTCTGGGCTCTGACTTGGCCACTCCAAAAGGTGGATTTAAGGATGGCAAGCTAGCGCCTTGCATGGCAGCTCTGCTACCATTGGTGTGTGAGTGTGTGTGTGAGCGGGTGAATGAGACACAGTGTAAAGCGCTTTGGATAAAAACACTATATAAGTGCACATTTACCATTTAGTTTTTCTGAAGCCATTCTGTTGTGGACTTGCGCCAGTGTTTTGGGTCGTTGTCCTGTTGCATCACCCAACTTCTACACAGTTTCAGCAGACGTACCGACATTCTCACATTATCCTGAAGAATTGTCTGATATACTTGGGAATTCATCTTCCCCTCAATAATTGCAAGCTGGCCAGGCCCTGATGCAGCAGAGCAGGTCCAAATCATGAAGTTTCCTCCACCATACTTTACAGTTGGGACGATGTTTTCATGATGATATGTCGTGCCCTTTCTACGCCAGATGTAGTGCTCTGTGGTTTTTCCAAATAGTTCAATCTTAGTTTCATCAGTCCACAAAACATTTAGCCAGTACCGCTGTGGAGTGTCAATGTGCTCTTTTGCAAACTTCAGGCGTGCAGCAATGTTCTTTTTAGTAAGCAGTGACTTCCTTCGTGGTGTCCTGCCGTAGATACCCTGCTTGTTCAATGTTTTGCGTATTGTAGACTCATGAATAGAGATGTTAGACAGTTCCAATGATGCCTTCAAAACTTTGGCTGTCATTCGGGGTTGTTTCTTTACCTCACTGATGAGTCTCTGATGTGCTCTTGGTGTCATTTTGACTAGGTGCCCAATTCTTGGCAGAGTAGCAACAGTCCCCAAGTGTCTCCATTTGTAGAATGTTTGCCTAACTGTAGACTGGTGAATTTCTAATGTTTTTGAAATCACTTTGTGACCCTTGGCAGCTTTATGTAAATCAACAATTCTTGATGGTAGATCCTCTGAAATCTCTTTTTGGTGAGGCATGGCTCACATAAGCATGTGCTTCTTGTGCAAACTCCAAAAGTTTAAGGGGTTTTTATCAGTCAAAGTAGCTGTAGTCGATGCCTCCAAACTTATTTTCTTAACGAGACTCCAAGTGTGCAAAAAAAGAAGCTTTTTTGAGGTCATTAACTCAAGGGTTCACATACTTTTTCCACAAGCACTATGAAGTTTTTTTGGTTGTTCTCAATAAAGACATGAAAGATCAGAATTTTTTTTGTGTTATTATTTTAGACACATTATATTTGTCAAAACCTTTGACATAGATGAAGATCAGATCACATTTTATGACAAATTTATTCATAAAACCATGAAATTCCAAAAGGTTCACATACTTTTTTTTGCCACTGTATATATATCACAATGTTTTATGCTCATCTGTATCGTTTACTGGTCACCAAAAGGAACCTTTCATGAGCAGATAAAACATTTAAATGAAAGGGATCAGAAGATGTCAATGAAGGCATTTAAAGCATCTCAGAGGGTAGATTTATTAACGCTAACCTCGTTAGGAGCCGGGTGACGGAGTGTCCACGGTATCTCCAGGACGTGCAGCGTGCCCAGGTGATCAGACACGGCCAAGAAGTGCTGCTTTGCTGCTCAAAGGAGATCAGACTGGAGTTACTGGAGTCATGTGGCTATGTCATTAGAACCAGTGCATTAACATAAATACAAACCGGTGATTTACAGCTCATGTGGTATAAATAATGCTTACTAATTATGTTCTGGTATCTTGTAATGACTTGTAGTATGTGTGTGTGTATATGTGTGTGTGTGTGTGTGTGTGTGTAAAAGAGTTTCTGTATTTAAGTGTGTGTCACTAACAGGAGGCGATCCAGGGTTTAATGCAGGAGATCTGAGCCGTGGTGACGTTCTGGTTCAGTACAGGTTCGTGGGTTTTCTCCAGCAGGTTCCACACCTCCAGGCTGCCGTCTTCTTTCCCAATGAAGAACACGGCGGGCCGGGTTAGAGACCAGAACCCGGCCGTAAGCGCACATGAGGAGTTTGGAGAGTGGAGGATCGGACCATTCTGGAATGAGAGAAGAGGAGATGGAGTCTTCTGAAAACTTCGGAAGCTGCAATATGAGACCTCGTTTAGTAATGTTTGCATAAGACAAACAAATCTTTCCAGAAATTTCCACCAGATTTACAAAAGTTTAGGAAAAACGCAGATTTTCTTCATGCGTGTGTTGAAGAATCAGTTGTAAATTACCGGGCATGTACAAGGCACAGCTGATTTGCATTTGGCGACGCCCATAAAACTCCATAAAAGGCCAGGCTTGCAGCACTGAAATGATGAGTAAACAGCGAAAAAGTTTTCCTTGGAAGAAAAAGTTCTTTTGGGTCACAGAAAAACAAGTGGGTAGGAAGATGACTTTGGCTTGACAGACCAGATCACTTAAATCAAGTGCAGTAATACACTGCGATTTTAAAGCCGTTCAAACAAGGTTTATTAGTTATTCTTCATATGTATATATTTACACGCCCTCGGGAGCACGAGTAGGATACGAATGTTGTTTCCGTAATGACGGGACTTTCACAAATACCAAATTACTTGTGTAAACGCTCCTAGGAATGATTAATCTGTTCAACGCTCCCAGGAAAGTTTCTGTTCATATCCAGCTCAATAATGAGGCCCGTTGTCCATAAAAGAGACGAACGTGTATACAAACGTATGTTTTCAAGCATCTCACCAGAACTCCCTCTTTCCAGATGGCGAAGGTCGAAACATCAACAGTCAGAACAATGTCCTTCAAGAACGGAGAGCGGAGAACCGTGTTTACCAGACTGTCATGCACCTGAAAGACATGAGTGGGCTTAGGACCTGAGAGAGAGAGAGAGAGAGAGAGAGAGAGAGATTTCAGACAGGTTGATTTGGTGAGGTTTTCTGTAAGAAGATGTTTATGTAATATTTATGGAAGGAGTCTCCAGTGTCAGCGTTTTGTAACATGAGGTTGTGTTACTTAAAGAAATCATAGTTTGTTTTTTTCCTTTAGCTTTGAAAGGGTTAACAACGAGTGCAGTGATGGGCTGGTGTGTGTGTGCGTGTGTGTGTGCGTGTGTGTGTGTGTGTGTGTTATTTCAGTAATAAGAGCAGATTGCTTCAGGGAACAGCTTCCAGTCACATTAGCCATTGTTTTTTCACCACTTGTTTCTGGCGTGTTCTCTTTCCCAAAATTCCTCAGCTTTATTCCCTGATGTTTATGAGAAACCACAGTCTCTCTGGCTTTAACGCTGTCTGATTAGACAAAGCGAGCTCAGTGTTATTTACTGCAGAGTATGTTAGTCCTCCATCCATCCATCATCCGTCACACAGAACCACACTGAACCACACGGAACCTCAGCACTGTGCCACGTTTACGTTTTTATTAAGAGTCAAAAGGCACTAAACGTTTTCCGAAGGTATGTGCTTAAAAAATGACATACATCTAACATCTAACAATAATGTGTGTGTGTGTGTGTGTGTGTGTGTGAGTTCTTACTCAAGAGTCGTCCTGACTCGTTGTCTTTCTCCAGTTTCCAGTCGGTGTACACCAGCTCTCCATCCTGACACAAAACATGTCACCATCATATTTATACTGTACCACATTCTCTCTCTCTCACACACACACACACACACACACAGCCCACCTCTGTGCCGACATAAAATTTTGTGCTGATGGTGTCCAGGTTGCGCAGTTGTTTGGCGGAGGGCACGCAGAGGTCAGAGAACACCGGAACCTCCGACCTGTCCACTAAAAGAGAGAGAGAGAGAGAGAGAGAGAACAGTAACACTTCACAATGAAGTGAAAACTTTATTATCAAGAAATCTGTAAGCTCAAACACTTTAGCTAGAACCCTTTATGATCCAGAACACTGAGTTAAGCTAGAACATTTTATTATCTAGAACAGTTCCTCTCAGTGGGGGAACACACACCTGCAGCAGTGTAACACACACTGTCTCTCAGACTGAACTTCAGCGGACTGTATTCACCAGTGCCGTCCATTTTAGGCAGAGTCACCTACACACACACACATATACACACACAAACATACACACATGCATACACGCACACATACACACACACACAAACATATACACATACACCCAGACACACACACACAAACACACACATGAGCTGTGTGTACAAGCGTGCGTGTTTGTGTGTGTGAATGTTTGTGTGTGTATGTGTGTATATGGGTGGGTGTCTGGATGTATGTGTGTGCGTGTGTGTGTGTGGGTGTGTGTATGTATGTGTATATGTGAATGTGTGTGTGTGTGTGTGTGTGTGTGTGTGTGTGTGTGTCTCAATGTATGTGTATGTATATGTATGTGCATGTGTATGTGTGTGTAGGTGTGTGTCTGGTGTACAGTATGTGTATGTGTATATATGTGTGTATGTATATGTGTATGTGTATATGTGTATATGTGTGTGTGTGTGTGAATGTGTACTCTAAACAGAGGTTTCCAGCTGAGGTCGAGGTGTTTAAAGGTGTTGGGAACTCCATGAGGGTTCTTTAGAAGGTTCTCTTCAACTTTGTGCTTCTTGTCAGTCGGAGCTGCTACACGAGGAGCACGCAGGTCCCAGAACATCACACAACTAACACACACACAAACACACACACACACACACACACACACACAAGGTGTACTCATGTACAGAATAAAGTAAAAAGTGTTAACACATATGTCTCATTTTAAGAAGCTAAGTGCGTATATGGTTAAAGCCGTAAGCCCTGCCCCCAAGCTGAAACCTAGAAGTGATCTTTTTAGAAGGTTTATTAAATACAGACTCATGCAGTTTATTTAAAAATGAGATACTGGGTGCAGACACTGACTTGCATTATGTTTACACTCTGTGAATATGTGTTTTTCAGCTGTATTTGTGTATGTGTTAGTACCCGTCAGGAGAACAGCTAACAATCTGGACTGATATTTGGTTCTTATTTTCCAGTGGGATCCCTAATCTTGAGACCTGAGAGAGAGAGGAGGGGGTAGGCAGAGGGAGAGAGAGGTAGGAGAGGGAGGGAGAGGCAGGGAGAGGGAGGGAGAGGGAGAAAGAGAGAGGAGGGGAGAGGGAGAAAGGTAGGGAGAGGGAGAGAGGTAGGGAGAGGGAGGAGAGGGAGAGAGGTAGTGAGAGGGAGAGAGAGATAGGGAGAGGGAGGGAGAGGTAGGGAGAGGGAGGGAGAGAGGTAGTGAGAGGGAGGGAGAGATAGGAGAGGGAGAGGGAGAGAGGTAGGGAGGGGAGGGAGAGGGAGAGAGAGGTAGGGAGAGAGGTAGTGAGAGGGAAGAGAGATAGGGGAGGGGAGGGAGGGAGAGGTAGGGAGAGGGAGGGAGAGGGAGAGAGAGAGAGGTAGGAAAAGAGAGGTAGTAGAGAAGGAGAGAGAGGTAGGGAGGGAGAGAGAGAGAGAGGTAGGGGAGGGAGGGAGGGAGAGAGAGATGTAGGAGAGGAGGGAGGGAGAGAGAGAGAGAGGTAGGGAGAGGAGGGAGGAGAGAGAGAGGTAGGGAGAGGGAGGGAGGGAGGGAGAGAGAGGTAGGGAGAGGGAGGGAGAGGGAGGGAGAAAGAGAGAGGGAGTGAGAAGGAGAGAGAGAGAGAGGGAGAGGGAGGGAGAGGCAGGGAGAGAGAGAGGTAGGGAGAGGGAGGGAGGGAGGGAGAGAGAGAGAGGTAGGGAGAGGGAGGGAGAGGTAGGGAGAGAGAGGTAGGGAGAGAGGGAGGGACAGGGAGAGAGACAGAGAGAGGAAGAGAGAGAGAGCGACAGAGAGAGAGAGAGAGATTTTTAAAGCAGCCATTTTTACAGCTGTTCTGATATGATGAAGATACGATGTGATTTGGTGTTGAGCAAACATTAAAGTTTTAAACATTAAAGCCACGCCTCTTTCACTGGGTCTAACAAGCACAGAGACCTTATAGGAGGTGTAGCTTCTGTGTTTCTAAGTCAATGTGAAGGAGCTGTGGCTTCTGAATGAGTCAGTGTCAGTTAGGGAGGTGTGGCTTCTCAGTGAAGGAGGTGTGGCTTCTAGCTAAATCAGATTAAAAGTCATCACACTGAAACACAGTTGCATTGTATTGAATCTTCAGCTGCCTTTAACACATTTCATCCATTTTGGTATGAGAGATAAACAACTATTTAGTTTTAAAAACAATTAATAAGCATAATAAAAACAATAATTTAATAATTTAACATTGTTATTATGATCCTTTGCTACTCCATCACACCTCAAAGCTGTGCGGGAGCCACTGCACGTCTGTGACCGGACCTCTGTGACCACTCTCGATTCCTGACACAGCACAATAACGCACTACAGGAGTGTGGCTCTGCTGCTTCTCCTCGAAATACTGCTGACAGAACACACACACACACACACACACAGAATTAAATATTTTATGTAGACATCTGATTGGTCAGAAACTGTTGATTAACATTCTATAACAGCAGCTCTGAGAGTAGTGCAGATCCCAAGCTTATACTAATTTGCTCTCTCACGCACACACACACGCACACACACACACGCACACACACACACAGCACACACACACGCACACACACACGCACACACACGCACACACGAACACTAACAGCAGGGGTGTCTGATGGCACCATGTGGGCGCCTGTGAGTGTTCAAGTGTTAGAGTGCGGTTGCATAACAGCTGTGTTTGACAGCTTTGTGAGTGTGTGTGTGTGCGCGCGCCAGTAGGGGGTTCATTGTGCAGTAAACTGAATAAACAATAGGTGGAACTGAAGGCAGATGTCAGGTCTGTGCTGTTCAATACACACTCACACACAAACACACACAAATTCAATTAGGTGGCAGTAAAGTGGAATTACGTCCCTCCTCCCATCAGGTATCACACAACATGATACACACACACGCACGTGCACACACGCATACACAGACACACACACACACACACACACACACACTCACACTCACACACACTCACAGAGCTACACGAACTGTTCAGTGATATTTTTACATATGCATTTATTTAATTGAAGTAGAGATTATTAAAGAATAACTAGGCGTTTAATAAATATTAAACACGGCATATAACACAAATATAGTTCATATTATTAATAATAAATTAAACATATAAGATATTCAAAGTTTGACTGAAAGTGTAATAATAAGAAGAGAAAGAAGAGAAGACCATTTAATATGATTAAATTAGAATTTGTATATACATTTTTGTAATCTTTAGTCATATAAAATATATCATAGAATTAAAATATATATCATGAAATTATTATTATATGCAATAATGCAATATTTTAAAATACAATTTTATATTATATATAAACTTAAATAAATGTCATTTATTTACACTTGTAAAATGATTATTATATATGTGTATGTGTGTGTGTGTGTGTGTGAGTGCCCACCATCATATTGGTCATTTTTGTTCGTACTCTACTGCGAGTTCCCTGCAGTCTGTCCACATGGCCTGAGATATCCCACAGCACCACCTACACACACACACACACACACACACACACACACACACGGAAGAAATGGAAACCAAAAATGGGGGGAAAAGAAAAGAAAATTTATTTATCAGGGGAAAGTGAGTAGGAAGAAAATATTAATTCCTCAGTATGTTATTAAATAATTCATAGAGAGAGAGAGAGAGAGAGAGAAACACAGAAAGAGAGAGAGAGGGAGGAGAAACACTGCACCTGGCCGTTCATGCAGCCTCCAATGATAATATTGGAGTCTGAGGGACAGAAGTGGAAGCTCAGCACGTCGTCCGGACATTCCAACAATAGCTGCAGAGAAAACACCAGGAGTTTAATTTCAAAGCCACTCTCGCTTTCATCTGCTCCGACTCTCTGATATCCGCTTTCATCTGCTCCAGACCAAACGTTCTTCTCGGCCTGGTGCCAGAACAATCTTTCAAAACATCAGAACCTTATTTAAGCTTCTGTAGACCAACAGAGCGCTTTCATCCTCATCACACACACTACATCCATCCAGCTGCAGACTCATCATCACAGCTGGATTTAACTCCCACTATGGAGAGTTACTCCATCCATTCTAACGGATGGAGTAAAGACAGGTGTGTGGATTTGATGGTGAGATAAAAAGAGAGGAGATGGAGAGAATGATAGAGGAGAGACGAGGAAACTGAGTAGGAGAAGGAGTGAGATTGAGGAATGATGAGATGAAGAGGGAGATAGAGGGACAAAAGGAGGGATGGAGTGAGGAGATCGAAGTGTGGTTCCTGTGGATTGAAGTGCAAGAGAGTGTGCGACAGATGTTAATTGGAATGGGCAAAAGTTAATTGGATGGATGGAGGGTTAAGAGGAAGAGACAAACAGAGAAATGGTGAAATGGAGGAAAGGTGTGATAGATAGATGGAGTGATTAATGGACTGATAGATGGAGAGATGGATGAATAGACGGATGGAAAGAGAGAGGTGGATAGAAAGACAGATGGATAGACAGACAGACAGACAGACAGACAGGTGGATGGACAGACAGACAGAAGGATGGACATGAAGACAGACAGATAGGTGGGTGGACAGACAGACAGGTGGATGGACAGGAAGACAGACAGACAGGTGGATAGACATGAAGACAGACAGAGAGGTGGATGGACATACAGACAGACAGACAGGTGGATGGACAGACAGATGGATGGACAGGTTACCTGTGGGTGGATGGGGTCAGAGAAGCTCCAGAAGATGATCATCGCTGGATTCAGCAGCAGTTTAATGGAGCTGTCTATCTTCTCCTCAAATGAGAGCTTTCCTATTACTGACACTGCTATGACACCTGTCTCACACACACACACACACACACACACACACACACACACACACACACACACACTATACAGTGTTTTTAAAAGGCATTAAAAGGTATTTATTGCAGTATATTTCTTCTGTCTGTGTAGTTTTTGTGTGTAGATTAATTTCACATTGTTGATGTTGGAGTTTTCAAATCAGTTTGTGTATGTGTGTGTGTGTGTGTGTGTGTGTGTGTGTGTGTGTGTGTGTGTGTGTGTGTGTGTGTGTGTGAGATACCGCTGATAGTAGGATGCCAGTTAATGTAGCTGATGACTTTGTCCTTGCACAGCTCGGTGAATGTCTGATACACCTTCAGGTGTGTGTCAGCATTCCCTTCATACACACTGTCCTCTCCCAGCACACACACTTCATCCACAAACACATCTATCATGTTGTTCTGCTGTATGGCCAATTCAAACCTACACACATACACACACACACACACACCAAGTGGGTAAGTGTACGCACTGAGCACTGGTGAGTATTTATTATTAAACCTTCTAACCTGCCAGTGTTGGAGCTGAGGAAGTTCTTCAGGTTCTCTGACTGCAGGATGCTCTCTTTCTCCTCCTCACTAAGTTCTTGAGGTCCATACTGGGTCCACATGTTCCTGGGGTATTTCCTATCAAACACATGACTCGTTTAAACTTGTCCTTGAAATGCTGTCCTGACAGGTTTTGGGATTTTTTCAGAGAAAGATCCGTCACAATGCTGGAGCCTGGTGGCAGTTTCATGAAAACCTTTGAAACCATACAGTGAGGGGAAAAAAGTATTTGATCCCCTGCTGATTTTCTACATTTGCCCACTGAAAGAAATGATCAGTCTATAATTTTAATTGTAGGTTTATTTGAACAGTGACAGACAGAATAACAACAAGAAAATCCAGAAAAACGCATGTCAAAAATGTTATAAACTGATCTGCATTTTAATGAGGGAAATAAGTATTTGACCCCCTCTCAATCAGAAAGATTTCTGGCTCCCAGGTGTCTTTTTACAGGTAACGAGCTGAGATTAGGAGCACACTCTTAAAGGGAGTACTCCTAATCTCAGTTGTTACCTGTATAAAAAACACCTGTCCACAGAAGCAATCAATCAATCAGGTTCCAAACTCTCCACCATGGCCAAGACCAAAGAGCTCTCCAAGGATGTCAGGGACAAGATTGTAGACCTACACAAGTCTGGAATGGGCTACGAGACCACTGCCAAGCAGCTTGGTGAGAAGGTGACAACAGTTGGTGCGATTATTCGCAAATGGAAGAAACACAAAAGAACTGTCAATATCCCTCGGCCTGGGGCTCCTGTAAGATCTCACCTCGTGGAGTTGCAATAATCATGAGAACAGTGAGGAATCAGCCCAGAACTACACGGGAGGATCTTGTCAATGATCTCAAGGCAGCTGAGACCATAGTCACCAAGAAAACAATTGGTAACACACTACACCGTGAAGGACTGAAATCCTGCAGTCCCCGCAAGGTCCCCCTGACAAGAACGCACATATTCATGCCCGTCTGAAGTTTGCCAATGAACATCTGAATGATTCAGAGGACAACTGGGTGAAAGTGTTGTGGTCAGATGAGACCAAAATGGAGCTCTTTGGCATCAACTGAACTCGCTGTGTTTGGAGGAGGAGGAATGCTGCCTATGACCCCAAGAACACCATCCCCACTGTCAAACATGGATTTGGAAACATTATGCTTTGCGGGTGTTTTTCTGCTAAGGGGACAGGACAACTTCACCGCATCAAAGGGACAATGGACGGGACCATGTACCGTCAAATCTTGGGTGAGAACCTTCTTCCCTCAGCCAGGGCATTGAAAATGGGTCGTGGATGGGTATTCCAGCATGACAATGACCCAAAACACACGGCCAAGGCAACAAAGAAGTGGCTCAAGAAGCAGCACATTAAGGTCCTGGAGTGGCCTAGCCAGTCTCCAGACCTTAATCCCATAAAAATCTGTGGAGGGAGCTGAAGGTTCGAGTTCCCAAACGTCAGCCTCGAAACCTTAATGACTTGGAGAAGATCTGCAAAGAGGACTGGGACAAAATCCCTCCTGAGATGTGTGCAAACCTGGTGGCCAACTACAAGAAACGTCTGACCTCTGTGATGCAAACAAGGGTTTTGCCACGAAGTACTAAGTCATGTTTTGCAGAGGGGTCAAATACTTATTTCCCTCATTAAAATGCAAATCAATTAATAACATTTTTGACATGCGTTTTTCTGGATTTTTTGTTGTTATTCTGTCTCTCACTGTTCAAATAAACCTACCATTAAAATTATAGACTGATCATTTCTTTGTTAGTGGGCAAACGTACAAAATCAGCAGGGGATCAAATACTTTTTCCCCTCACTGTAATCATGTTTCATGCACGGTTTGTTATGTGACATTTTCTACATGCCTTAAAGCAGATGTTTTATGCTCTTCCATCTGTTTGAGCAGGTGTTCGAATTGCTATGATGCATCAAGGAAGTACTTTTGGGGTCTTCATACATTCTTTCTGTAAATATCACTGGTGTTTTTGTCACACATTGACTTTGTAGGGAATTTCCCTAAAAACATGGACGTTTGCAGTGATTTTTAAAGTGTCAAAACAGCCTAAGGTTCTGTAAGGTGTTTTTAAAAGTATTAAAGGTTCTATAAGGTGTTTTAAGAGACATTAAAGGTAGTATAAGGTCTTTTTAAAAGGCATTAGGTACTATATATACTAGGTGTGTAAGTATACCATGTGGTCTGTGAGGATGAGTCCTTGGTGTTAGCAATGGCTTGAATCCCACAGTTCTGCTCCAGTTTCCTGATGCTGAAGCTCTTGTCCTGGTAGGAAGTGCACTCGGTGTAGGCGCCCTTCGTTTCCATGGCGCTAAGGTCAGAAAAGTGTACCGGAGCCCCAAACTCTCGCCTCACCCGCGATATCTTGTAGTGGAGCTGAACAGAAGAAGAGCGTGTGTGAATATAACCTTCTGTGTAATGAGTTTTGCATTAGTCCTGCCTATAGTGTGTATTTTGGATGCAGGGTGCGTGTGTGTATTTATCACATCGTACCCTGTCTCTGGTGTCTGTAGCCGACTCCTCCTCGATCTCTCTCTCACTGCCCAGTGAAACCCAGTGGCGGGGCTCAGGACTCTTCTGCTCCTCCTCTAACTCCTCTCCATCTTCATCCTCCTCTTCCTCCATCACTGCTGGGGGCTGAACACAGACACACACACACACACACACACATTCAGATCAGCATTAACACTGCTGTTAACCATGTTTTTCTTTTTCTTGAAGAAACATCTCCTCACCGTCAGCATGCTCTGTTTAGCCTCCACTGTGAGCACCAGGTAGAAGCGCAGGCCATAGGTGAAGTCCCTATCGAACACCAGCAGCATCTCTTCTTCTGGATAATCCTACACCCACGAGATATATATATATATATATATATATATATATATATATATATATATATATATATATATATATATATATAAGAGAGAGAGAGAGAGAGAGAGAGAGAGAGAGAGAGAGAGGGTGATAGGAACATAATCAGCATCACACCGGCTTTGATCATTTTCCTACAAGAGCACAACATGGAGTAGTTCATTCCTTAGTTGGTTGCTATTGAGTTCACTTTTTCAAGGTTTCTTCTCATGCAAAACCTCGACATTATAGGTCCTATAATAAATCACTTAAACCTACTCTACACTGCTTTTAAAACCATATACAGTACAATAGGTGTTTTTAAGGATATTAAAAGTACCATAAGGTGCTTTTAACTACATTTTAAATGTTTTGAAGGTATTAAAGGTACTTTATGTTTTTTTTAAATAAACATAAGGTACTGTTGGGTGTTTTTAAGGATATTTAAGTGCTGTTTTTTTTTCAGCTGTTTTTACAGACTACTAGAAAACGAGTGAAAAATATACTGCTCAACAAAATGAAGAGAACACTTAAACAGCACAATGTAACTCCAAGTGTTCCCTTTATTTTTTTGACCAGTATATATGCAATGTGATATCTGAAAGCATTTTGAATAAGAAACAACATAGGATGTATTTCCAGTTGGGTCCACAAGGAGCGCTCTTGTTCCAGCCGGGTTAATGTGGTTGTTGTTGTTAAAGTAAACTTTGCTCAAAAAAGTTTGTTAGCGGTTATACATAAACCTGTAATTTCAGACATGAGTGTATAAGTGAAGGTTCTCACCAGCACAGCCTGTTTAATGGGGCTGAAGTCCGACACGGCTGCTCGGGTCTTCATGTCCTGGACGATATCGTCTTTCCGCAGCAGCTTGTAGGGGTTCTCACCCGTTACATCCTTGTCGGCTCGGCAGCCGAACAGTTCCTGTGTGGCCGAGGTTAGAACCAAAGGGCAGATGTAGTCCGGGTGTTCTGAGGAACGGCGCGAAAATTCACAAGTGTTTTGTTCCTCTTACACGACAGCAAGTTACCAACAAAGACAAGGATTATTTATTAAGAATGACGGGTTATACTTTCTATCCTTTTATGAAACGAGTTCCTGTTCTCGCTTACATTATAGCAGCTATCAACTCATACCCTCATCATTATTGTCTCTGGAAGTTAATAAGACAACATGAGACTGAACACACACACGGCTTAGCTTAATAACTGTGCAGGCTGCTGTGAGGCCTCTTCAGAAGTCCCTACACTACTGATGAGAAGCCATGGAGAGAAAAATAATAATACCAGTACATGGACATACGCTTACAAACGACTTCCTATAGGGGGCGTGGCAAAGTCCTCAGAGAGAGAGAGAACAGGGATTAGTTTAAACTGTCATTCGTGTGAGATTGGATGTTCACACTTACTGTTACTGTTAACTAAGAATGTTTTATAAGAACATAAAACAAAACCACATGTATTACATGAATTATTCTTGTGGTTCATTTGGTTGATGTCACACTGAAAATACGAGAGACATTTAAATGAAGTCAATTTATTTTGAGAAATCTGCATTAAAAAAATTAAGTAAAATTCAACCGTGTGTGTTATATGAGATAACTCTGTTTGTTAATTAGCTGAAAATATGACAGAAACCTAACCTCTTTGTGTATGTGTTAAGAAAAGAGGACGAAAACAACTCGGATACACACTCGGCTGGAGAGAAAGAGAAACAGGAGCCACTTCTTGAAGACTATTTTACTTACATGCCATCATTATGTTGTGAGACCACCAGAGGAGGTTTGAAACACAATACAGAGGTGTGTGTTAAAAAGCATAACCTTAGGGGGTGTGTGTGTGTGTGTGTGTGTGTGTGTGTGTGTACCTATATACTTATACCTTGCACATGACATCACAGGATTTGTACATTATACATAAGATCAGTGATGTTTCTCACACACACAAACCTAAACAAAACAAACGACAACTTTCCAGTCCTTTACCTGTTTCTGTCCCTGGTCCAGAACTTTCTTTCTTCTCCTCAGATGATGGAAAATCATTTTTCTTGTCTAAATTAAAAATAAAAATAAAGAAAAGTACAAAGAGAACATGAAATACTCTCGGAGTGTGTACAGAGGATGTATACTTTTTTAACGCTGATAGAATCAATCACTCACTCTTCTCTTTCCCTTTCTCTTTCCCTTTGCTCAGAAGGCTTTTGGATTTCTTTGCACTCATATCTGTTAAAACAGAAAATGTACACATGTTTGTGTTGACAGTAGAACTTTACAGAAGCTCTTAGAGCAGTGCTGTAGGCAAAAAAAAAAAAACGCGTACGTGTCGTCATCTAGTGGTCAGAGGTCTCATTACACACATTTACACACTTCCACTCTGGCACTTGTTTTTGGAAACAAGAGCAGTATACTATATTTAGTTAGTTAGTTGGTTGGTTATATATATATATATATATATATATATATATATATATATATATATATATATATATATATATATATATATATATATATATATGTATAAAGCTTTCACTCATTGCAAATATAATAAAAAGCCAAATAAATGTAAACTAAAAGAAAGAATAAATGATATAAAATCAATCCTTTAACAAAACTGATTATATGTAAAAATTCCAATCTTATCAATTTGTTACAGAATTCGATTGAATTGTTTTCTCTGATATCTGATCCACTGAGTATCAGATCAGTGCTATCTCTACAATAACTTATCTTCTAAACTATACCTAATAATACCAATTCATAATAACTCAAATGCTTTGCTTTGTTTATTTATTAAAATGAAAGTGTTTTTTATCTTTTATAAATCTATTACTTCCTTCTGCATCGCTCCACTTTCAAATAGTTACACCTCCTTATAATGGTCAAGTTTTTGGAGATGCAATAACGGTCAATGTCTTTGGACTGGAGGAGGAAACCGGAGGACCCGGAGGAAACATGCAAACTCCGCACACACATGTTTCCTAATCTAAATAATAATCATCTAAATCTCAACTCGACAACACTAATAAATAATAAAAACTAAATAAATAGTGTCATATAACCTCTAAGGGTAGTCTCAATGCAATGTTTTAGATCTACATTTTAACACAACTTGTCCAAGCTATTGTAGTGGTGTATCCGTGGTCTTCAATTAACTAATTAACGAAGTAATTAACATAATTAATTAACATTAATTAATGAACATGATGGCATGTGTGCTATTTGGTGCATAAGCTCTTACAGAAAAGACACATGAGCTTCACGTGTGAATTTAACACGTGGTTGTTGTTTTTTTTAGACGCTTCACGTCATGATTTGTGTGTATTTTTATTTTTATTGATTGATTGTATTTCACACGTTTCTTGTTAACTATTCACATGTAGGACACAGCTTTTGGTTTCCCAGTTGTGTGATCCTCTTTCGCACGTGACCGCGTGTTTACTGGAGCTCGTGCTGAGATTCACCCTCACGTGTTTTCCACGTGTGATGATTAAACACGTTCCTGACAGGATCACACGTGAATCTGAGGCGTATATGAGGGTTGGGGTCATATTTCTACAGTTGGTGCAGAGAATAATGTGGAGAAAATGTCGAGCATGAAATGATAATAAAATAAAAACCACCGGAAGATGGATTGTTCACACTTTCCTTGCTCCCTCTCTCTCTCTCTCTCTCTCTCTCTCTCTCTCTCTCTCTCTCTCTGTGTTTGTTTTATAACACGATTTATTGTTTAAAGTGTTTTGTTTAACGTTAAACATCAGTATCTATTGCACAATTTAAAATGACACTAAAACCTAATATAAAGTCCTAGATTTAATGACTTATTTAATCTAAAAGTGTAAAAAAAAACATTTAGTAACATTGTGTACGAAGTTTAAAGTGATATTTACCTCTCAAAAGTGCGTTTCAATCCTATACATTCGTTTCCGACAACAACTCGGTTGCTAAGGTTGCAGCAGCGGGGCGGGCTGTGTCTCTGATTGACAGGCGATTGACTCCGCCCCCGGAAGGTTTTATTTAGTCGCGCGCGTCACGTTACAGGTGTATTGTTGATGTCTCTGTCAGCTGGGGAAGCGGAGCGGTTATTTACTCCGTTGATCCGTGACTTTTACTCGACTTTTGGAGAGGAACCGACGTGGATGCGCACTGAGTGACAGATGAAGACGTTTATTTCAGAACTCTGAGACTTTTCCGCTCTTTAATTTCGTCTTGAAGGACTGAGAAGGTCTTCTATCTGAAGAGAGAGAGAGAGAGAGAGAGAGAGAGAGAGAGAGAGAGGCGTGTAAATGACCTGCAGGTGAGTCTCATCTCCACTTCGTCTGCGCTCCTTTTCAATGCTGAGCTCGCATGGAGACACTGAGACTCCTCCACCTCCATCTTTATGGAAACCAAGTCCTGAGAGCTTGGATTGTCCTCCTGGGATGGAGGAGCAGGACAGGGTTACTGACTTGGAGATGCAAATAATTATTCAGCCCTGTTCAGGTCAGAGTCCAGGTAAAGATCTGCTCTGATCTTCTTCCTGATCAACTCCTGATTTTAACACCTTAGTCTTAGTATATCATTTTAACATGGGGGGGATGGGTAGATGGATTGATGGATGGTGTCCTCAGTTGTACAGTAGCTCAGTGGTTAAAATGGTGGACTACTGATGGTAAGGTTGTGAGTTCATTGAATGATTTACAGCTGACTTGCTCTTGATTTCTTGAGGTTTGGGTTAAATCTTTTAAATTGAAGTGAGGAGTTGAACATAATATCAATAAATATAAACTATTCACCACTCTACAAATATATATATATATATATATATATATTCCTACAAGAGCACAACATGGAGTAGTTCATTCCTTAGTTGGTTGCTATTGAGTTCACTTTTTCAAGGTTTCTTCTCATGCAAAACCTCGACATTATAGGTCCTATAATAAATCACTTAAACCTACTCTACACTGTTTATATTTGTATGTGTGTGTGTATATATGTATGGTTTGAAGTGTACACAGATTTTGAAATTGTAAATTTTTTATTGCCACAGGTAAAGGTGTGAATTAGCTCTTAAGTGTAATCAGGAAATGTGTGTGTGTGTGTGTGTGTGTGTGTGTGAAACCTGCAGATCAGGTGACAGAGTCTTTTGAAAGTGTAGATCATATGACCGACGATAAACACTAATCTTTCAAGGCATCTTTAACTCATGCACGTGAGCACGAATTGTACTTCAGCTTCATGACTGTTTATTTTATTAACGTCACTATAGATCAGATTGGATGGGATATATTCCTTACTTTTCTCGGCCACGCTCCTTCATCAGTATCCTCCAGACCACGCACACACCGAGTACGAGTTTTTATTATCAGACAGTAGAATCGAGACTGGTTAAGCGAGGGGGCGGGGGGTGCTGACCTGAGTAAGTGTACTTTTCCTTGTCACTGCAGTGGTACTCTTATAGTTCATGCCTTTTAATGTGTAGCTAATGCTAAAATTCTACATGGGATTAAATGTAGACCTTTTCTAGTTTTAAACAGTAGTTTAGTACCCTTGTTCCCTATATTGGTCTCTGTTTACTATGAGGCTTTTATATTTGATGACTTTAAATATATTTTATTAAATTATACTAAACATTTTAGTTTTAATTCTAAATTCAATTCAGATTGATTATGTATTCATGAATTCTCCACTCGGTATATGTGCACACATTTAAAAGGAAAAGAAGAATTTTGAGAGCAGATGTTCTAGAGCAGTGACTACTAATCTCCTGATGTGTTGGATCATAATGTTTATCCTGGATGATTGAAATATCTCAATACTTTATGTATCATGATATTTTTTGACATATTGCTCCATGGACACATGCCGTGATCAGTGTTTGTGATTGTGGTGTATGCTTCTCCAGATATGGACGACATGGGAGCTTCCTACCTGGCCTTTAACGATTTTAACAGTAATGGTGGCTCACTGTGGGCGGAGTCACTGGCCCATCAGGAGCAGCAGGCGGTGGAGAGCTTCAGGAGGAAACTCAAATACTTCTTCATGAACCCCTGCGAGAAGTACCGAGCTCGTGGAAGGAAGCCGTGGAAGCTAATGCTGCAGATAATCAAGATGTTCATCATCACCATCCAGGTCCATGTTGGACATTTACACCTTTAGCCATTCTGTTCATATTAAATGGTGGCTTGATTTATTTATTTATTTATTTATTTATTTATTTATTTTCTTTCCCTTAAATGCAACAGATCTCCTATATCTTGCTTTAGATTTGACCCATGGCCAGAAAACTGTATTAGCAGTTTGAATGGAAATGACGACTCTCGTTTAGATAAGTTTGTTCAATCTGGTGTCTGATGAAGCAAACTGAATTCCTTTCTTTAGCTTTGCGCTACAGCTATGAGGCTAACGTAGTTAACTGAAATCAATAATTTTTTTCCTGTTACTTTCGGCCTCAAACCCACGTTTCTTCAGTGATGTCACACAGACTAGCTGATGAGATTACAAGTTACAAAACAAAAAAAACATAAGCACAATTCTGATGCTGCTTAGTCGAGGAAGTCCTTATTTCTGTTAGCGGGATGTTTTCTAGCTGATATTCGTTGTCTCCTCAGCTGGTGTCTTTTGGCCTGAGTAACCAGATGGTGGTGACGTTTAAGGAGGAGAACCTAATGACCTTCAAGCACCTGTTCCTGAAGGACTACGCTGATCACGATGCTAAAGCCTACGCCGTATACACTCAACAGGAGGTCTACACACACCTGTCCTACATCGTACAGCAGGTACACACACACGCACACCTGTCTTACATCGTACAGCAGGAACACGCACACCTGTCTTACATCGTACAGCGGGTACACGCACGCACACCTGTCTTACATCGTACAGCGGGTACACGCACGCACACCTGTCTTACATCGTACAGCGGGTACACGCACGCACACCTGTCTTACATCGTACAGCGGGTACACGCACGCACACCTGTCTTACATCGTACAGCGGGTCACATACCGCACACCTGTCTACCATGCATTTAGCGCAGGTGGTACGCGCCGCACACCTGTCTTACATCGTACAGCGGGTACACGCACGCACACCTGTCTTACATGCGTACACATGAATTACATCTTACATCGTACAAGCGACGTTATACACCTGTCTTGACATCGTACAGCGCATTACGCCACGCACCTGTCTTACATGCGTACAGCCGATACACGCTTGCCACAACACCGCATCGAGCGGGCCACGCACACCTGTCTTACATCGTACAGCGGTACACGAACGCACACCTGTCTTACATCGTACAGCGGGTAACACATACGACACCTGTCCTACATCCATACAGCCGGGTACACGCACGCACACCTGTCTTACATCGTACAGCGGGTACACGCAACACCTATCATACAACGAATTGCGGTACACGCACACCTGTCTTACATCGTTACAGCCATACTACGCACACCTATCGTACATCGTTACAGCGTACATACGCACCTGTCTTACATCGTACAGCGGTACACCGCAGCACCTGTCCTACATCGTGCAAGCGGGTACGCCACGCACACCTGTCTTACATCGTACAGCGGGTACACGCACGCACACCTGTCTTACATCGTACAGCGGGTACACGCACGCACACCTGTCTTACATCGTACAGCGGGTACACGCACGCACACCTGTGTGCACGGCGTATTTTTAAAGGGAACTATGTGTACATGAGAGTGGGCTGCAGCCGACAGCATATGTGGTACGTGACCTCGGCCAGGTATCTGCCCTGTTTCACACCCTGAGCTCACTGGGTGGGGGTGTGGTGGGGCACTGAGATGGTATTGGTTTGGTTTATTAGTTGTCACTTTGCCTAAAATGTTGCATGAGCCAACAAAACAGTTTATACGCATGCTTGGATATTTTTAAGCATTAAAAATGTTTATTTATTTAAATGTATAGATGTGTATTAAACGAGACCGCTGTATTGTGTTAAGTTTGTGAGCAAACCTTTATATCAAGATTGAGTACCGTAATATGATTAGAATTAAACTGCAGATTATATCACAAGCACTGGACAGACTGGCGCATGTCCTTTTGTCCTACGCGGTGTTCAGTCACGGTCTAGACGAGTCTCTAATGTGCGTCGCGTTCTTGTGGTAGTTCCTGCGTTTGCAGAACATAACGGTGGGGAACCACGCGTATGAGAAGGATGGTCATCTCTACACTCCTCTACTCATCTGCCAGAAGATCTACCACAACGGCAGCATCTCCCCCGGCAACGAGACCTTCGAGATCGACGCCAAGGTGGAGGAAGGTAACGCTAAAGTGGTGTGTGTCATATCATTCCCATCTGGAAGCTCCTCTGAACCGGGGGCTACACTAAGCTTATAATATTCGGTGGATAAAGATGGCACAGTGACGTGCTCTTTTTTTAAATATATTTTATTTTATTTATTTATTTATTATATAAATAATTATATAAATAATATAAATATACTTGGGGACGTGCTGCTGTAGGAGAATCAACTTCAGGGAGGTGACGGTAACTTCGCGTCCTTACGCCACCCTGTCATTGATTACTTTGTAGTAACAGTGTGACACGGAGTGTGTTGTTCCTTACATTAATCATGAACGCTGTTTCAAGAACAGAAGGTTGTTTCGTTTTTTTTCTGTGTCAGTTCGTCACCTTAACATTTAGCGTTTGTGATATTAAAAAATTATTTATATATATATATATATTTATTTATTTATTTATTTTTTTTTAAACGAATTGAGAATTTTGATCGTTTCATTTTCAGAGTGCCTCAAGATTTATCCAGCCCAGCCGTTACCCACTGCGGAAGACTCGCACCTGTCCAACTTCACACTGCAGTTCAAACGGTAAGTGGGTTAAAAAGTATATAAATCTGGATGGCTGTGAAGCGTAGCAGCTGACACAAGTATTTAAATTGTATAGATTTGAATTGTAAACATCACATTAAATCCAAGTCACGTTTTTTACGGTGTATTTTGCTTGGGTTTGGACTTACTAGGTTTAAACATGCCATTTAAAAATTAAATAAAAATCATATGTTATGTCATACGTTGTTTTCATCCTGTCTGTTTATTGTTCATCTCTCATTTTTTAAAATATTTTTTATTCCTCCTCCATGTGAGTCAGGTTGTTGGAGGTGAATGTGTACTTCACTCTGAAGGCCATTAATCTGCAGACGGTGCAGCACCATGAGCTTCCTGACTGCTACGACTTCAGCATCGTAGTACGTCCACGTGACTCCTCAGCGTTCACCTCCACACCTTCTCTTGGCTGTTTAATTTCTATTAAACCCACAGAGTGACCTTTTTTTCTTCCTCTCTCTGCTTGTAAGAAAGACTACGAGCGTGAACGTTCCGTCACTATAAATACACCGAACACTTCCTCATTCGACTTCCTAAATTTTGTTCTCTGATTAAAATCAGAACAGAAATGCTTTAAAGCTTCTTTCTTCTTAAAAAAAAAAAAATAAATAAATAATCATCTTTTTCATCACGTCGTCATGCTTCTCCTGTTTATCTCAGATCACCTTTAACAACCGTGCCCACAGCGGCCGGATCAGAGTGGACCTGGACAACGACGTGGACATCAACGAGTGCCGAGACTGGAAAGTCACGGGAGCCTGTGAGTGTCGTATCCCATGATTCCACTCTTCACAGGTCATAACTTTTTCCTAAACACCACCCACACACACTCGTGCGCTACACAGTGTGTTCCATGTCTCTAAAATCAACCTTCACCTCCATTTCTTTTAACTATGACTCAGCTCAGGTTTAGATCTGACACCCCTTGAGTGCCATTGCGTAAACGCTCTCAATTTCTTTCCGAAAATGCGGAATGAAAATTATCCCCTATTTCAGACTGACCTGGGACGGAGCTTTCTCAGCCACATTGTAGTCTTGCGCTGAAACCATGGATTTAAAATGTGTGTATGTTTCACCTGTAAGGTGCTGGTTTCTATAGTAATGGCTCTATAGTTCACAGGGTCTTGTTCAGTGAACGCTCCACTGATGATAGATGAATGGGGGAAAAAAAAAAAAAAAAACGTTGATGGAAGGAGTCTCCAGTGTCGGCGTGTTTAACAGTCAGAGGTAAAGCTGTAACTGAGGAGTTTACACTTCTTTGCGGTTTCTCTGTGTAAAAAGCATGATCGCTGATTGATAAATAAATAAAGTGTTGAGGTTGGTAAGTTGCTGTGGTGTAAGAGGAATAGAGCACTCGGGGACGTGGCGTTGTAGGAAAATGATGACCTTTGCAGTGGCGATGACTCGTAGCTCACTAATCCGTCTGTTCGACCGGACTTGAGAGGATCTTTACTACTCTTATTCCTCTCTGTTCGTTCTTCCACCAGCTCCTAAGAACATCTACTACACGGTGCTGTTCGACGTGTTGATCATTCTCACGTGTCTGGCGTCTCTGGTCCTGTGCACGCGGTCTGTGAGCACTGGAGTCCTGCTGCAGTTTGTAAGTGTCTCCAACTCCTAAGCTTCTTGATTTGAACATATTCACGCTGAATGTATTAATGTCCCGATCAGCAAATTTCATAGAAGATCCGTTTTTTTGTAAACATCATCCAGGTCTTGAATTGTAAGGAGTAAGGAGTTCTCCTTGTGTGATTTAAATATAAATTAAATATTCCTGCAGTTTAAGGAAGACGTAGTCATATATGTACAATTTTAAGATATTTTTACTCATTTAATGTCTGGGATAAAGGGGGACATCTTGTTTTTTTTAATTATTTATTTATTTTAAATAAAATAATAATGGAAAGTGATCAACTGTTAAGTTGTTTTCTTGTATTCTTTTGTGTTAGAAGTGTATTTTGTATTGTATTTGTATTGATATTGGAATCTAAATATTTTTGAATGGAATAATTTTCTAACAGAAATGTCCAAGTCTAACTTAATGTTATTGTTTATTTATTAGAGTAAATACCATACTCTGTTGTCCTTCAGCATGCAGGCTGAGATCTCTACAGTGATGCGTTTGATTCTGAATAATGAATAAAATTATTGTGAAAACAAATAGATTTTAAATATATAGATGATGTATGGGTGTGGTTATAGGAGAGTTTGCCTGGTCAGAATGACACGTAATGTGACATGCCACGTGAGCGAGGCTTTTTATTGCTACAAGAAACATGACATGATGTGATTGAAGATGTTTGTCAGCTTTGTCATGCTGAACACACAGTTCCAGATCGTTTATTTCCTTTTATTACTCGCATGTAGCAGACAACGTGTTCTAAATATAGATTCTGTAGGAAAAAAAAAAATAAAAAGTAAAGCATTGACATGAGTTAAATCTGTAGTGCCTTCAGTTATGTGACTCAACAGTAAAAGACCACGAGATGAGCTCCGTATACACACTATACCGGTTAAATATTTAACACAGACGAACATTTTACTGCTTTTTATAATTCAATATATTAGAGACTGGTTAACAGTTCATCTCTCTCCCTCTCTGTCTCTTTGTCTCCCTCTCTCTTTTTCTCTCTCTGTGTGTGTGTTCTCCTGCTTATAGGCGTACACCACCTTCTTCCTGAAGCATTATGGGAAGCGAGTATGTTGGTCTGACCGGATGGAGTTTATTAACGGCTGGTACATCCTAATCATCGTTAGCGATGTTCTCACCATCACCGGCTCGGTGCTCAAAATCGCCATTCAAGTCAAGGTACAACACGAGTCTCTCTCTCTCTCTCTCTCTCTCTCTCTCTCTCTCTCTCTCACACACACGCACACACACACACACACTCTTTCATCTGCAGATGAAATTGTGTTGCATCAAATAATTTATGCTAAAATATCTCTAACAAAACCCTGCTTTGTTAGGCTTTGACGAGTTATGACATCTGCAGCATCCTCCTGGGTACCGGCACCATGCTGGTGTGGATCGGCGTGCTGCGCTACATGGGCTACTTCAAAAAATACAATGTAAGCCTCTGTGAAGTTCCGAAGATAAAATGTAAAGTCCTGGATGGCGGTAAAATGTTGTTTTTTGTGGAAACTCCACACAGTTGTTTTTCCTCTTGGCAGATCCTGATCATCACCCTGAGAGCGGCGTTCCCCAATGTGATACGTTTCTGCTGCTGCGCCGCCATGATCTACCTCGGCTACTGCTTCTGCGGCTGGATTGTCCTCGGACCCTACCACGAAAAGGCGAGTACTATTTAAGATGGTAGAACATGGAGCGGCACCTCCTTGCTGATAACAGATTAGTCGACCGATAGTCTCTTAAACTGATACCAAGTGAAAACATAATGCTCAAAGTAAAATATTACTGAACTTTATTACAGAAATAAAGAGCACAGACTGTACCATGAAAAGTATATATTTTTTTTTAATGAAATAAATATCAATATTGATGTATAGTAACTATAAATCAGTGTTAAAATAAATATGTACGTCCAAACGGAATGAAAAAAGTAACGCTCCAAATAACGAATAAAAATCGAGACTAATCAAAATCCAGAATGAGTGAAAAAGACTTCAAACAACTCGACAAAATTAGTCAGGGATTTGTCCGTTATTATTTTGCCTCTAGAGGCCGCTGTCGTACTCAAACTGTACAACCACAGCGGGCCATTTTCAGCTGCTCCTGAAACAGATACAACCTGGGAAACTCCATCATCGTGGGTTATAGCTCCAGCAGTCAGTTATCGGTGCTGATTATTCTGCGAATAATCAATCGGTCGACCTGTAACAGAACGTCACCGAGCCTCTTGGGCAGATTTATTAGCAGGTTGAAGTGACGTAACAAAATGGTTTTCTGGCTTATTGACTTTGTGGAGCTACAAAAGTGGCTCAGGTCTGATTTGAAAAGGCACAAATTTTTATGTAGTTCTAGATCAGATATGTGAATATGAGAAGAATTCTTGTGGCTTTTTTTTTTTTGTCATCTCCTTATTTTTTCCATAATGATCCAAAACGGTTGTGTCTGCAGTTCCGTACCCTGAACACGGTGTCTGAGTGTCTGTTCTCCCTGATCAATGGAGACGACATGTTCACCACCTTTAAGAACATGCAGCAGAAGAGTTACCTGGTGTGGCTGTTCAGTCGTGGTTACCTGTACACCTTCGTCTCGCTCTTCATCTACATGGTGCTCAGCCTCTTCATCACCCTGATCACCGACACTTATGAGACCATCAAGGTAACGCACTCACCGAGAGGTGGGGAAGGAAGAGAAATAAAAACCCAAGAGCACATTTGTTTATTTAAACTAACCAGTCTTGATGTATGGTTTATAATTGATGTTACTCTCAATGTTTAGCTCAAAACCTTCCTGAAGTTGACTCTCGTGATGAAAAGGTATATTAAAAAATCTTACCCCCCCCTTTCCAGCAGCAGCAGTTGGACGGAAAGCCCTCGTCTGAGCTCCAGGCCTTTATATCTGAGTGTAAAGATCACCCGAACTCGGGCTGTTACCGTGTGGAGGAGCGATCTTCTCCTTGCCTCTTCTGCTGCACTCGCAGGTGAGCTTCTAAACCCGAGCAGGAGAGCAGCGGGGAACGTTTACCTGTACTAAAGTATCTAAATCTGAGCTAGATATGAAGCTCACGTGTCGCTGTTCCCTGAGTGACGTGTCCGGATGCCCCTTTGGTTCATGAGATCCTAAATAAAGAACATTTATAAACATTGATGTTCTAGTTCTTGAGTTGTGATCAAACATAACACATTTATGAATGCAGATTTCAAAAGTGAATTTAAGAATGCTCTTTTTTCCTTCTGTGGTTCCTTTTTAAGGCGCTCTTGCTTTAATTTCTGTATGTACTGTGCTTATTTAGCATTATACTGTAACTATTATACTCTATTTACACTTGTACTATGTATACCATGTAATTTATTACTAGCATGCACTATTATAAATATATAACAATATAATATATATTTATAATACAATATACTATGTAAATACTTGGTTTAAAAATCGTGCTTGGGTACTTTTTTATTTTATTTTTATTTTTTTTATTAATTGTGTGTGTTTATATATATATATATATATATATTATATTTATTTATTTTAATTGTTTGAGTCTGTCCGTGTGCCACTTAAAAAAAAATAGAGGCCCTGCTTTATTTAATTTTATTTAAAATGGTGTAACAATAATTTCTTGTCTTTTTAATAAACAGAATAATCAAAGGAGTCCCTGAAGGACATACATGACCTCTAGCTTGACCTGTTTATTATTTAAATCGTCAGTCGTTTCCACGCCAACACTTGTTTCGGTAAAACGAACATCTGCAGACTGTAACTAAAGCGTTTCCCGTTTCCTGTTTCAGGCTCGGTGACCTGCACGAGAGTCTGGTGTGTTAAACACAGCCGTGATGACGTCATATCAAAAATAATTCCTCATTACATTTTAATCTAATTACATGTTTAATGTAAATGTAAAGCACGAGAAGTCCAGCGATCCTAGTGTTTCACACTCGCGGTATTTCAGTAGGTCAGACTGAACACGTTCTAGCACTCGCAGCTCACCGTTGTGAATGTATTCAGCGATGCACAAAACTATAAATAAATATGTTACATCATAAATTAAGCGTGATTTTCATTCCGCTGCCGTGCAGTCTACTTTATATGCTTCACGGTTTTTGAAAGATTTCTTGCTGTTAATAAAATAAAGTGGTGGATTTATGAAATCCAGTGTTCGCTCTCTACATGTGAAGGAAGAAATAATTCTAGTATTATAATATACTAGTATAATTATACTTATATAAGTATAATTCTAGAAAATAAATACCACTGAGCTAATTTACCCAAAACTTCCAATATTGCTTGTATTGACTTTTAATCAGAGCCACAGAGCATGTACGTACTGTACATAAAGTACTCAGGCTGCTGTGGCTGATAGACTACTATGAGCTTCACTAATCTATGCTATGTGTAGCCCTAAAACCCTCAATCTGCAGAAAAAATTTAGTAAGTCAACAAAAATAAAAATATGTGCATTACATGTGGGAAATGTAATGTTTCTGACTTTTCTTTATGAATGCAGAAACACGGCTTGATCTCACAAAGGGGGAAAATGGCATAAAATATTGTTTCTTTAATGAAAATATATATATATTTACAACAATCTCTTCTGTGAGCCTTTTGTTTAAATCAAAAATGTACCTTTATTTAATTACACAAAGCTGTATTTGCATAAATAAATGCTCTTTGTGTTCGAGATTAAATGTGGTAATTTTTTTTAGCTGTTTTTGTGTCTCGCCGAATCCTCAAATCCTCAAATCATCAGTGTGAATCTTTCACTTTATTTAAAGGTGGATAAGATTGTATCATTTATATTGTGTTGCTGTCTGTCCTGTCCCCCCCCCCCCCACACACACACACACATTGTGTAAGAAGTTGAAGTTGTTAAGGGACTCGAGAAACACGTTTTTATTATTTATTTTTTTTAATTTATAGAAAATTTATACAAAAAAATTGGATGTGTTTAATCTTTAGTAGTGCAATATGTGTGTATGTGTGTGTATATATATATCTATATATATATATCTATATATATATATTAAAAAAAATTGTATTTTATCAGTAATAAATGATTGATATATTCAAATGATGTATGCATTTTAAAAAAAGGTTAAACAACGTTAAATTGAATTTAAATTTGCAAATAATGATCAGATTTTTTTCCGTCTTATTAGCTTCAAGAGAATGAAGAGAGAGCTGATGATGCAAGACTGTTTTATAGCTGCTAGGAATTGAACGGGAACTGACTCGTTTCATGGCCGTTCTGCACCATTTAATGTAACGATAAACGAATAAAATGGACAAAAATTGGTTATGCTTGGTATTTGAGGTTAGACCTGAAGTGATTGCAGTACAGTCAGCGAGAGCCGACCTTCTGTTTTCCTTCACAGGGTCGTTGTACTTGCACTATTTGGTCTGCAGGGGGCAGTGTTGGCTTCCGTCTCAGCCACTGCGAATCCTGTACTTAAAGTTTTCAAAAGAGCAGCACAAATTGTGAAGTTCAGTAGTTGATTTAAATCAACTACTGAACTTCAGTTTGTGCTGCTCTTTTGAGTTAACTGTACATCAGTGTTTACAGCGCTGCAATCAGCCCACGTCAGTGTAAACCGGGAGCGGTGGCCATTTTCTCACGGTAATGTTCTGAATCCTGAGTACTTCTGAATCACACATCACTCACGCATGACCATTTCCACAAGACAGAATATGACAAAAGCAGGTCTAGAGATAGTGGAACGATCATCTTCACAAACAAACGAGCAATAAATGTAATCGGAAGGAATGGGAGGAGTGGCTTTATTTTTCACAGTGTCCACATAAAATATGGGGAAGATGAACATCACCATGCCTTGTGGAAATACTAAAGAAATACTCCAGGTAAAACATAACAGGTTATAGTGTGTGTGTGTGTGTGTGTGTGTGTGTGTGTCCAAAAGTAAAACCCTGCCCAGGACTTTACCTTGATTGCTCTGGATCTTCTTTCTAATCAAATACACATGGGTATGAACATGTTCTAATACCCCAAACTCTCTGGCCTACTTTCTGTGTGTGTGTGTGTGTGTGTGTGTAGTTATAGTACACTCTTGACCTAGTAAAAGCAATCCTGTGGACTGAGACAATCTCTTGTGACACATTTTTCACTGGTCCAGACACACACACACACACACACAGGAGGAAAACATGTCCTAATTTTTTTTTTTGGTTGTTTTACAATAATGTATTTTTTGAAAGGACAGCCAATCCACTTCCTATGAGGATCGTTTCTATGGCAACATTCATTCAGGAAGCAGGAAGGTGATGAACTGAATGATTAAACACGTTAAAGCAGGCCGGATGAGACGAGTGAGAGGTCTGAGATGTTAATGCAGGATTACTGCGAGCTGCTTTAAATCGGATTGAACTGAAACTGTGAAAAGACAGTGGGGATATTTGTGTGTGTGTGTGTGTGTGTGTTCTTCAATTCTATTAGGTAAACGGATATAATTGAGTATTCTCAATGTCACACCACAGGATGAATCCTTCTCTGCAGAGACGTGTGTGTTAATGAGAGTGTCTCTCACTCTCTCTCTCTCTCTCTCACATGATTTCGCATCATGATTTCTTTAATAATTATTGTAGCTACAACTGTCTTGTACATGCCGATTGGTCAGAAGGTCTTTAATCGTTTTTCCGTAAGGAGTCGTTAATGTAAACAAGTACAGAAGGAGTCTCCAGTGTCAGCTTTGTAACAGTCAGAGGTAAAGCTGTAACTTTACATTAGTTCCTCATACTGTAGGTCATCAGCATCATCATAACCAGTTGTGCTTGGCATCAATGACACGGTGTCCTTGTTTCCTCGTGAAGCATCTGAGCTGAAGTGTGTCCCATAACGACCTTATTTACAACATCTAATCTTATATCCTTTAAAACAGGGTTAAAGGTTAACACACCTTTCAAAAGCTTTAGTGAAAAATCAATCCCACAATGAGAGCTGAGGGAAATTACAGATGTTTTGTTGTATCAGCTGATGTTTATTTTTGAACAGATGGAGAAGGAAAAGAAAAGCAGTGGAAGGTGATTGAAATTTGCCGTGTATCACAGGAGAAGTTAAGAATGATGGATCAGTGACGTGATGCCTAGATTACAGCTTCATCGACAGGGTTGCCATCCCAACTATATCTCAATAACAGGACAAAATGGAAGGAAAGAAAAGGGATAACAGGGTTTATTCGTTTTTCTCAGAACTTGGTTAAAAACAAGGTCACCGTGGTGCGCACACATTTCTGATCCGCAAAAACGCCTTTGTATTGTTTCCAGATGTAGCTATTATCCAATCCATAATTCTATTTTCCCTCTCTCAATCTACACACTGTAGATATACCTTCTGCTCTTAGGCTTTCCCTTTTTTTGTCACAGACTTTGTTTTAGATTTAATTCTGATTATTTGCTTTAAAACAAGACCTTGGGGAACAACACTAGCCCAATGTGGTGTAAAAATCCCTGCATGTAAACGGGATCTGTAGTTTATTCCACACATCACCAAAATTAGACATTTTTTTATTTTATTCTTCCACTCAACCTCCACATACAGTAGTGCTCTGTTTATAAAATGTATCATTTTATATATATTTATTTTATTTTATTTTCTGTTTATGAAATATATTATAGAATTAAAACAGTTCTTGTTTGTGGGTGAATAAAAGTATATTGTTCATGAAAGCCTTAAATCTTAAATGAAAGTAAATTAAACCTCTACAGCCTTAATAATAATAATAATAATAATAATAATAAACTTACATCGAACTTTTTAACTAGTTAATCAGGAGACTAGTTAACGTTCTACTTCCTATTTTACTTTTTACTTCAACCCAGGGTGAATAAGTGAAACAGAAACATGCTCAGACGTCTCGGCTAATCGAGTAGACATAGAGGGAATTTTGTAGGTTTTTATAATTAACCGAGTCTCCAGATGCTCATTTCCTGTGCATTGAAAAATGCTTGATGTTAATTCTCTTTTAATTAATTAGGGAAGAAATGGAGAAAGTTCACCGAAATGTAAATTGGGGAAAAAAATACACGACTATAGATAAGGGCTTGATTAGGACACGGAGTTATTCTATTTATTTCAGACAGTCAGAGTTTCACTTGTGTCGTGAGGTACCAGTTTAACAGATTAATTCATTACAAACGAGATGCTTGTTTGTTAATCGATTTAACGTTTATTCACACAACTTTAAAGCCTCAGAACTGGAACTTTCATTACTACAGTCATCACACACGCATACACACACAGCTGAGAAACATAGCCCTTATTAAAGAGAGTAAATAAACCAAAATCCTTCAGCATGATCACCACTGACAGAAGTGAAAACGTCTCATATTTATATATCTAAAGGTTTTTTGCTGTGTATATTTCACGGATGATGAACGTTTATTTATCAGGATCGTCCTTTCCTTTCTGTGCTTTATTAACTGGATAATTTTTCTTAGATTGGATTTGAATATAAAGACAAGCGCAACAGAATTCCACAGTCGCTCCTGTATCATAGCCTCTCTCATACATACATATACATACACACACACACAAATTGTATGGACGTGCTCACTAAGGGTTCTGGAGTGCAGTGTAAGTTGGAAAGACAAAAACATCATAAAAGAAAGGATCACAGAAAAATAGTGTGTGTGAGTGAGAGAGAGAGAGAGCTTAAAACGAACAAACTTGTTATAAAAATTCAGAGATGCAATGGGAAATTTTTTAAAATCTGACTTTAAAATCAGTTAGCTATCACAACAGCCTTTATCAGGATTTATTGTTCTTATACTCCAGTCCCACAGGTGAAGTGTGTAGTGCTGATTCCCGTAACGTCAAACTCCTTTGTTGTCTCACCCACTCCTTCCTCCATCTCGATCACAAGGGAGCAAATCAAAATGGCGGCCACTCCGCCGACAGCGCTAGGTCCCTGTGTGTGGTGGCGACGGCGGCGGGAGAGAGAGGTGTAAAGGTTCATCGATGTTCACCACCAGCTCCTCGGGCTTCACGCCACTCGAGCAGACAGAGTGATTATGCGTAACGTAGTTCGTTTGCAGAAGACGCGGGAGTTCGTTCATCTCGCTGCCGCCAGCCGTGATGCAGCTCACGTCGCTCTTGCTCCTGCGGTTCGCAGAACGAGGTCCGAATACCCACTCTGATGAAGAAAACAGTCATCGTTACGATGTACGCGATGTCAAAATGACGTCATGGATCATATTCTAACAACATTTTTAAAATGTACAGATGTGTATACAGTGTACGTTTATACAGTGTATACAGTGTACGTTTTCTGTACAGAGATGTTTATGTAACATTTATGGAAGGAGTCTCCAGTGACAGCGCTTTGTAAGATGATGTAGTATAAGAGGGATAAAACGCAGTCATATGATATTTAAGAAAATGATTTCAGTCCATTCGTCATTGACAATGACAACTTTAAAAAAAAAAAATATGAAATATCCATTTATGTTTAACGTTGTGGATCAAATCCGAGAAATGTCACCATATCAACAATTAGATACGTTTAAGCTGGTACTATAGAAAGGATGACGTATCAGAACAAGCGCATTAATCCCAAGTAAACCTGTGATTTGCAGCTGCGCTACTGTCAGAGCTGCTGCTCTAGATAATCAATCAACAACCTTCTGACCAATGAGGATCCAGAACTGAACGGCGCCGTGGTGTAAACTTCCTTAAACAAAAACTATTAACTTCAGCATTAATACACTATGGATATTGTTTGTTAGTTAAATAACGAACACCTGCAGTGACCAAGTGAAAATTCTGTGGAATCTCTTGTCAGCTTTTCCACTGGTGGGTCTGTGGTGAACTTCTTCACCATCACATGGAAGAATTTTGCATTCTTGGTCAATGCAAAACACCACGTGAGGGCAGCTGTAGATATGTGGTTTGGGTTCTCTGCTAATCACCGGAAAGTTCTAAATGCAGATCCCAGGACTACCAGAGTCATTTCAGAAAAAACAACAACAACAACAACAACAACAACAACAATAATAATAATAATAATAATAATAATAATAATAATAATAATAATAAAAAGCAATTAAGGGCCCAAGCACATAGCAAAGGAGGAAGTCCAGAAGCCATTGTGACCCTCACCACATATTCCCAAAGAGATATGATATCTTAAATCTGATTGCAATACATCAAGCCACTGTACATCGGAAATCCAAGAAAAGAGTTTTGTTTTTGGTTCCAGTTTTGTTCACGAAGCTGTGGATAGAACTGGACAAAATTTGTAAGAAGAACAAGATGAAGAAGAAGGAGGAACACTCTTTGGGTGCTTGTCCCCTAAAATTAGTTTTGCACTCCTACAATCTGAGAGCGGGCGATGAAGTGTATTTATTTCCAGCAGTGTGTAAACTGTTATAATGTTGAAAATAAAACAGTTTTTGCATTTAAAAACTTTTTAAGTTATGTTGTAAAAGATTAATCATTTTGTACATTTATCTTAAAAAAAATAAAAAAAATAAAAAAGGTTAATGATGTCCCTGAACTCATTTATCACTCGGGCAGAACCTGAGAAACCGACAGGCTGGGTCTGAATGTTCAGCACAGAAATATTAAGCACATTTACTACCTGTAGCATGAATTATGTTATTAGATTCAGCAGAAGCCCTTTTTCATCTGTTCACACCTTCATTTTTAACAGAAATTCACGCAGTAACGTCGTTGTTTGCCGGATTCTGCGATAAACAGCACGGTAGATTTGGTATTTCTTTGAGCAGACACTCCTGCAGAGTCCTGATCGAGTCTGTACGTGATGAAGTGATGGAACATTTGTCATCGTTGAAGCTTGTCGTTTGTAGTGACCCATAGAATCTAACTGCTCTGCTTTCCGGGAACATGGCCAAACGCCAATCCCTCTGGAGCTCCGGGCAGAATGGAGTTTATCCAAACTGTAGCACGCGCACCTTCATAACCAAGTTTTTATCACTTGGACCTCCAAACAGCGTCAGAGTAAATATTCACATTTCTCTGTTTATTAACCGGTCATATACTATAAATGAGCATAACTCAGCCGATACCACTGCAGCGCTGAGTTCTGGATTGTGATTGGTCAGAAGGTGTTGATTAGTCGTCTATAACAGGGGGTTTATTTACAGTTAACTCACTCGTTCTGATACCTTAATCGTTGCTATGGTAACGACTCATTCACAGAGACTCATAAAGCGGACGCTGCACATGAATGAGGTGTTTACGATTTGCTTAGAAAAGAAAATGTCAGAATAACAGTCAGCGCTTAAAGCTGTAACTAAGTTTTCCCACATCTTCAGAACAGAGGTGTTTATGATTCTTTGCGGTTTCTCAGTCACATGACAAGTTTTAATGTCATGATGCCAGTGAGTGTGTCACAGGTGTGCTTATAGTACAGAGATGCTGCTGCAGTCACACACACGGGAAATTCATCATCTTCAGAACACGCAGGAGGTCCGGGTCTCTAGTTGTCTCACTTTTCTTCTCTTTTTTTATAGTCCATAAGACAAAGGGCTGCAGGTTGCTATAAACTCCCACAGCAGTAAAGCTGGACTCTGTGTGTGTGTGTGTGTGTGTGTGTGTGTGTGTGTGTGTGTGTGTGTGTGTGTAGTTAATCCAAAAAAGAGGAGAATATTTCAAGTATGATATATTGGCATCACGTCAGTGACACAATTAACACTCATCTGAAGCGCATCTAGAAACTATGGGATGCTGGGAACAGAGTTGCACAAAAAAAAAATCTGACAAATCCGATTTCCAACAAATCAGTGGTGTTATCAAATCAAAACAAACATCAACAAATTTAAACATCTGCTGAGGAGAAATTTTATTATTGGTACAAAAACTACTACAACTACTACTACTAAAAATAATAATAATAATAATAATAATAATAATAATAATAATAATAAGGGAAAGACAGAGAGGGACAGACAGACAGACATATATAGAGACAAACAAACACACACACAGAGAGAACGAGCGAGAAAGACAGATGATGACTGACAGACAGATAGTTGTACAGAGATTGAGAGATAGACAGATGATGAGAGACAATTGTATATAGAGAAAGACATGATGAGACAGACAGATAGTTTTGTGTGTAATATATATATATATATATATATATATATATATATATATAACAGAGAGAGGTAGAGAGTCGTATATATAGAGAGACAGACAGATGTATATAGAGAGAAAGTGAGCTGTCAGTGAGAGGATTCTGGAATTTCTTAAAATGAGAAACTTCAGTAAAACAGTCTATCTATTATAATCGAAAAAAAAGTAACTTGAAGGATAAGTTACTAATTCAGAAAATAATTCAATCTGGCAGAAAATAGCAAAAAAAATTTAATATTGAAGAGCAGCTAACTAGAACAGGCCAACTTCAAAGCTAAACCGGAGGAAAAGAAGAAGAAAAACAGGAGCAACAGAAGACAAGTGAAAATACAAACACAAGGAAAAGAGGAGAACACAAAGAAAGGATTTTAACCAAATTAAGAAGAAAAGAGGAAAAGAAGAAGCAAGGACCAAATAAACAGGAATAATTCCTAGAAGACCAGCAGAAATCTCCCCTGCCTCTGCACATCCAGGGTAAGACAGCGGATTCTTGCACTTTAACACAGACAGTTAAAACAGTTAACATGTACCACGAGGGTACAGTGATGATACAAGGCAGTGAGTGTGCTCTGCAGATATTTGTAGATGTTTTCCCCTCTCTCAGACAGCTGTATCACATTGACACCTTGACCACCTCTTTGAGATGTGTGAACAGTATGTCCCCTCCACCAAGCCCACACAGCCTGGAACCATTAGAAGTGGAGACGATAGAGATGAAGGAGCAGATCCTTATCCACAACACCACTAACACAGACACTGAACCTGACAGAGACCAGATCGACCAAATCAAAAGCCACTTAAAAAGACTGTGCAGGAGGACAAAGAAACACTCAAACTGGCACTAGAAGAGTGTAGAGTGTAGACAAGCCTTAAAGCAGAGCTGACAGAGGAGATCTCAAACCTCAGACTGGAGCTGCTCAACAGAGACGTGGTTATAGAGACCCTAAAAACAAAACTGCAACCCTCTCCTGCCCTCTTAAAAACTACCCACGCTGACCTCATGCAGCCCATGCCCAGAACCTCACAGCGCACCCCTGGA
>CM022768.1:19328521-19343521 GCA_012411365.1 Ameiurus melas | reverse complement strand
ATATAAAAAAAAATTGTCTATAACAGCGAACATATTCCCGGATTCAAGTCAATCATCTTATGTTGAGAGTATTATTCCATAACTCCTTAAAGTGCACCTATTATGGTTTTTCAGATATTACCTTTCATGTAGTTTGTTATAGAGCTGTTTGTGAATGTAAAAAGTCTGTAAAGTTTCCAAAATCAGAGCACACGACAAACGGAGTTATTGACTCCCAAAAGAAGGAAGCGATTCTGAACATCTGAAATGAGGCGTTATTAATTGCAGACTTACTTCCCTACTAACCTATGTAGGTTTGTAACAAGAACAGAGTATGCTCTCTGAAAGGAGGAGTTTAGAATAAATCCTTTAGAACGAATCATTTGACGAGTCGTTTGTGATACGGGGAAAAAGGTAATGCTGTAATTTTAATTATGGGCACATTAAAGTGTTTTTTGACCTCGGATGTGTGTAGATGAGACCTTCAAAACAAAAATTAGCCACATTTCAAAACCATAATAGGTGCGCTTTAACATTATTACATAAACGTATCCAGTAAGTCCAAAGGAAACTGCACTCATAACTGATTTGCACAAAGGGAATTTTGTTTATTTGGTAAAGATTTTAACACTGTGTCATTCTATTTTATACCACAGCGATTCGCCAACAATTACAATGTTTTTTTTTTTGCTTATTAAAAGTCATTCCCTCGCAGTCGTTCCCTCGCGGCCTCTTTATTTTTCCTCTTTTCGAGTTAATAACACAACAAAACTGAGAAGTCACCAACACTGGAGGCTCCTTCCATAAGTGTTACATAAATTACAATAAACGTCACCATATCAATCATATCTTTTTTTCAAATCTGTTTAACTCCCTGTATTTGAACTGTTGCTATAGAAACAATAAAGTACTCGATCAAGCGCAAGTGTGACTTACTGATGCTACAGAAAATCAATCAACGCCTCCTGACCAATCGGGATCAAGATTTCAGCATCGCAATGGTGTAACCAGCGCATATTATGAACGAGTTTGTCATCGCGATGTTCTGCATCACTGCAATTGAATGAAAAGAGAAAAACAAAATGGTGTTTACGGAGGAAAACAGAAGCAGTGGTTGTGTGGCGTCCTGCAGCGAGGCAGTGGAGATTTATTGGCGTCCGGAGTGCGAGATGCTTGTTAGGGATTCGGTGCACGCTGTGGCCGATCTGCCGCCGCTGTACAGGGTTCATGTGATTGTACGGATGGTCGTCAAGGTGACTCAGGACCTGCTTCCTTCCCCCTGAGCACCACTTCCTGTCTTACCAAACCCACATGTGGCGTGCATGGGACACACACACACACACACACACACACAACAACAACAACAACAACAACAACAACGACAACAACAAAAAATCACACAACAAAACATTACAGCGATGACGTGATTGTGAGTCGAACAGATAAACAGATAAGCAGAACTCTCAGTGATACAGTATCTGTGTGTGTGTTTTTTTGTTTTTTTTTTACAATTTGAACCTAAATAAAATTTAAAACGTGACTAATCATATGAATAAATGCACGAGGGAGAAATAAAATACTCTGTGTCATGCTGTTAAAGGGAAATAATCAACGGCAGGGTTGGTGTGACAAAGCTTTGTTACGGTTACCTTGTCCTACACAGCAACACAAAGTGTTTCATTCCTCTTATACCAAGCAAAAGGACAAAATGTTGTGCTTTTTATCCATTTGTAGTTACCGACAAACAAGTCTGCTCATATTCAGACCTACACTACAACCCAAAAGCGTGAACTCCTCCATCCTGAAGATGTCGCTAAAGTTTTGCATCATCTCTGCTATAGAAAACTAATCAACACCTTCCAACCAATCACGATCTAGAACTCAACATCAGTCAATAAACTGTGAACAAAAATGATTTGAAATCTGATTTTAAACCCCCCGTCCCCCCGTCCCCGCCCCCCCATTTGGTGGTGTTGTTGTCGCCCTCCTCATCACGGCGTGTGAGAAACTCTCACCTGAGTAAGACCGAGCGAGTTGTTTCGGAGTCTGACGGATGATTTTTCCAGGTGGCAGTGAGGAATGTCGGGAGAAACACGGCCTGACCTCAAACAGGCAGGAGAAGGTTAAAGACACCATTAAGAGGAAGAAGAATGGTAACAGTGGTAATGTGCTGAGGAGCAGGAGGCAGAGGGACACCCGGCTTGCTTAGTATGGAAATTAAAAGCCATAAATCGAGCCGGATCTTGTCGTGCTGAGTGAGCAGTCCTGTCACAGTGCTGGAGTTTACACTCGAGAGGGGTTTGTTTAAGATGCTCATTAACATGTTGGGGATAACGGATCTTACAGGACAGCTCTGTAAATTCTGCAAACAAAGATTGTGCTTGGGAGGAAAAGTTTGCAAGGTTGGGACACAGAGTCATGAGGAGCTCATTAGGGGACAGCACATATGGCCCTGAAACACGTCGCACAGGCTAAAGGTGTGCACAGGACTGGGTTTAAAATCCCACGCCCTCATGACCCTCACTCCCAAGGGAAATCTTACCAATTCCACCCACTCCCAAGGGAAATCTTACCGATCCCGCCCAGTCCCCAGGGAAATCTTACCAATCCCGCCCCACTCCCAAAGGATGTCTAACCAATCTTTAGACTTCCTGAAGGAATTCTGAGCAATCTCATAAGCTTTTCAAATGACTTCTGACCAGTCATGCCCATTCCTGAAAGAATTCTGATAAATCCCACCCACTCTTGAAGGAATTCTGACCAATTTCTTCCACTCCTAATTGAGTTCAAACCAATTCTGTCCATTTCCAAAGAAACCCTGACCAATATCACATGCTTCTAAAGGAATTCTGACCAATCCCGCCCACTCAGAAAGGAATTTCTCATGCACTTCCAAAGGAATTCTGACCAATCCTGCCAACTCCTGATGGAATCCTCACCAATTCTACCCATTCGTGAAAGAAATCTGACCAGTCCTTTTTGTTACCCATGGAATTTCAGCCCATCCCGCACAGTCCTGAAGGAAATCTGATCAATTCTGTCTATTCCCGAAGTCATTCAGACCAATCCCGCCCACTCCGAAAGAAATTGACTAATCCAGTCTGCTCCAGAAGGAATTCTAACCAATCCCCCAGATTCCCCAGATAGTATTTATCATATTGCGTTGTGTTTAACATTTTCTAATGATGTCTGTTGGTTCCACATTGCAAAATATAAACAAATAAGTCATTTAAACCATTGCGATTCTGACCAGGATCAAATATTTAGTGAAAACAGATGGCAGTAACGCAGTAAATGCATCACGCCAGAAACCCGTTGTCGTGTCCGATGTGCAGGAACATGACTTCATGTCTTCCATGTGGTTTCTCCTGTGTATGCTTCACTGGACAAACAGTTTGGACGGTAAATTTTACATTAAGACGAGGCACTGAAGCAGAGCTGTGATTAAAAAAATGGAGAAATTTCTGCATGAACCAGGTCTGAACTCATGGGTTTGATGAGAATGTTTTATGAGACTCAAATCCTTTTCCAATTCTGCAGTAAAGGAAGAAAAGTTTTTTATTAAGACACTCTTTAATAAACAGAGGTCTATCAGGATGTGTTTCTACCGGCAATATTCTCTCCATCATGGGCAGATTTTATAAAATGCAGAAATCCTTCTTCTCTATCCTCAGGTAGCACCACTTCATCTCGCAGCGTGTCCAATCACACGGCTCGCTTTTATGGAGATTAATCTAAAAATGGAGCAGTGAGCAGGGCTTACATCACAGCGTAATACAGTCCAAATCAGGTAAAATCATCTTTAAAAAAAAAAAAAGAGGACATTTCTAAAAAGACAGGTGATTAATGGACCTTTTTTATTTCATTTTGATTTCCTGATGGCATTTACTTCTGTGTTTTGTTCCAATTTCTATTCAACTCCAGATAATATCGCAGTGATTAAATATCTCCTCAGAGACGTACAGTATAAGGTGGAAAACTCAGACCTGATCATTAATTCAGGTTTCAAAATATGTATTTTACCATGAATTTCCTTGTTTATTATTATGTTTTTTTATAATTATTTTAACATTTGTCTTGGACAGAACAAACCGAGGCTTATACGGTATATCCTGCAGCTTTATAATCAGTGTTATGTGATTTATTTAACTGCTGTTTGCTTGATCCTGGTCAGTTTATTCCAGGTATAGTGATCGTGGAGTGAGAAGACACCATTACACACCATCTTTCACACACTTACTCATTTATTCTCACATGCAGTAGTTGGGAGGTTGGAGGAAACTGGAGAATCCAGAAGAAACCCACATGGACATGGAGAACATGCGACACTCCGTACAGACACTAACCTGAGCTCAGGATCGAACCCTGGAGCTTTGACGCTACTCCCCTCCGTGTCACCCTCAGTCTGATTAAAAACTAACTTTTCAAAAATAATTTGTACTTATGAATAAAATAAAAACAAAAAACTAAAATTCTATCTCTTTCTGATAAAAACACACCAACTGTAAAACTTTTAAAGGGGTTTTATTTAAAAAGTTTTAAAGACGCACAATCTTATATTGTATATATGATTACAGTAAATATAATATCTCAATAATTTAATTAATGTCAATAAATTAGGTTATTTTAATACATATATCTTTATTCAACCCTGATAGACACGAATACTGCTTACTGCAATGTTTTGATGTAATTTAGAATTGTGTAAATTGCAGTTTCTATCCTTTTCACACCACATGGATGGCGCCCCCTGGTGATCCAGTGGTCCTTTTGACTGCTTGTAGGAAGTGTAAGTCTTGTGCTGAAAAGTATACGTAGATTATCATACTTCATGCTTCTGATGTCAAGATGGAAATTTTTCAAATCTCCAAAATGTTCTCCACTTAGTTGGAAACTCTGTAACACTAATGCTAGGATATTTTGCTAGCTAAACGTTGTACGTATGGAAATGCATGCTAACGTAGGACAAAATGTATTACACCACAGTGAGGTAAATACTCGAATCTGATCTGGTGATCGGAAGTCATCAGTTTACACGTTGCGGTTTTTCTCAGTAACATGAAAAGCTAGTGTTTTAAAAAAAATTATTAGTAACTAAGAGAGAGAATAAAGAGAGAGAGCTCGTGAAGGAATGACTGGTTACAGCTGCTATAACGTAAGCAAGAACAGGAACTGCGGAATAATACACTTTGGACCATGCTGTTATTGGAAAAAAATCTACTTCCGGGTGGTCACAGTAACTCTTCTTTGTGTCAATGTGAACACTGAAGTGTTAAGATGTTTTCTAGCATGTGGTACATTTCCTGAACCAGACTTGGCTCCTGCTCAGATGTTTTCAGTGAATCATCATCATCATTATCATGTATAAAAGTACTTTTAATAATGCTTGTGATCACTCAGCCGTGGCAGACTGGATTCTTTTTATAGCTAATGAGTCCGTCTAGAGCCGGCACTGTGGGCTTTAACTGGACATTAATTAGCTCCTTGTGTCCCGCGTGTCTCTTTAACATGCTTCTTAACTGAATGAGTGGACAGTGCCAGTGGCACTTGGGGCAAATCTTCATCACTTAAAAATAACATAGTAAAAAAACACTGAAAACAAAAAGATATTTGATTTAGAAAATTGATGATGCTTTTCTTTGTTTGTTCAGACAATGGAAAGATACGAAGACATTCCAGTAAACTTAACAATTGTCCAGCGTCAGTCTGACGATTACAAAACAAACATGAGATCATGAAACGAATGACCTTGTCATGTTGTTTTTTCCGTTGCTTTTTTAATAATTGTAAATTTCACATCAATACTGTAAGTGCTGAAGTAGCACGGCTCCCGTAAATACATTGGCTATCAGGCGCAGTGAGGTTCGGCTACTGCTGCTGCACGTGTCACGCTTCCTGGCATATTTAGCATTCGAATACCAGAAATATTAGTCTTAAGCTAGTTCCTTCTGTTTTGTGTGGATTTGTTCACCATTTTTTGTGCAATGCGGTTCCTACGGCAACGACTTCGGCGTTTAAACTGTTTACATAAACTCTCAAAAGCTGACATTTGTCAGCACTGATGTCTCAGGCAGAGGGAGACTGAATGAAACATGACGTCCAACTATTGGGTTATTCTACAACGCTTCTCAGATTAAACACACACACACACACAGATCAGAATATTTGTGTAGTCTATATTTGTGTTCATGTGTGCACATTTTTAATATTATTATTAGTGTGTGTGTGTGTGTGTGTGTGTGTGTGTGTGTGTGTGTGTGTACATTCACAGTGATGCAGCAGAACGCTCGTCATGTCTCGTTCCACATGACTCACACACACTATTGGAACAGTAATGGGACAGATGGACGTGTGTGTGCATCGCAGAACAGCACAATAAACCTTATTCTTAATCACCCAGGCCATCGGTGTTAAGGTGGCTTTCACACTCAGCAACACACACATTTTTCATTTCTCTTTCTATCATTATTTTCCTTTCTCTCTCTTCGTGTTTGGATTCAGAAGGTGTGACCTTTTCAATGGCGGCCACAGCTGATAGCCGTGTCACCAGAATCAATACTTCACTAATGCATTCCCCTCACACACACACACACACACACACACTCACACACACACTCACTTTCGCTCGCTCTCTCTCTCTCTCCCTGCAAAGTCATCTCTATTGTCCACTTACCCACAATGCTAGGATGATCCATTTTATCACATCTGAGATAAAAAAAAGGATGCTTTAATGGTGCTCTGTACAAAAGAATCAAATGTGAGACTAGCATCAAAATAAGACTCCAAGGTTCCTCATTTTACTTTGAGTCTCCAGAACAGAGCCATCAACAAATAAAGACACTGGAACAGCTTTGAGAATTTGATAGCTTCGGTTTTCCCGCTGTTCAGGCACAGAAAATTATTATTCATCCACGTGTCAACAGTGTTTACAGTTTACAGTCAGTGAGGAAGAAAACAAACATCAAGGTTTCCAGCAGATTTTGAGCGTATATAGCCTTGTGTATCGTCAGCATAAATGTGATAACGGAGGCCGAGCGATTGCAGCCCAAGTGGAGATGAATAAATGCTGAAAAGTAATAGGGCCTAAAACGGAGCCCTGAGGAACACCAATGAGTACAGAGCTAATATCAGAGCTATAACCACCCACAGAAATAAACTGGGAACGGTCTATAAAATAGGATTCAAACCAATTTAGAACTGTCCCCGATACACCAAAAACACTTGTTTACAAACAAACAAACAAGCGTTCCAGACCATTCCAGTTTTCCAAATGGGGTTTTCGCAGCCACATAATACACTTTAAAGCCATGTCATAAACCATTGTTTGTTTGTTTGTTTGTTTTTTAATCACATTCTACATATTTTCACACTGTTAGGATTTGAAATTAGAGAATCTCCAGGTTATGATTCTTAAGGAGAGAGAAAGAAAAAGACAGCACTGAGTTAACAGAGTACAAAGAGAAGGAAGATGTCAACAGTGAACCAGGAAACACACGCCATTTGTACTAGTGAGAAATAAACAAATGTACTATTGCATTTTAATAAAGGTGGAGTATTTAGCTTTAAGAATTGTTAGATTCAGTTTTATCCTTGTGTTGTTTTGAAGCCATATGTTTAAAAGATTATCCTAACCGCAGACAAATGCAATGTGTTGAGGATGTTTAATACCATGAGAGATCTGAGATAAGGATCAAAGGTTAACACCATGATATTAATTGTTTATTCAGCTCTGTTTATGAAAAATGCACCTCTCTGTAGTGATTAAATTCCGTGATTAAAGTCAAGATAGATAAAGCTAAATAAACAAACATTTAACACTCACTCCATTTAACTAACTCTCTCTCTCTCTCTCTCTCTCTCTCTCTTTCTCTCACACCCAGGGTTATTCTCAGCTAATCCTCTGTGGCACTTGACAGATTGTCTTCTCAGAAACGTAATTATCACAGCAAGAGATGAGAGAAACCCCGGGCATCTACAGACCTCGGCTTCCTTTACACTCTCTCTCGTTCTCCCTCTCTCTTTTTCTCTTACGACACGACATCAAGACTCTGTTTCAACTTACAGTGTCCCGGTGTCTTCAAATTCGACTACACTTCCTGCCCCTGTCTCTAATCCGATTGGTTGATTCATTTTCTGTAACATCAACGCAGACAGTAGTTCAAGCCTTTAAGGCAAGTCACGGGTTTATGTTAACACGCTCGTTCTGACACATTATCGTTTTTATAGTAACAACTCATTCACACACACGTGTGCAGTGGATGCTGAAAACATGATGAAGTTTTCTGTAAGGAGATGTTTGTGGGACAGGTCTGGAAGGAGTCTCCAGTGTCGGCGCTTTGTCAGAGGTAAGGTTTAACTTGAAGTTTTCCGACAGAGGAGTTTATGCTTCTTTACTGTAGAGTAGTGGAGAGAGAATAAAGAGAGAGAGAGAGAATAAACAGAGGACTGGTGAGGGAATGACTTGTTGTTGCTGCTATAATGTAGTAAAAAGTATAAAGTGAGAACAGAAGTTGATTCGTTTCGTGGACGATCAAAAACAATAAATGTAAATATAAATGGATAAAAAATATGAGTTGAAGGTTTTTCATAAATATAATAGTGTAATAGCGTTGGTTAATTGTTGTGGTATAAGAGGAATAAAACACTCTGGTATATGTATATAGGAACCTCATAACTCCACTTCATCACACCATTCAGTCTTGGATTATTTTCCTATAACAGCATGATGCAGAGTGATTTATTTGTTCAATGAACATTACTTCTCTCTCAATATATTCATGAAAAAAAAAAAAATTAAAAAATAAAATAATATATATATATATATATATATATATATATATATATATATATATATATATATATATATATATATATATATATATATACTGACCTTACACTGAGCACCTGCTTTCACTCACACTCTCACACACACACACTCTCTCTCTATCTTTCCACCTCTCTCTTTGTCTTCTTCTTCCACTGACTCCATTCTCTCACTCTCTCCAATGGTTCCTGAAGGAAGCTCCAGACGTTGATATATCACATCTCCTCTGCGAACAAATTGGCTCTGGGTTCAAGAGAATACTCTCACCACCATTCCAGTTCACCCTTCCAGACCGCTGCAGCTCTCCTCCATCACTCTCTCTCTCTCTCTCTCAGCTCTCTCATTTGTAAACAGAGCACATATTTTGCACTCCATCATGAGCGTGACCTGGAATTTTCTCATTCCAGACCTCATTACCTCGCATGACAATTAATTAATAACCGCAGTGAGGTTTATTTAGTCCGCGGTGAAGGAGAGAGAGAGGAATCATTGGATTTGGTCAGAAGGCAACTAATCTATGATGGGTTCCTGAGGATGATCGTCACACTGCTTGGAAAAGGTGTGCTAATTGCTATTCCTGACGTCAGGACGCTAATATAGTGAATGTTATTAGACTGTACGGTCCATATTTGGTTTCGCGTCTCATGAACCAGAAATCATATTTCATTATAAAGCTGTCTATCAAGAACTAAAATTCATGACCTACTAGAACTTCTAGGAACTTCTAATATATATAAATAAATAAAACACTCCATCATGCTGTTACAGGAAAATAATCAGTGATGAGGTGGTGTGATGAAGCAGAGTAACTGCTAATTTTATCGAGGCATTTTGTTCCTCTTATACAAGATTTACGATTTTTTTTATTTATCAAAGAATGATACATGGTACATTTTATCCATTTATAGTTACAGGAAAAGTCCTCAAAACAAGTTTCTGTTAGCCACTTATTGTTAGCCTGTGGTGTGAGCGCAGGTGCAGGCTAGGGCCCGTTTATCCCCGATACACGGATATACAGATAAGGAATAGATAGTTAAGGTGTGGGAGGTGGAGGAGGAAGTACACGCTGTCCACCAAACAGCCCAAAACAAACATGGAACGTTTTTACAGAGAGCTGGGCGAGAAGCAGGAAGTGTCAGAGTGCTGCTCCGTGAGTCTTGTGATGGAGGCACCGAGATGATTACAGGAGCAGGGGTGCTTGGAGACAATGAAGAGTCATATGTGGGAGCGTCCCTGCGATGGACTGTCACTTCCGGTTTTTTTTTTTCCTTTTGCCTACCAGGTGTGCGGTAGTGTTCCCTTTGCTGCCCGTTTTTTGATAGGCTCCAGGTTTCCCCGCGACCCTGTAAACGAGTAAGGGGTTGAAGATGGATGGATGTGGGAGCTTCCGAATATTAAGTTCAACAGAAACAATGGTGAGGAAATAACATCACAATATCTTACAATACCTTCTCTCTGACTGAACCAAGCAGCTCCATCGCTCTGAACTTACAGGATTAGATCACCTCTCAGACCTTCACCCCAAAATCTATATATAGTTTTACTTTCATTCTCCCTTCAATAATTTTCTCTTTCATTCTCACCTCCTTTTCTCTCTTTCCATTATTATTATTATTATTATTATTATTATTATTATTATTATTATTATTATTATTATTATTATTATTAATTTATTTTTTCTTTCATTCAGAGTGATGTGGTGCTGTTCTGCATCCCCACACACACACAGAGTGCAGGCTTCAGAGGGTTTATAAAGAGGCGTGGCCAGGTGCAACTTGTTTATGCTGATTACCTGCATGAGAGCGTTGCATAACAACCATTGATTTGGCCCTCAAGGCCACTTGTGGCATTACACCTATCACTTATCAACTAGTATAAACAGTATAGTTTCCTGAAGTTAATAAGAGAAACATCACAGCTTGTCATTCCTACTGCTTTACCTCTGACTGTGACAAAGTGCTGACACTGGACAATCCTTTGATGAATGTTAAATAAATGTAAAGGTTAAAATTTTCTATGCTGTCTGTGTGGGTGGGGCATACACTCTCTCTCTCTTTCTCTCAGTCTCTCTCTCCTGTCAATCACAGCGACACTAGGTAATCACAGGTGTCTGTAAGACCATATAGATGTTTTAAATTGGTGTACGTGCAGCTTCCCCTGTTACTATAGAATCGATACCATATTAGAAGGAGTGCTTTAATATAAACCTGACTTTTGTGGGGGAAACAGTGGAGGAAGAAGGTGGAACGAGTCATGTGACGTGTCTTTGCCTTCTGAAAGAAAAATTGGGCTACTCATTTCCCACTGGGATGGATGTTATGTTTTAGCACTTGCACTTAAAGGGTTCAGTTTTTCCTTAAAAAACTGGAAAGGAACCAAACTGACCAATGATAAATAATAACATGGCTACGAATTAGCTAAAGCTAGACGGATTCATAATTCCTCAGTGATAATCAGGACCTACATTTACATTTACATTTATTCACTTGGCAGACGCTTTTATCCAAAGTGACTTACAAGTAAGCAAAGCGATATATCAAGCAGGGAACAATACAAGTTGTGCTACTATACAAGATCCATTAATTGAATACCAGAGGAAGCAAAGTGCACAGAGTAGAGGTGTTTGTGAGTTGTGTGTGGTTTTTTTTTCCCCTCTAGGAGTGGGTTAGGTGTCCACGGAAGAGGTGGGCCTTTAGCTGTTTTTTGAAGATAGTGAGAGATTCTGCAGTCCGGATTGAGATTGGAAGTGCATTCCACCACTGGAGAACGGTAAGCGTGAAGGTTCTGGAAAGGGACCTTATGCCACGCTGAGTGGGAACTGCTAAACGTCGGTCACTAGTCAATCGCAGATTGCGAGAGGGAATGTAGGCCTTCAGGAGAGAGTTGAGGTAGGAGGGTGGTGTTCCTGACAAGATCTTGTAGGTGAGCATCAAGGCCTTGAACTTGATGCGGGCAGCTACAGGAAGCCAGTGGAGGGAGATGAAGAGGGGTGTGACATGGGTTGTCTTGGGCTGGTTGAAGACAATGCGCGCTGCAGCATTCTGAATCATCTGAAGGGGTTGATGGAGCTGGCTGGGAGGCCTGAAAGAAGTGAGTTGCTGTAGGCCAGTTTAGAGATGACCAGAGCCTGAACTAGTATCTGTGTAGCCTGTTTGGTGAGGTATGGTCGGATTTTCTTGATGTTGTACAGGATGAACCTACAGGACCTTGCAGTTGCTGAGATGTGGTCTGTAAAGGTCAAGCAATCATCAAGAATCACCCCAAGGTTCCTGGCCATCCTGGTTGGCATGATTGTAAGTGAGCTGAGCTGTACAGTGAGGTTCTGGTTGATTGAGGGATAGGCTGGGATGACGAGAAGCTCAGATTTTCCCAGGTTAAGCTGAAGATGGTGCTCCTTCATCCAGACTGAGACGTCCGACAGGCAAGAAGAGATGCGTGCAGAGACGGATGGATCATCAGGCTTGAAGGACAAATAGAGCTGGGTGTCATCAGTATAGCAGTGATAGGAGAAGCCATGAGACTCAATCACCTGACAGAGAGATGTAGTGTAGATAGAAAAGAGGAGTGGACCCAGAACTGACCCCTGTGGAATGCCAGTTGTAAGTTGCTGAGTTTCAGAAATACCTCCGCTCCATGATACCTTGAAGGATTTGTCCGAAAGATAGGATTCCACCCAGTGTAGAACCGTTCCAGTGATGCCCAGGTTGGAGAGAGTTGATAGGAGGATCTGATGGGTCAAAGTGTCAAAAGCAGCAGAGAGGTCAAGTAGGATGAGGATAGATGATCTAGAGGTTGCTCTAGCTAGTCGTAAGGCTTCAGTGACGGAAAGCAGAGCAGTCTCTGTGGAATGGTTGCTCTTGAAGCCAGACTGCTTGGTGTCCAGGAGGTTGTTCTGTGTGAGAAAATTGGAGAGTTGATTAAAAACGGCTCTTTCAAGAGTTTTGGAAAGAAAATGGAGGAGGGAAACAGGTATGTAGTTGTCAACTACAGCAGGGTTGAGTGATGGTTTTTTAAGCAGAGGGGTAACCCGGACTTGCTTAAATGAGGTAGGGTATGTGCCAGTAGAGAGCGATGTGTTAAAGATGTGTGTAAGTGCAGGTAATAGTGTGGGAGAGATGAACTGAAGAAGGTGAGAAGGGATAGGGTCAAGGGGACAGGTTGTGGGACGGCTAGAGAGGAGAAGTTTAGAGACATCAGTCTCTGAGAGGGGAGAAAAGTTGGGAGTTACGTGGAGGATGTGTCGGTCTATGCATGTCTGGGGTTGAGAACTGGTTCCTGATTACCTTGCTGGAAAAGAAAGTTGCAAAGTCATCTTCAGTGAGAGAGGTTGGGGAAGGGGGAGGAGGGCGACAGAGAAGAGAGGAAAAAGTTTTGAAAAGAATGTGGGTGTTGGGAGAACTACCAATCTTATCCTGGGAGTATGTGGCTTTAGCAATGGAGATGCTATTGGAAAAAGAGGAGAGAAGTGTCTGGTAATTGGTTAGGTCAATTGGATTGTTTGATTTGCGCCATTTCCTTTCAGATGCTCTTAGTTTGGCCCGGTTGCTACGCAGAGCTTCTGAGAGCCAAGGACTAGAGGGTGATGTGCGAGCAGTTCTGGAGGTTAGGGGGCATATGCTGTCAAGAGAAGATGTTAAGGTGGAACATAGCATGTCGGTTGCGGTGTTTAAGTCAAGTGAGGAAAGGTGGTTGTTAGAGGGAAGTAAGGTTGTGACAATGGAGGAGACAGTGAAGAAATAGAGAACTGGATAAAGAAATGGTCAGAGGTGTGAATAGGAGTAATGAGAAGATTGTGTGGTGCAATTACGTGTGAGGATGAGGTCAAGCTGTTTGCCGGCTTTGTGGGTTGCTGGTGTGGTGAACTGCTTGAGGTCAAATGTGGGAAGGAGAGCAAGAAAGTCAGCTGCATGTGACTTGTCTAGATGAATGTTGAAATCACCAAGGACCAGAAGAGGAGTTCCATCGTCTGGGATGGTGGACAGTAGTGTGTCAAATTCATTGATGAACTTCCCCAGTTGACCTGGAGGACGGTAAACAACAAGAAAGTGCATTTTTGTAGGGTCATTGACTGTAACAGCATGAAATTCAAAGGACGTGTATGAGCAAGAGGGAGAAAGACAGGTAAATTTCCATGTTTTGGAGAGAAGCAAACCTGTACCACCCCCTCGTCTGTCGGGGCGTGAAGTATGGGAGAATTTGAAGTTGGAGGCCAGGGCAGCTGGTGTGGCAGTGTTCTCAGCATGGATCCAGGTCTCAGTCAGAGCCAGCACGCTGAGGTTGGAGTGGGTTGCAAATGCAGAAATGAAATCTGCCTTGTTGACAGCAGACTGGCAGTTCCAGTGTCCGATTGAGAATGAGATGGAACCTGCAGAGGCCACATTCAGAGAGCGTAGGTTGTCCAAGTTGCGTACATTTTTGGGAGAATGCTACCGTCTACGCCTGGGGCAAATAACAGGGATAAACTGATGACACATGTTAGTGCGTGTAGACAGGTAAACAGCAAGAAGAATAAAGGGAGAAAAAGTATACTTAGCAGCACGTGTGGTGTCTTGTCGGTGTCCTTGCTTGGTGGATTCACGCAGGTAGACTCGCAGGTCTGGGCAGCTGTGGCGCAGTTGGTAGAGCGGGTTGTCTACTAATCGTAGGGTTGGCGGTTCGATTCCCGGTCCAGGTGACTCCACATGCCGAAGTGTCCTTGGGCAAGACACTGAACCCCAAGTTGCTCCCAATGGCAAGCTACACTCTCACACACCAATGGTAGCATGCAAGGTGCTAGCTTGCCACTGAACCCCAAGTTGCTCCCAATGGCAAGCTAGCACCTTGCATGCTACCATTGGTGTGTGAGAGTGTGGGTGAATGAGACACAGTGTAAAGTGCTATATAAGTGCACATTTACCATTACACGAGCTCGTTCTTCACACAACAAGGCTGTTATATAACAGGGATAAACTGATGACACATGTTAGTGCCTGTAGAATAGAGAAAAAGTATACTTAGCAGCACGTGTGGTGTCTTGTCGGTGTCCTTGCTTGGTGGATTCACGCAGGATGCTTCTGCCTCAGCGTTTCTTAATTAACAAATACAGATTTTTCAGCTGAGCATGCCTCTTTAATTAGCAAAACAAAAAGTAGTCGCGTGAACGAGTTTTTCCTGACTGAAACCGAAACTGAGTACTGGAATTTGCTTTAATCTAACAA
>CM022768.1:19271021-19321021 GCA_012411365.1 Ameiurus melas | reverse complement strand
TTTTCTTTTAAACGAATAAGACAAAAACACGCAGCTTGTCACATTAGCGAGAAACCACGAAGTGTAAAAAGCGTAAACTCGTCTGTCCTGAAGATGCGGGAAAGATTAAAGTTACAGCTTCAAAAGAATCGTGAAGTCCAACACTACCTTGCTGAAAAAAACAACAAAACAATAGAAACCATCACAGAACTTATAATGGTTTCCAGTACAAACACCATTACAAACCATCTGCTAACCATTTAAACCATTGATCCTTAATGGTATCTATTAGACACAACAAGCCAATAATACAAGACAACAAATTACCAGTAGAGACCCACAGGGATCATTAGAGTTTCCATTAAACCATTGTAAATTTTGTGAAGGTTCTATTGTTTGGGGGTTTTTTCAGCAGGATAGTCAGTCCTGGGTATCTGAGGTCAGTGCGCCATCTAGTGGATGTTAGACACAATAAGGGCTCTTCTACATAACACCTGATGGGAAATATTCGGATTACATGATATAGGTATAAAACGGAGCATTTTCATTCACATGAACGTTGCATGGAATCACACTACTGCTCATATGAAGCTTCAAACTGCAAGAATGCACTTTTGCTCATTTAAGAAACTTTTTCTTCTGTGCCATCAACACACGTCTTAGATCTGACACCTGTCCTCGAACACCTGGTGTTTTTCTCATTCAGAGCGAATCTAATCTAATTACTGACCGTGTTATTGATATTGTTTTAAGCATTTATAAAGCTAGAAGTAAGACATCTTGGACACTTATGTAATAGTCGGGTCAATTTAGTCAGGATTAGGCCTGGATTTAAGATCTAGTGTGAAATCCTGAGCTGCAGCTTTATCAGGCTGAAACTTATAATGCAGCTTGTATCTGTTCAGTTCTCCGGATCTGAAGCATCCTGATAAAAGAAACCTGTTGTTGTTGTTGTTGTTGTTGTTGTTGTTTAATACAAACGAGAGAGAAAGAAAACAAACAAATCACAAAATTATAATGTCGTTATAAACAGATCAAATGTACAATGTATCATCATTTAATAAATGAAAAATTGTAATTATTGGTGAATTGTTGAGGTGTGAGAGAAATAAAACACCAGGGGCTGGATGTACTTATGCAAGCATATGCAGAATTTGAACACGTATTAAAAAAATAAATAAATAAAATTAAAAAAACGCAACACGGCTGCAGCAGCGAAGGACATTTTAATTACTTTTATACATGTTGGTGAAATTAATTACTAAGTAATCTAAATACTGTAATTTAATTAAAGAATATAAAACAATTCTGTATAAAACAATAGTGGATTTAACATCAAATTTGAAAAGGTATATTTTGAATGTAACCTTCTCCCTGTAGTTACACTCTGTGGTCAATTCAAGAATTATTCATGAAATTGTATATTGTTTATTTGAAAGCATTTGAAGTGCAGTTTCTTGTCTCTCCTTATTGTTCAAGTGGTTGAGGTTGATTTGGGATTTAGAAAGTAATTAATAAGTAAGTCGACCAATACTTTCTAGGGATAGTAATTATTACATTAATCTAATTAGACTTGTTGAAGATGTAGTTTGTAGTTAGTAATTAAGAACTATTTTAGACTGTTATAACCCAACTGTCATCATATCAGAGGTGAAACTGGAAGAACAGTATTTTATTAAAGCTATTCATTTAATTTTCATGTATGGGTGTAATCCTGCAGGCATTAAAAGAACGTGGCAGCAGCTGAAAATGAAATATAAAAACAGAAAGCGCTTAAGAGAGAGGCACACTTTCCTTACCGCTCTGCAAACAGTAGCCTTACTAATATGTTCTGCATCCCCGATGTTCTACAGAAAACTACCGTTTGCAAAGAAACGTGAGGCAACGCTCGGATCTGCTCGGATGTAAGAGCACGGCCGCAATGGTTGATGTTCCTGATGTAAGGATGGATGAGATTATAGATGAATCTTATTGACTGTAAAGAAAAACGGTACCGCTCAAATGAAAATGCTTAGGGATATGACAAAAAATCCACCCTGGGCCTCAAAATCCTCTCCCCGACGTAAATGTAACTAACCCTACGAATGAATACAGCCTCTTCATCAACAGGATCGTCCATAAAAAGGACATGCCATTTCATTCCTTTTGATGCTCTCTGCGTGACTGAAATGTGCGCAATGAATGAATGTACCGAAAGAATCAACGAGGTGTTTAAACACCGCTTCCTCTTTAAAAAGGGGAGGAGACCAAAAGAAACTCTGAAGAAAACCTGCTCCCGACCAGGTTAGGTTCACAGAGTAAGTTGCCATGGTAACTGACTCTGAGTATAAGTTACCTCTCTTTCAGAAACGGGCTTGACTTACTCTGCTTTCCCGGGTTTAACATACCTCCCTTTCTGAAACGGAAAACCCAGAGTTTCCCTCATTTCAGGGTTAACATACTCAGAGTTTTCACTTAACCTCCTTTCTGAAACGGGCCCCAAGTTTAAAGGGAACACGGTGCAGGTGTGCTGTTTGTGAACATAGTGACGTCTACCTGATAGCACGTGACCGCTGCCGATGTTTTGTAATGACGCAATCGTGTGCTGCGGTTTGGGGGCGGAGCCTAGAAAAAAAAACACACACACACACACACGTAACACTTTCCTCTGAAATGAAAGTGACATTTGAGGGGTTAAAGAGGAAGAAATCGAGCGATCGAGTCGAGGTGAGTGTGTTTCAGAGCTCTGCTGTGGATTTTTATATGATGAATATCTGATATATACACAGTTATTGATATTATTCATTCATTTATTTAGTTATGGTGTGTGTGTGTGTGTGTGTGTGTGTGTGTGTGTGTGTGTGTGTGTGTGTGTGTGTGTGTGTGTGTGTGTGTGTCAGCTGTAATGACCGGGGACAGGAGCAGAGCTGGTGAAAGAGTTCAGGGCAGATCCTATAAAGATGCTGCTGTTACTAATTTACCCGCAGACTTTAATAAGAGTAAGTCAAGATTAAATTTTATAAAGATTTTAAACTCTGTTCTCGTTTTTAAGTCCTACATCATGCTCTGAAAACACTTACCTGTCGCTCTTATAACATCAAACATTATATATAATTTAGAGAGGACGTATGCAAAACGATTAAATGATATTAAAAAGACTGAAGTTTTTTTTTCTTAATGATTATAACTCACGTCTCCATCACACATCTCTAGGGACATGGGGACAATCTATTTTTAGATTAATAAAAACAGTGTAAAATGTCTCAGATGATTTATTGTAGTAGACTGTGTAATGTTTGACATTTGAAAAGAGTTCCTTGTTTTAGTAAGACTTTTAGAAATGATATTGTTTAACATTTTTACATAATAAATACCATGATCTGTACTGGGGACGCAAAGCGCTCCGAACGATTAGGAATAGGATTGACCTATACATTTAGTGTTTAACACCAACACTGTCGAACTCTTAGTGTTTATAGTACTCTTACAATTTTACCTTTATGTGTGTGTGTGTGTGTGTGTGTGTGTGTGTGGTTTAATGTGTATAAATACAGTGCAAATAAACAAAATCCCGTGTGTTGTTTGAACACGCAGAGTGTTGAATTTACACCCTACGGTGTTTATAGTCCCAAATGGACTCAAATGAACACTCTGGGTGTTAATTCAACACCGCAGATTTTACCGTCAGAGGAGAATTCCAAGTTGGATACGTATACTGTTTGTGTTGTTTAACCTGCTTTTTCACTCTCATGTCACACACACACACCAGAAAATATAAATGACTGAGTGAATCACTCCTAATGAATCACAACGAATCAAAGGATGAAACAATGAAAGAAAAACTAATAATTCAGAGTGAATAATCATTTCCAGTCAGAGTGAATAAAGAATCATTCCTGATGAATCAGAATGAATGAAAGAATCACTCCTAATGAATCAGAATGAATGAAAGAATCACTCCTAAGAATGAGAATGAATGAATGAATCACTTATAATGAATCGGAATGAAGAAATCTCTGCTAATGTATCAGCACAAATGGAATTACGATTCCTAATGGATCAGAATAACTGAAAGAATAAATCTTAATGAATCGAAATGAGTCAAGAATGACTCAATGATTTAAAATGAATAAAGAATCACTTCTAATGAATCAGAATGAAACAAATCCCTCGTAATGAATCAAAATTAATCAAAGAATCACTACTAATGAATCAACATGAATGAAGGAATGACTCCTAATGAATGAGAATGAATGAAAGAATCACTCGTAATGAATCCGAATGAAGGAGTCACTCCTAATGAATCTAAATCTGGATCCTCTGACCTTTACCTGTAGCCCCGCCTCCAAATCCGCGATTGCAGACGCTAAATAAGTCCCTGAGAGAACTTTTTGCCGCGGCGCCAGATGGTGTCAGTCTGACGCGAAGCTCGCCGGGCCTGTCCTCTTCTCTCTGACCCCGAACTGCTGAAAGACTATCCGTCCGTCCGGCACCTGCTCCTCTCCATGCCAACGGTCGTGTTTCTGGAAGGGTTTGGTGTTCAAACACGCCTCTTTCCTCCTCCCAACAAATAGCTGACGGAAGATCTAACCCCATTTACGTTAAATATTTTGCATCAAATCAATCTTTTTAAGACTTTCTCTTGAATTCTAAATGCTTTCTCTTGAAACATAAATATTTGGAAAATAAGTTGCATTGCAAAATGTCTGAAATGAGTTTCTTACTTTGAATGTGAAAAAAATATAATGAATGAACACACATACAACAGTTTCATTGTTGCATTTGCCCTCCTGTTCAAAAAACTGCAACCTTTTAACCAAATACTCAAAATACATAAACTTGTATAATGGCAAAAAATAAATCTTAACTTATCTCAGAAATCGTTTCAGGGTTTTTTTCCCCCCTTTAGTAATTTTGCCTAAATATTGAAATACGTATAACGTTTTCAGAGTGCTCTGATGTCGATCTTCACCATGCCATGTGATTGCAGAAAAGGAAGTAGAAACAGCACTTCCTGGTCATGTGACATGGCTTTTTTTTTTGTCAAAGTTAAAGCCCCCTTTTCCAGCTACATAGGAACATAGTAGGAAGAAAACTGCTCGGAGTGTAGCGTGTGGAAGAATAAAGACAAAGCTGCAGCAGTAGATCCAGGTGAGATATTTTATCATTTATGATGTATTTTGTCATTTATGTTATTAAAATCACTTTGATTTGCAAACATTAAGTTATAAAAAATGAAGATATAAAAGCAGTTGCGGTGTTTCACATCTGATTGTGATGCTACAGAGATAATCCAGGTGTTACGGGTGAACTCGGCACCGAACCTTCCCTACTATGGCAAATCATATTGAAGGGGTGGGCCATCCTGACCACACCCAATTCGCCATCCATATCGATGGGCGGGGCATCATGTGGCCAGGAGAACCGCAGCTTCTGCATTAGAGACGTGAAGAAGATGAAGAGCTCCGTCCTCGCGAGGGACTCGCCGAGACACACCCTCGGACCTACAAGCGACACACACACACACACACACACTTTATATACAACCATTATAAATTCATGGTACAACAAGCATACAATCAAATGTCGTCCCTGCATCTGCTTCCCATTTTTCAAAAAAACCTTCCTGATACTAAAATCTACACACCCTCTCCATCTCGCTCATTTCCCACGAATCTGATTTACAACAACCAGTGGGTCTCACCCAGAGAAAAAGCCAGGAAGTACTCGTTTTTGCAGAACTGGCCATTCTCGTCCAGGAAATTCTCGGGGTTGAACGTATCCGGGTGTTTCCAGTGCTTCTTATCCAGCATTATCGCCATTAAATTGGCAGAAATCTCTGTTTCCTGCCACACAAACAGAAAAAAATCATTATAGCACGGCGCTGTAGAATTCTGGATGGTGATTGGTCAGAAGGAGTTGATGAATCTTCTAGAACAGCAGCTCTGGCAGTAGTGCAGCTCCATATCGCAGGTTTATATGAACGCTATATGCTATTGTTTCCATACTAACAGTAAGTAAGTTATATTACTTAAATAAGTAAGTAAGAAGGAGCGTTGTAAAATTTAGAGGTACAGCTGTAACTTTGTTTTACGACGTCTTCAGGACAGACGAGTTTATGCTTGGCCTCAAGCTGTGTTTTTTTTTTTAATTGTTAACTGTTTTTTTTTTTTTACAGCTGCTGTAACGTAATTAGTGAGAACAGGAACTAACCGGTTTTTCGTGGACATTCCAGCAACATTAAATAGAACTACAGTATAAACGGATGAAAAGTACGACGTTTCGGTCTTTAATAAATGATATCAAACCCATTCCATGATAATTACACATAGCTAAAACTCGATCAACAACAGACACAGTGTGCAGATTTTTCTAGAAGTAATAACATAATAATGTTGTGGGAAATCAGCGATAGCTCAAATTTGGTGAGGACGATCCTCTCCAGATCGTACCTTGGGGATGGTGTATCCTCGTAGCTGCGTTGTCTCCGTGGTTTGGTGAATTACGCCGAGGGGAACGATGTTCCCAAAGCGCTGGATCTCGTGTACGGTGGCGTGTGTGTATGGCAGGCTCGAGCGGTCGTCCATGCTGGGAGCGCGATCGTAACCAAGCACACGGACGATCTCCTCATGACAGCGCTCTGATTACGCAACACACAACACCGATCACAGTCAGACCCGTTCAGTCCTTACCGGATTATTCGGTGCGCTAAGATTTCTGTTACAGTACCTTGTATTTCTGGATGGTTCATCATGAAAATCAGACCCCATCTGAGAGTGGTAGATGTGGTCTCAGTTCCCGCAAGGAAAAGATCAGCGGTCGACATCAGCAGATTCTCCTCGTGAAACGTTGAATCTTCGTTCATCTCTTGCTGCTCAAGACAGGAAGTGATGTTATTCCGTCACATAGAAGAAAGCTTCCACGTGCAGCATAGTCGAGTGTAAAAGCCCACAGTGGAGTCCACCATGAAGTAAGTCTGAGCTTCTTACCTTGCTTATCTCCACCAGGTAGGCGTCGATGAAGTCACGCAGGTTCTCCGTGTCCAGAGTCGTCTTGTGCTCCTCCATCACCTCCCGGATGAACTCTACCAAAGCCCTGGCATTCCGACGAACCTTCTGGTGCGGACCAGGGAGGTATTTTATAAAAGGGAGTAAGTTGAAGATCTACAGAAAAACAAAATAATAATAAATATAAGAATTAAAATGATTCTACAGTACAAAAATGACATTTCTGATGATTTCTGATGATCTTCGGCCCTGACACTCTTCGTATGAAAGAAGGAACATAAAGTATTCTCTAGGAATTTCTATAGATAACGAAGGTCTAAACGGTTGTCTAGTTGTAGTGGTCTGAACCGTTCTCCTTAAAACCTCACGGATGATTTGGGGCCTGTTTTGTCACAGTCCAGAACTCCATGATAATGAACTCATTAATATTTATTAACATTACCAATCCCACAGCTGAGCCCGAGAGACGAATGTTTTCATTCAGGATCTCCAGGAGCTTAGTGAAGCGCTTGTTGTCATAGTCGAAGCGATCTCCGAAGACGATGGAGCAGATGATGTTGGACACGGCGTTCATAATGGGGTGCAAGGGGTTAAATGCTTTCCCTGGGGTGGGGTGGGGGGGTTGATGTGGAAGAAAAGAAAACCGGAACACTTATTATTAAGTATACAGCCCTTTCAGTGGACTCCGATTGGGAATTTGTCTACGTGACTGACCTTCATGTTTGAGCATCTCTGTTATAAGACAGTGTGCTTCCTCGACCACGCGTTCCTCCAACGATTTCTTCCCCAGACCGAAGTTGCGTAGTGTGTGGAGAGCAAAACGCCGCTGCTGCTTCCACATGTGGCCGTACGTGACAGCTACGATACCTGAGACAGACAGATGGAAGGGATTATTATTATTATTATTATTATTATTATTATTATTATTATTATTATATGTGTGTATATTATATGTGTGAGTTGAGGATTACTGGAAACACATGACATTTGGAAACAAAAGTATTGTGTAAAAAATATAAATGAGAAATGAATCATGTTGAAAAAGAGATGTCAGTAAAATGAACGTGAAAATAAACCCGTGTAAAAGTCCACAGTTTCTTCACAATTTCTGAAACATAACCTGAAGTTCAGTTGAAAACATATGGCGCATGTAAATCCTGTGTTCAATCAAAAATTTTAAAAATGTAAACGCTACGTTACACGATTAAGTCCCTAAAGAAGTAATTATGCTACTTACTCTATTGGAGTTTTTATGATAAGCCTGGTTACCACATATTCGTTATTTTAACACTACTGTTATAAAATTATAAAGACAAAACAAAACATAAACTTGCTACAGCGCTAGAAATAAATGTGTAAACAAACACTGACCATAGCCGTTGGTGATCCAGTGTATTAAAGGTATGTACGGCCTCCCGGAGAACACAGTGCCCTTCTGGACCAGTGCCTCCTTCACCACCTCGATGTTATTCAGCACGATCATCGGCCTCCTGCCGATGTACACCGAGCACAGGTCACCGTACTGCACCGTCTGCACGGGCAAAGAGTCGCGTTAACCACAATTTCACTTCAGATTTATCGTCGCTCTGCAGTATGTTCAAAGTACTTTTTAGAACCAAAACTTCTTGGATTCATTTGTATATGGCTTCATGCATCCCTCAAATCTGAGCAGTTTCCCAGATCCTGATGATTAAGCAGATAATAAGATAAATTTAATGGTAGATTTATTTGAACAGTGAGAGACAGAATAACAACAAGAAAATCCAGAAAAACGCATGTCAAAAATGTTAAAAATTGATTTGCATTTTAATGAGGGAAATAAGTATTTGACCCCCTCTCAATAAGAAAGATTTCTGGCTCCCAGGTGTCTTTTATACAGGTAATGAACTGAGATTAGGAGCACACTCTTAAAGGGAGTGCTCCCAATCTCAGCTTGTTACCTAATATAAAACACCTAACCTGAAGCAATCAATCAATCAGATTCCAAACTCTCCTCCATGGCCAAGACCAAAGAGCTCTCCAAGGATGTCAGGGACAAGATTGTAGACCTACACAAGTCTGGAATGGGCTACAAGACCATTGCCAAGCAGCTTGGTGAGAAGGTGACAACAGTTGGTGCGATTATTCACAAATGTAAGAAACACAAAAGAACGGTCAATCTCCCTCGGCCTGGGGCTCCATGCAAGATCTCACCTTGTGGAGTTGCAATAATCATGAGAACAGTGAGGAATTGGCCCAGAACTACACGGGAGGATCTTGTCAATGATCTCAAGGCAGCTGGGACCATAGTCACCAAGAAAACAATTGGTAACACTCTATGCCGTGAAGGACTGAAATCCTGCAGCGCCCGCAAGGTCCCCCTGCTCAAGAAAACACATATACATGCCCATCTGAAGTTTGCCAATGAACATCTGAATGATTCAGAGGACAACTGGGTGAAAGTGTTGTGGTCAGATGAGACCAAAATGGAGCTCTTTGGCATCAACTCAACTCGCCATGTTTGGAGGAGGAGGAATGCTGCCTATGACCCCAAGAACACCATCCCCACGGTCAAACATGGAGGTGGAAACATTATGCTTTGGGGGTGTTTTCTGCTAAGGGAACAGGACAACATCACCGCATCAAAGGGACGATGGATGGGGCCATGTACCGTCAAATCTTGGGTCCCTCAGCAAGGGCATTAAAAATGGGTCGTGGATGGGTATTCCAGCAGTACAATGACCCAAAACACACGGCCAATGCAACAAAGGAGTGGCTCAAGAAGAAGCACATTAAGGTCCTGGAGTGGCCTAGCCAGTCTCCAGACCTTAATCCCAGAGAAAATCTGTAATCTTAATGACTTGGAGAAGATCTGCAAATAGGAGTGTGACAAAATCCCTCCTGAGATGTGTGCAAACCTGGTGGCCAACTACAAGAAACGTCTGACCTCTGTGATGCAAACAAGGGTTTTGCCACCAAGTACTAAGTCATGTTTTGCAGAGGGGTCAAATACTTATTTCCCTCATTAAAATGCAAATCAATTTATAACATTTTTGACATTCATTTTTCTGGATTTTCTTGTTGTTGTTCTGTCTCTCACTGTTCAAATAAACCTACAATTAAAATTATAGACTATAGATTATTATCATTTCTTTGTCAGGTGGCAAACGTAGAAAATCAGCAGGGGATCAAATCACAATACCCCATAGATTTTACTATAGGGTTAAGGTCAGGCGAGTTTGCTGGCCAATTAAGAACAGGGATACCTGGTCCTTAAACCAGGTACTGGTAGCTTTGGCACTGTGTGTGGGTGCCAAGTCCTGTTGGAAAATGAAATCTGCATCTCCATAAAGTTGGTCAGCAGCAGGAAGCATGTGTTCTAAATTTTCCTGGTAGACGGCTGCATTGACCTTGGACCTCAGAAAACACAGTGGACCAACAGCAGCAGATGACATGGCACCCCAAACCATCACTGACTGTGGAAACTTTACACTGGACTTCAAGAAACGTGGATTCTGTGCCTCTCCTCTCTTCCTCCAGACTCTGGGACCTTGATTTCCAAAGGAAATGCAAAATTTACCTTCATCAGAGAACATATCTTTGGACTACTCAGCAGCAGTCCAGTCCTTTTTGTCTTTAGACGCTTCTGACGCTGTGTCTTGTTCAAGAGTGGCTTGACACAAGGAATGTGACAGCTGAAACCCATGTCTTGCATACGTCTGTGCGTGGTGATTCTTGAAGCACTGACTCCAGCTGCAGTCCACTCTTTGTGAATCTCCCCCACATTTGTGAATGGGTTTTGTTTCACAATCCTCTCCAGGGTGCGGTTACCTCTATTGCTTGTATACTTTTTTCTACCACATCTATTCCTTCCTTTCTCCCTCTATTAATGTGCTTGGACACAGAGCTCTGTGAACAGCGAGCCTCTTTAGCAATGACCTTTTGTGTCTTGCCCTCCTTGTGCAAGGTGTCAATGGTCATCTTTTGGACCGCTGTCAAGTCAGCAGTCTTCCCCATGATTGCGTAGCCTACAGAACTAGACTGAGAGACCATTTAAAGGCCTTTGCAGGTGTTTTGAGTTAATTCGCTGATTAGAGTGTGGCACCGGGTGTCTTCATTATTGTACCTTTTCACAATATTCTAATTTTCTGAGATACTGATTTTGGGGTTTTCATTAGCTGTCAGTTATAATCCTCAAAATTAAAAGGAATGAACACTTGAAATATATCAGTCTGTGTGTAATGAATGTATACATTATACTAGTTTCACATTTTGAATGGAATTACTGAAATAAATCATCTTTTTGATGATATTCTAATTTTATGACCAGCACCTGTATATATATACACACACACACACACACACACACACACACATATATATATATATATATACACTGAGCAGTTAAGGGTTAAGGGCCTTGCTCAAGGGCCAAGCAGTGGCAGCTTTGTGGGATTTGAACTCATGTCTTAACGATCAGTAGTCCAATGTCTTAACCACTACCCACTGGTCCCATAGGGTCATGTTTGTTAATTAGGTTCCTGAGGATCTAATCTAATCTAATTTAAGGTTCCAGAATTTTGTGAAATGACGGCGAAATATCTCCCGCATAGATCAGGTGGTGTGTGTGTGTGTGTGTGTTAAGAACAAATACAAATTATATAAAATATATAAAACGGTGTAGTCTAAATGCTATTTCCTAAACTTGAGTGATAGTTCTGATGTCCCCACATCGCTCACCATGAAATATGTATTAGATTGATAACAGACATACCCTGAAGAATATTTTTAGTTAAGCATATTTTAGATGACCAGGTTTAGTTCACCTTGTCTCTCTGACCCACATTCCTGCTCACTTTAACCTTAATCGAAGTCCTGCCACACTACAGAAGCAAACGCAGACCGATACTGTTACAGAACTTTGGCCCGGACTTGGTCCTCATGACGCTGTTTGTTTAGGGGTGTACCTCCACCAACAGGTGCATTTAAACTATTCTACACAGTTACACGCAGACTGTGATGATAGACCCCATTCTGCTCATTATGTCACTTCTGATGGTAACTAATTTAGCGATTTCGCACCAAAGGGGGGTGAATATTTTACATTTACACATTGTACAGTTTTTAAATTTAATTTTATGTAATTAAACCATTTCACACAACCTAAATCTCTCCCAAACAAACTTCAGAATTATTTTGTGTCGGTTCATGAATTAAAATCCGAATCAATTTCAGATCCACTGCAAAAAGTGGAACGATTCAAGGGGGTGAATACTTATGCAATACAATGTACATGCAGATTTTACAGCAAGCTTAAAGATGTCTAAATAAGGACTTCCAGAAGTAAACTCCTGGCAGAGCATACCACTGTTACGCAACCCTGTCTCTGTACAGCACACAGAGATAAGCACATAAGCACAGAAACACACGCATGAACACACACACACACACACACACACACACACACACACACACACACACACACACGGTTTCTGACCGATCTAGTAGTGTTCAATGGGTCCTTCATGAACTGGAGTATGTTCCCCACGAACGGCAATGGTGTGGGTCCAGGAGGACAACGTCTCTTGGAGGAACTCAACCTGAAGATCTCGAGCAGAACCAGATAGACGAGGCCGAGCAACACGGCCAGGCCTGCAGAACCCAGGTCCAAATATTTCAGTACAGACTGCATGCTGAGAGAGTGCGGAATGACCACACAGAGGTCTGTTATATATAAGGGAAAAACAGGAACAGGAATGGGAAGGGAGGGAGACAAAGCAGTGCAGGAATGATGTAACAGCATGTCACGCCCTCAGGTTTCACCCTTTACCTCTGTACACATAACAGAGCTGAAATGAGCTGGGTGTGACGGATTGCATCCCTCTTGTGTGTGTGTGTGTGTGTGTGTGTGTGTGTGTGTGAGAGAGAGAGAGAGAGAGAGAGAGGTGAAATTGAGGGACAGAGAAAGAAAAGTTTCAACCATCTACTTATTCATCTTTACTAACACTTACATGCAGTTACTGCAGTAAAAAGTTCAGTGTCCCAAATTGTTGTATCTTTTCTCAGTGTCAGAATGTCCTGCTTTTCTCCAGAGATAGCTCTCTGATCTTCGCGTTGGTTTATCCTTTTAAACCAAAATTTTTTGGTCCTCGGACCAAGAGTGAACATTCAGCGCTATTAACCGTTTAAACAGTTGATCCGACAGAACACACCTGTCAGTTCCATGTTCCGATATTTTTGATCAGGTCAAAAATGAAAGTGGGTGAATTCAAACAAAAAGGTGCCATGTTCTAAGCTGTTTAAGACGTGTAGTAAATATGTAAATATCAGTAAACAAGAGCTGAATTTCTGATCGGTCATATCTCGTCATTTCCTACAGTACTGACTGATCAGAGTTAGACAACGTGTGATTCTTTCTTTCAATAATTCATGCACACAATGCATCAAATGTGCGCTATCGTTTCTATAGCAAGCCGCTCCTTCGCAGGGACCGTTAAGTGTTCTGTAAGTGTAATGTGTATGGAAGGAGTCTCCAGTTACGTTTTTCCAACATCTTCATCAGAAGATGGATTCACCGACACTGAATTACACAGGAAGTTTAGCTCATAGCCACCGTGTTGCTATTCTCTGGGAAGAATTTTAGATAATCAGTTCACCCAGCGTTGACCTTGCGACAGCCACTTTTATTATAATTGGTACATGAACCCCAGCGTAGAATATCGCGTGCGCTGGGGATCATTTGACCTTGAGCTCAGAAGTTACATGCAATTTGCATTAATTTTTCTCAAAACGAGTTCAAAACACTCCGTTTGCCGAAGTAACAATCGGTCCAAATAATGTACGCATCACTCAAGAAGAGAAATACGTCACCGACACGTTCTCGTCTGTGAAATGAGTGTTTAAAATGAGGAAAGAGACGGTATGGCCATGTACTATACGTGTGTAGATGAATTAAAGATCCGCTGGGGAATCATGAGATTTCCTGTGTGAATTCTTCTGTGTTACGAAAGAAGACATTTAAACCCCTATACTAACCAGATTTGATTGAGCCAGGTCTGAAATTTGATATGAACACATGACCTTTTAGTGGGGGAAGAAGAAAAAAAAGCAGCAGAAAAAGAGAATTAATAGATTGCTTTGAGATTTCATCACAAATCTGTTGCTTCTGTAGAATAAGCCTCATGTGACTGACAGGTGTTTCTTGTTTCCCAGGTGTGTCCTGTTAGAGTGACTGTTTGAACAATGTAGCGCTCTGAATGTCTGCTCTTGCTCTGAGGCCTGGGTTTCACCTGGGAAGACTGCGTTTGTTGATAAAAAGGTTAAACTAACATGAAGACCAGAGAGCTGTCTATGGGAGAAAAGCAAGTCATGTTTAAGTTGGGGAAGGAAGAGAGAGAGGTTTACATTATCTGCTTATTTATCTTTATAAACCCCTACACGCAGTTAATGCAATAAAGAGTTTAAAGTGTATGATGCAACATCGTGTCACGCGCATTTCAGTCTTGTTGAGTCATGATGTAATGGCAGAGATGAACAGTGTGTGATGTAGCGGGGACGAAACACGACTGGACTCTGTTTACATCCCCTCTAATGTTTTATTCTTGTACCAATAATACTTTTATATTTATTAAAAGTGATATACTGTACTATTTATCCCTCTATAGTTACATTTAATGTCCATGAAACTACTTTTAGGGGCACACAGTGGCTTAGTGGTTAACAAGTTTGCCTCACACCTCCGGGTTCGATTCCCGTCGGGGCCATGTGTGTGTGGAGTTTGCATGTTCTCCCCGTGATGCAGGGGTTTCCTCCGGGTACTCCGGTTTCCTCCCCCAGTCCACTCATACACACACACACACACACACTTACACACACTCACACACACACACACACACACACACACACAACACACTTACACACACACACACTCAAACACACACACACTCACACACACATACATACATACACTTACACTCACACACACACACACACACCCTGAGAACAATTTCGAACTGGATAAATAAGTGTATGTGTAAAGAATAAAACAGTGGAGTGATATTGTAGGAAAACATCGACAAGGTGGTGTGATGAAGAGGAGTTACTGTTACCATACCACTCTTTCATTCCTTCCTTCATTCATTCCTTTTTTTCATTCATTCCTTTCTCTGTTCCTAAAAATACAACAATGCATTAGCACCGGAATGTTAACACACCACAGATATCCGTCTAGGAACATCTTTAACGTGTTTCTGCTTAGAATGTTCCTTTATGTCCGGTTTCAGCACTAAGGACAGTGAGAACCGTGAGAACATGTGCTCCCGAGGCGAGTCTGACTGTGACTCGGCTGATTACGCCGGTTCCTCATGGTGAAGAGGGAAATGAAAATGCCCAAGAAGCGCACACAGTCGTAGAAACCTCTCCAGTTACAGTGAAAACCCTCGCTGAGTCGAAGTTCTTCTTTCTTTCCAGAAACCTCAGAGGACCGCCGGAGTGATGATGCAAGGATCCCTCAGGACCAAAGAGAACCTGAACACTACACTGAACTCTGGACATCTAGAACCTTCTCCACACTCCTCGCTTTCACAGAGCGTCTGCTCTTCTCATCAGAATGGGACAGAACGTGAAGCTCTGTAAATATTTCAGATTTCTTCATCTTCTTTGTTTTGTTTTTTTCCTCCACAGTGTTGCTGTGAAATCATCCCGAGAGCTCACAATCACCAGAAACAATGTGAGAAGGTCAGTGGTTGAGTGTTGAGCGATGTGAGACCATACAAACACACACACACACACACACTCACACTCACACAACAGAAACCCTTCATTTTCTTCTTGCCCTTAGTTTCTTGAAGGTGAAACACATCTTGAGGTGTTTGAGATTCACAGATCAGGAGCGACTGATTGGCTCGGTTTATCACGTCTGACACCAGCAGTAACGTCCTCCGTGCACTCACGATGGATGTTATGATTTCCGCTCACTTTCACCCTGCATGTTTCTACTGAAGAAAGGACGAAGTAAAATGAGCAGGAAGAGAGTGAGACGCTAGTGTTTTGGTGACGAGAATGACGTGGTCTCGCAGTAGAAGATTCACCCAGAGGTCCGGTCTCGAGGGTTTCTGCATCACGTCACGTCCTTCTCTGACGAGGAAATCACGAGTGAAATAAAAGTTGATGTGGAAAAGTGGACGATTTTGAGAAAATATCGCTAAAACGTGAGAGAAAGGAAGAAATCGTGTGGAAATAAATGAATCATTTGCAGAAAGGTAACGAGAAAAATGAACCATGGGAAAGAGTCACGTGTGAAAATGAACGAATAAACAGTTACATGTGAATCATGTGATCGATCACGTGACGTTCACGTTGTCTGTTTACTGCTACAAATACATGCTAATGTTAGCTTTCACGTGTGGCTCTGAGAGCTAGCTCAATTTAACTGTTGCTACAACAAAAGATCACTTCCTGTAATAACCCCCTCTCTCTGTGTCTGTCTCTCACTGTCTGTCTCTCTCTCACTATCTCTCTCTCTCTTTCTCTCTCTGTCTGCCTCTCTCTTTGTCTCTCTCTCTTTCTTTCTTGCTATCTGTCTCTGTCTGAGAGCGCCGAGGCATGGTTTAAATCAGATCTATGGACGGACTATAAACTTTAGTAAAAGTATTCAAACACTACATGAGGATTGGTCGAGGAATCATAAGAGCCAATAGTTTTGCTTTGTTGCTTTAGCCAATTTGCATATTGACAAAATCTCAGTTCAGATGCCACTGAACTCGCGGCTCTGTGAGCCCTGTGTATGAGTAATAACGAGCTTGTGTGTAAAAAGACTATCCACACACACACACACACACACACACACACAGCTGAAAAAACTAACATTAAATCCTGAGAGTAAATGAAGCAAAGAGACACAAAGGATTGTTAAATAAAAGAAAGGCGTGGATGGGATATTGTGTGTGTGTGTGTGTGTGTGTGTGTGTGTGTGTCAGTTCTTTGATCAAATAAGAAAAAAGGAAGAATTAAAGTGGTGATTCATCACCTTGTCAGTCTCCATGACATTTATCTGGCTCTTGTGCTCTTTGGCAGCTCCACACACACACACACACACACACACAAAATCCTTTCCTTTCACACTTTCAGCTGTCACTCTTCTTTTATTCTTGAACAATTTTTCTACAGCCCTCCTGCGTCCTCACACCTTCCCTCGCTTTATTGTCTGAGAGGCGATTTCTTTCTTTACTCTCTCTCTCTCTCTCTCTCTCTCACGCACACACAAACGACAGACACACACACATGGGGTGTTGAAATCTGATGCATTTTCTTTCAAAACCCCCACAATTTCCTTTACAATTATCTTTCATATACAAAAAAATTATTAATTAATTAATAACTAAATAAATAAATAAATAGATAAATAAATAAAAATAATAATAATAATAATAATAATAATAATAATAAATAAGGTGCGCACGGTGGCTCGGTGGTTAGCCTGTTCACCTCACACCTCCAGGGTCTGGGGTTCGATTTCCGTCAGAGACGTGTGTGCGGAGTTTGCATCTTCTCCCTGTGCTGCGGGGGTTTCCTCCGGGTACTCCGGTTTCCTCCCTCACTCCAAAGACGTGCATGGTAGGCTAAAGTGTGCTTAGTGTATGAATGGGTGTGTGAGTGTGTATGTGACTGTGCCCTGCGGTGGACTGGCACCCTGTCCAGGGTGAACCCCACCTTGTGCCCGATGATTCCTTGGATAGGCTCCAGGTTCCCCTGTGACCCTGAAAAGGAATAAGCGGTTGAGGATGGATGGATGGATAATAATAAACTGTGTTCACAGTTTTTATTTACTACAGGATCAGCACATGGTAGCTGACTGGACTTTATTCTCTCTCTTTATTCTCGCTCTTTATTCTCTTTCTCTCTCGATCTCTCGATAAGAACACAGATCATCACGTTACAAAGTGTTATAAAAATCTCTGAGACTGGAGACTCCTTCTGTAATGTTAAATGAACGCATCTCTCCTCACACTGTAATTTAAAGCACCATGACCCTGACCAGGCCGTTACTAAGGATGCTAATGGACGTTCATTCTCCTGAAGGCTAAACATACGAGATGTTCAGATGTTTTCTTTTACCTGGATGATGTGGAGGTGTGGCTTCAAAGCGATGAAGATCACAGGTGAGGGGAGAACTCTGAGCTTTTCAGTAGAATATGATGATCGTGGGATTAATAATGAAAGTGTTAAAGACATGTATGAATGTTAAGAGGTCGTAGTTCTAACGTAATCATTCCTAGAGCGGTGTAGTTTATCGAATCTACTGCAAGGTTAAAGATTTCCGGTGAATCAGCAGGAAGCTGTGCTGAGGTAATCGCTCCGGTGATGTCCTCCTCCTCCCTTCATTTGCTTTATCTCTCCTCCGTCCTCCCTTACAGACAAGTGACCTTTATCCCAAATGCAAATCTTCATGAACCTGTCTATTAAGATCTCCTGCACTGTCATTGAGAAACAAGGCTCTCATTCATTCTCTCACTCGTTCCTTCATTCAGAAAGAAAGAAAGAAAGAAAGAAGGGAGGAAGGGATACAGAAATTTGCCAACACTAAACAAATTTTATCTACTAATTTAAATTTTTTATTGAAATTATTTAATAAACCTAGTATTTACTATAGAACTGATATTAAAATGTGATATTACTGTAATACACTGCGTGTTTACTCCATTATATTCACTTAGCATAACATTTTACACTGAAATTATAAGAGTAGCTTTAATAATATGATACAAATCACTCTGTGTCGTGCTTTTACGGGAAAATAATCAACCGTAAGGTGATGTGATGAAGCGTTGTGAGTCACTGTTATTGTCATGACGATGATTGTTTTCCTCTAACAGCACGTCCCTGAGTGTTTTATTCCTCATACACCGCAGCGACTCACCAACATTTAACGACTTTTATTTACTACCCAGCGACATCATGCTTTTTATCCATTTACAGGTACATTTACTGTTCGTGAAGCATGTTAGTTAGGTAGTTCCTGTTACAGCAGCAATAAAGAGTCGTTCCTCCTCCAGACTGTTTTTCTTTTAAACGAATAAGACAAAAACACGCAGCTTGTCACAGTAGCGAGAAACCACGAAGTGTAAAAAGCGTAAACTCGTCTGTCCTGAAGATGCGGGAAAGATTAAAGTTACAGCTTCAAAAGAATCGTGAAGTCCAACACTACCTTGCTGAAAAAAACAACAAAACAATAGAAACCATCACAGAACTTATAATGGTTTCCAGTACAAACACCATTACAAACCATCTGCTAACCATTTAAACCATTGATCCTTAATGGTATCTATTAGACACAACAAGCCAATAATACAAGACAACAAATTACCAGTAGAGACCCACAGGGATCATTAGAGTTTCCATTAAACCATTGTAAATTTTGTGAAGGTTCTATTGTTTGGGGTTTTTTTCAGCAGGATAGTCAGTCCTGGGTATCTGAGGTCAGTGCGCCATCTAGTGGATGTTAGACACAATAAGGGCTCTTCTACATAACACCTGATGGGAAATATTCGGATTACATGATATAGGTATAAAACGGAGCATTTTCATTCACATGAACGTTGCATGGAATCACACTACTGCTCATATGAAGCTTCAAACTGCAAGAATGCACTTTTGCTCATTTAAGAAACTTTTTCTTCTGTGCCATCAACACACGTCTTAGATCTGACACCTGTCCTCGAACACCTGGTGTTTTTCTCATTCAGAGCGAATCTAATCTAATTACTGACCGTGTTATTGATATTGTTTTAAGCATTTATAAAGCTAGAAGTAAGACATCTTGGACACTTATGTAATCGAGGGTCAATTTAGTCAGGATTAGGCCTGGATTTAAGATCTAGTGTGAAATCCTGAGCTGCAGCTTTATCAGGCTGAAACTTATAATGCAGCTTGTATCTGTTCAGTTCTCCGGATCTGAAGCATCCTGATAAAAGAAACCTGTTGTTGTTGTTGTTGTTGTTGTTTAATACAAACGAGAGAGAAAGAAAACAAACAAATCACAAAATTATAATGTCGTTATAAACAGATCAAATGTACAATGTATCATCATTTAATAAATGAAAAATTGTAATTATTGGTGAATTGTTGAGGTGTGAGAGAAATAAAACACCAGGGGCTGGATGTACTTATGCAAGCATATGCAGAATTTGAACACGTATTAAAAAAAAATAAAAAAGCAACACGGCTGCAGCAGCGAAGGACATTTTAATTACTTTTATACATGTTGGTGAAATTAATTACTAAGTAATCTAAATACTGTAATTTAATTAAAGAATATAAAACAATTCTGTATAAAACAATAGTGGATTTAACATCAAATTTGAAAAGGTATATTTTGAATGTAACCTTCTCCCTGTAGTTACACTCTGTGGTCAATTCAAGAATTATTCATGAAATTGTATATTGTTTATTTGAAAGCATTTGAAGTGCAGTTTCTTGTCTCTCCTTATTGTTCAAGTGGTTGAGGTTGATTTGGGATTTAGAAAGTAATTAATAAGTAAGTCGACCAATACTTTCTAGGGATAGTAATTATTACATTAATCTAATTAGACTTGTTGAAGATGTAGTTTGTAGTTAGTAATTAAGAACTATTTTAGACTGTTATAACCCAACTGTCATCATATCAGAGGTGAAACTGGAAGAACAGTATTTTATTAAAGCTATTAATTTAATTTTCATGTATGGGTGTAATCCTGCAGGCATTAAAAGAACGTGGCAGCAGCTGAAAATGAAATATAAAAACAGAAAGCGCTTAAGAGAGAGGCACACTTTCCTTACCGCTCTGCAAACAGTAGCCTTACTAATATGTTCTGCATCCCCGATGTTCTACAGAAAACTACCGTTTGCAAAGAAACGTGAGGCAACGCTCGGATCTGCTCGGATGTAAGAGCACGGCCGCAATGGTTGATGTTCCTGATGTAAGGATGGATGAGATTATAGATGAATCTTATTGACTGTAAAGAAAAACGGTACCGCTCAAATGAAAATGCTTAGGGATATGACAAAAAATCCACCCTGGGCCTCAAAATCCTCTCCCGACGTAAATGTAACTCCCTACGAATGAATACAGCCTCTTCATCAACAGGATCGTCCATAAAAGGACATGCCATTTCATTCCTTTTGATGCTCTCTGCGTGACTGAAATGTGCGCAATGAATGAATGTACCGAAAGAATCAACGAGGTGTTTAAACACCGCTTCCTCTTTAAAAAGGGGAGGAGACCAAAAGAAACTCTGAAGAAAACCTGCTCCCGACCAGGTTAGGTTCACAGAGTAAGTTGCCATGGTAACTGACTCTGAGTATAAGTTACCTCTCTTTCAGAAACGGGCTTGACTTACTCTGCTTTCCCGGGTTTAACATACCTCCCTTTCTGAAACGGAAAACCCAGAGTTTCCTTCATTTCAGGGTTAACATACTCAGAGTTTTCACTTAACCTCCTTTCTGAAACGGGCCCCAAGTTTAAAGGGAACACGGTGCAGGTGTGCTGTTTGTGATCATAGTGACGTCTACCTGATAGCACGTGACCGCTGCCGATGTTTTGTAATGACGCAATCGTGTGCTGCGGTTTGGGGGCGGAGCCTAGAAAAAAAAAACCACACACACACACACGTAACACTTTCCTCTGAAATGAAAGTGACATTTGAGGGGTTAAAGAGGAAGAAATCGAGCGATCGAGTCGAGGTGAGTGTGTTTCAGAGCTCTGCTGTGGATTTTTATATGATGAATATCTGATATATACACAGTTATTGATATTATTCATTCATTTATTTAGTTATGGTGTGTGTGTGTGTGTGTGTGTGTGTGTGTCAGCTGTAATGACCGGGGACAGGAGCAGAGCTGGTGGAAGAGTTCAGGGCAGATCCTATAAAGATGCTGCTGTTACTAATTTACCTGCAGACTTTAATAAGAGTAAGTCAAGATTAAATTTTATAAAGATTTTAAACTCTGTTCTCGTTTTTAAGTCCTACATCATGCTCTGAAAACACTTACCTGTCGCTCTCATAACATCAAACATTATATATAATTTAGAGAGGACGTATGCAAAACGATTAAATGATATTAAAAAGACTGAAGGTTTGTTTTTTTTCTTAATGATTATAACTCACGTCTCCATCACACATCTCTAGGGACATGGGGACAATCTATTTTTAGATTAATAAAAACAGTGTAAAATGTCTCAGATGATTTATTGTAGTAGACTGTGTAATGTTTGACATTTGAAAAGAGTTCCTTGTTTTAGTAAGACTTTTAGAAATGATATTGTTTAACATTTTCATAATAAATACCATGATCTGTACTGGGGACAAAGCGCGCTCCGAACGATTAGGAATAGGATTGACCTATACATTTAGTGTTTAACACCAACACTGTCGAACTCTTAGTGTTTATAGTACTCTTACAATTTTACCTTTATGTGTGTGTGTGTGTGTGTGTGTGTGTGTGTGTGGTTTAATGTGTATAAATACAGTGCAAATAAACAAAATCCCGTGTGTTGTTTGAACACGCAGAGTGTTGAATTTACACCCTACGGTGTTTATAGTCCCAAATGGACTCAAATGAACACTCTGGGTGTTAATTCAACACCGCAGATTTTACCGTCAGAGGAGAATTCCAAGTTGGATACGTATACTGTTTGTGTTGTTTAACCTGCTTTTTCACTCTCATGTCACACACACACACCAGAAAATATAAATGACTGAGTGAATCACTCCTAATGAATCACAAAAAAAAAAAAAAAAAAAAAAAAAAAAAAAAAAAAAAAAAAAACTAATCAAAAATAAAAAAAAAAAAAAAAAAAAAAAAAAAAAAAAAAAAAAATAAACAAAAAAAAAAAAAAAAAAAAAAAATGAATCAGAATGAATGAAAGAATCACTCCTAAGAATGAGAATGAATGAATGAATCACTTATAATGAATCGGAATGAAGAAATCTCTGCTAATGTATCAGCACAAATGGAATTACGATTCCTAATGGATCAGAATAACTGAAAGAATAAATCTTAATGAATCGAAATGAGTCAAGAATGACTCAATGATTTAGAATGAATAAAGAATCACTTCTAATGAATCAGAATGAAACAAATCCCCCGTAATGAATCAAAATTAATCAAAGAATCACTACTAATGAATCAACATGAATGAAGGAATCACTCCTAATGAATGAGAATGAATGAAAGAATCACTCGTAATGAATCCGAATGAAGGAGTCACTCCTAATGAATCTAAATCTGGATCCTCTGACCTTTACCTGTAGCCCCGCCTCCAAATCCGCGATTGCAGACGCTAAATAAGTCCCTGAGAGAACTTTTGGCGCAGCGGCCAGATGGTGTCAGTCTGAACGAAGCTCGCCGGGCCTGTCCTCTTCTCTCTGACCCCGAACTGCTGAAAGACTATCCGTCCGTCCGGCACCTGCTCCTCTCCATGCCAACGGTCGTGTTTCTGGAAGGGTTTGGTGTTCAAACACGCCTCTTTCCTCCTCCCAACAAATAGCTGACGGAAGATCTAACCCCATTTACGTTAAATATTTTGCATCAAATCAATCTTTTTAAGACTTTCTCTTGAATTCTAAATGCTTTCTCTTGAAACATAAATATTTGGAAAATAAGTTGCATTGCAAAATGTCTGAAATGAGTTTCTTACTTTGAATGTGAAAAAAATATAATGAATGAACACACATACAACAGTTTCATTGTTGCATTTTGTTGCCATATGGCAACAATTACATTGTACCTTTTAACCAAATACTCAAAATACATAAACTTGTATAATGGCAAAAAATAAATCTTAACTTATCTCAGAAATCGTTTCAGGGTTTTTTTCCCCCTTTTAGTAATTTTGCCTAAATATTGAAATACGTATAACGTTTTCAGAGTGCTCTGATGTTGATCTTCACCATGCCATGTGATTGCAGAAAAGGAAGTAGAAACAGCACTTCCTGGTCATGTGACATGGCTTTTTTTTGTCAAAGTTAAAGCCCCCTTTTCCAGCTACATAGGAACATAGTAGGAAGAAAACTGCTCGGAGTGTAGCGTGTGGAAGAATAAAGACAAAGCTGCAGCAGTAGATCCAGGTGAGATATTTTATCATTTATGATGTATTTTGTCATTTATGTTATTAAAATCACTTTGATTTGCAAACATATTAAGTTAAAAAAGAAAGAATATAAAAGGCGTTGTTTCACATCTGATTGTTATGCTACAGAGATAATCCAGGTGTTACGAACCTCAGAAACAAACCTACCCTACTACATTACATATTATTAGGGACTCCCCATCCACACAACAATCTCTTCACCATAAAAATCAATAGGCGGCCAGCCATTTTTTGACTAGAAAAACCAAAACGTCTACTTTAAAAGCTAAAAATTTACAAACTCCATCCTCACAAAAAAAAAAAAAAAACCACACTCACAAACAAAAAATAAAACAAACACATAAAATTTTATAATAAAACATTTTAATTTTAAAATTACAACAAAAATATAATTAAATATTATCCCACTCCTTCTTTCTCAATTTAAAAAACCCATACTAAAACTAAAATCTACACACCAAATCAAAAAAAAAACAACCAATTTCCCCAAAACCAAATTTAAAACAACCAGTAGGTCACAGAAAAAAAAAACAAAAAAAGTAAAAAATTTATAAATTTAAAAATTTTTATATATAATTAAATAAAATAAAAAAAAAAAAAAAAAAAAAAATAAAATAAAAAAAAAAAAAAAACAGACACCAAATCTTTATTTAAAAAAAAATCAGTTAACCCCAAAAACACACAAAAAAAAAAAAAAAAACAAAAAAAAAAAAAAAAAAAAAAAAAAAAAAAAAAAAAAAAAAAAAAATAGAATTCTGGTGAGGCTCGGGTTGTATTCATTATATCTCTGCTTTAGAAATCTGATGGTGATTGTCAACGAAGGTTGATGAATCTAGACACCATTTTGACGAAATCAAGCTGTTTTAGGTGCTTTTTTTGTTAACTGTTTTTTTTTGCTGCTGTAACGTAATTAGTGAGAACAGGAACTAACCCGTTTTTCGTGGACATTCCGGCAACATTAAATAGAACTACAGTATAAACGATGAAAAGTACAACGTTTCGGTCTTTAATAAATGATATCAAACCCATTCCATGATAATTACACATAGCTAAAACTTCGTTCAACAACAGACACAGTGTGCAGATTTTTCTAGAAGTAATAACATAATAATGTTGTGGGAAATCAGCGATAACTCAAATTTGGTGAGGACGATCCTCTCCAGATCGTACCTTGGGGATGGTGTATCCTCGTAGCTGCGTCGTCTCCGTGGTTTGGTGAATTACGCCGAGGGGAGCGATGTTCCCAAAGCGCTGGATCTCGTGTACGGTGGCGTGTGTGTATGGCAGGCTCGAGCGGTCGTCCATGCTGGGAGCGCGATCGTAACCAAGCACACGGACGATCTCCTCATGACAGCGCTCTGATTACGCAACACACAACACCGATCACAGTCAGACCCGTTCAGTCCTTACCGGATTATTCAGTGCGCTTCGATTTTGAAAAGCATTTTAACACGGAGCATCACAAAGATTTCTGTTACAGTACCTTGTATTTCTGGATGGTTCATCATGAAAATCAGACCCCATCTGAGAGTGGTGGATGTGGTCTCAGTTCCCGCGAAGAAAAGATCAGCGGTCGACATCAGCAGATTCTCCTCGTGAAACGTTGAATCTTCGTTCATCTCTTGCTGCTCAAGACAGGAAGTGATGTTATTCCATCACACAGAAGAAAGCTTCCACGTGCAGCATAGTCGAGTGTAAAAGCCCACAGTGGAGTCCACCATGAAGTAAGTCTGAGCTTACCTTGCTTATCTCCACCAGGTAGGCGGCGAAAGGTCGTACGCAGGTTTCTCCGTGTCCAGAGTCGTCTTGTGCTCCATCCATCACCTCCCGGATGAACTCTACCAAAGCCCTGGCATTCCGACGGACCTTCTGGTGCGGACCAGGGAGGTATTTTATAAAAGGGAGTAAGTTGAAGATCTACAGAAAAACAAAATAATAATAAATATAAGAATTAAAATGATTCTACAGTACAAAAATGACATTTCTGATGATTTCTGAAGATCTTTGGCCCTGACACTCTTCGTATGAAAGAAGGAACATAAAGTATTCTCTAGGAATTTCTATAGATAACGAAGGTCTAAACGGTTGTCTAGTTGTAGTGGTCTGAACCGTTCTCCTTAAAACCTCACGGATGATTTGGGGCCTGTTTTGTCACAGTCCAGAACTCCGTGATAATGAACTCATTAATACTTATTAACATTACCAATCCTACAGGCGAGCCCGAGAGACGAATGTTTTCATTCAGGATCTCCAGGAGCTTAGCGAAGCGCTTGTTGTCATAGTCGAAGCGATCTCCGAAGACGATGGAGCAGATGATGTTGGACACGGCGTTCATTATGGGGTGCAAGGGGTTAAATGCTTTCCCTGGGGTGGGGGGTGGTCGGGGGAGGGTCGTTGATGTGGAAGAAAAGAAAACCGGAACACTTATTATTAAGTATACAGCCCTTTCAGTGGACTCCGATTGGGAATTTGTCTACGTGACTGACCTTCATGTTTGAGCATCTCTGTTATAAGACAGTGTGCTTCCTCGACCACGCGTTCCTCCAACGATTTCTTCCCCAGACCGAAGTTTCGTAGTGTGTGGAGAGCAAAACGCCGCTGCTGCTTCCACATGTGGCCGTACGTGACAGCTACGATACCTGAGACAGACAGATGGAAGGGATTATTATTATTATTATTATTATATGTGTGTATATTATATGTGTGATTTGAGGATTACTGGAAACACATGACATTTGGAAATAAAAGTATTGTGTAAAAAATATAAATGAGAAATGAATCATGTTGAAAAGGAGATGTCAGTAAAATGAATGTGAAAATAAAACTGTGCAAAAGTCCACAGTTTCTTCACAATTTCTGAAACATAACCTGAAGTTCAGTTGAAAACATATGGCGCATGTAAATCCTGTGTTCAATCAAAAATGTTAAAAATGTAAACGCTACGTTACACGATTAAGTCCCTAAAGAAGTAATTATGCTACTTACTCTATTGGAGTTTTTATGATAAGCCTGGTTACCACATATTCGTTATTTTAACACTACTGTTATAAAATTATAAAGACAAAACAAAACATAAACTTGCTACAGCGCTAGAAATAAATGTGTAAACAAACACTGACCATAGCCGTTGGTGATCCAGTGTATTAAAGGTATGTACGGCCTCCCGGAGAACACAGTGCCCTTCTGGACCAGTGCCTCCTTCACCACCTCGATGTTATTCAGCACGATCATCGGCCTCCTGCCGATGTACACCGAGCACAGGTCACCGTACTGCACCGTCTGCACGGGCAAAGAGTCGCGTTGACCACAATTTCACTTCAGATTTATCGTCGCGCTGCAGTATGTTCAAATTACTTTTTAGAACCAAAACCTCTTGGATTCATTTGTATATGGCTTCATGCATCCCTCAAATCTGAGCAGTTTCCCAGATCCTGCTGATTAAGCGGATAATAAGATGGTAGATTTATTTGAACAGTGAGAGACAGAATAACAACAAGAAAATCTAGAAAAACGCATGTCAAAAATGTTAAAAATTGATTTGCATTTTAATGAGTGAAATAAGTATTTGACCCCTCTCAATAAGAAAGATTTCTGGCTCCCAGGTGTCTTTTATACAGGTAATGAACTGAGATTAGGAGCACACTCTTAAAGGGAGTACTCCTAATCTCAGCTTGTTACCTGTATAAAAGACACCTGTCCACAGAAGAAATCAATCAGATTCAAAACTCTCCACCATGGCCAAGACCAAAGAGCTCTCCAAGGATGTCAGGGACAAGATTGTAGACCTACACAAGTCTGGAATGGGCTACAAGATCATTGCCAAGCAGCTTGGTGAGAAGGTGACAACTGTTGGTGCGATTATTCGCAAATGGAAGAAACACAAAAGAACTGTCAATCTCCCTCGGCCTGGGGCTCCTGTAAAATCTCACCTCGTGGAGTTGCAATAATCATGAGAACAGTGAGGAATCAGCCCAGAACTACACGGGAGGATCTTGTCAATGATCTCAAGGCAGCTGAGACCATAGTCACCAAGAAAACAATTGGTAACACACTACGCCGTGAAGGACTGAAATCCTGCAGCGCCCGCAAGGTCCCCCTGCTCAAGAAAGCACATATTCATGCCCGTCTGAAGTTTGCCAATGAACATCTGAATGATTGAGAGGACAACTGGGTGAAAGTGTTGTGGTCAGATGAGACCAAAATGGAGCTCTTTGGCATCAACTCAACTCGCCATGTTTGGAGGAGGAGGAATGCTGCCTATGACCCCAAGAACACCATCCCCACGGTCAAACATGGAGGTGGAAACATTATGCTTTGGGGGTGTTTTCTGCTAAGGGGACAGGACAACATCAACGCATCAAAGGGACGATGGATGGGGCCATGTACTGTCAAATCTTGGGTCCCTCAGCAAGGGCATTAAAAATGGGTCGTGGATGGGTATTCCAGCATGACAATGACCGAAAAGACATGGCCAATGCAACAAAGGAGTGACTCAAGAAGAAGCACATTAAGGTCCTGGAGTGGCCTCCAGACCTTAATCCCAGAGAAAATCTGTAATCTTAATGACTTGGAGAAGATCTGCAAATAGGAGTGTGACAAAATCCCTCCTGAGATGTGTGCAAACCTGGTGGCCAACTACAAGAAACGTCTGACATCTGTGATGCAAACAAGGGTTTTGCCACCAAGTACTAAGTCATGTTTTGCAGAGGGGTCAAATACTTATTTCCCTCATTAAAATGCAAATCAATTTATAACATTTTTGACATGCGTTTTTCTGGATTTTCTTGTTGTTGTTCTGTCTCTCACTGTTCAAATAAACCTACAATTAAAATTATAGACTATAGATTATTATCATTTCTTTGTCAGGTGGCAAACGTAGAAAATCAGCAGGGGATCAAATTCTTTTTTCCCTCACTGTATATATGTATATATACAGGTGCTGGTCATAAAATTAGAATATCATCAAAAAGTTGATTTATTTCAGTAATTCCATTCAAAAAGTGAAACTAGAGGCATGGAGTCGATCAGTCTGTGGCACTGCTCGGGTGTTTTTATATATATATATATATATATATATATGTGTGTGTGTGTGTGTGTGTGTGTGTGTGTGTGTATATATACAGGTGCTGGTCATAAAATTAGAATATCATCAAAAAGATGATTTATTTCAGTAATTCCATTCAAAAAGTGAAACTAGTATAATGTATACATTCATTACACACAGACTGATATATTTCAAGTGTTCATTCCTTTTAATTTTTATGATTATAACTGACAACTAATGAAAACCCCAAAATCAGTATCTCAGAAAATTAGAATATTACTTAAGACCAATACAAAAAAAGGATTTATAGAAATGTTGGCCAACTGAAAAGTATGAACATGAAAAGTATGAGCGTGTACAGCACTCAATACTTAGTTGGGGCTCCTTTTGCCTGAATTACTGCAGCAATGCGGCGTGGCATGGAGTCGATCAGTCTGTGGCACTGCTCGGGTGTTATGACAGCCCAGGTTGCTCTGATAGTGGCCTTCAGCTCTTCTGCATTGTTGGGTCTGGCATATCGCATCTTCCTCTTCACAATACCCCATAGATTTTCTATAGGGTTAAGGTCAGGCGAGTTTGCTGGCCAATTAAGAACAGGGATACCATGGTCCTTAAACCAGGTACTGGTAGCTTTGGCACTGTGTGCAGGTGCCAAGTCCTGTTGGAAAATGAAATCTGCATCTCCATAAAGTTGGTCAGCAGCAGGAAGCATGTGTTCTAAATTTTCCTGGTAGACGGCTGCATTGACCTTGGACCTCAGAAAACACAGTGGACCAACAGCAGCAGATGACATGGCACCTCAAACCATCACTGACTGGAAACTTTACACTGGACTTCAAGAAACGTGGATTCTGTGCCTCTCCTCTCTTCCTCCAGACTCTGGGACCTTGATTTCCAAAGGAAATGCAAAATTTACCTTCATCAGAGAACATATCTTTGGACTACTCAGCAGCAGTCCAGTCCTTTTTGTCTTTAGACGCTTCTGACACTGTGTCTTGTTCAAGAGTGGCTTGACACAAGGAATGTGACAGCTGAAACCCATGTCTTGCATACGTCTGTGCGTGGTGATTCTTGAAGCACTGACTCCAGCTGCAGTCTACTCTTTGTGAATCTCCCCCACATTTGTGAATGGGTTTTGTTTCACAATCCTCTCCAGGGTGCGGTTATCCCTATTGCTTGTATACTTTTTTCTACCACATCTTTTCCTTCCTTTCGCCCTCTATTAATGTGCTTGGACACAGAGCTCTGTGAACAGCGAGCCTCTTTAGCAATGACCTTTTGTGTCTTGCCCTCCTTGTGCAAGGTGTCAATGGTCATCTTTTGGACCGCTGTCAAGTCAGCAGTCTTCCCCATGATTGCGTAGCCTGCAGAACTAGACTGAGAGACCATTTAAAGGCCTTTGCAGGTGTTTTGAGTTAATTAGCTGATTAGAGTGTGGCACCGAGTGTCTTCAATATTGTACCTTTTCACAATATTCTAATTTTCTGAGATACTGATTTTGGGGTTTTCATTAGTTGTCAGTTATAATCATCAAAATTAAAAGGAATGAACACTTGAAATATATCAGTCTGTGTGTAATGAATGTATACATTATACTAGTTTCACATTTTGAATGGAATTACTGAAATAAATCATCTTTTTGATGATATTCTAATTTTATGACCAGCACCTGTATATATATACACACACACACACACACATATATATATACACTGAGCAGTTAAGGGTTAAGGGCCTTGCTCAAGGGCCAAGCAGTGGCAGCTTTGTGGGATTTGAACTCATGACTTAACGATCAGTAGTCCAATGTCTTAACCACTACCCACTGGTCCCATAGGGTCCTGTTTGTTAATTAGGTTCCTGAGGATCTAATCTAATCTAATTTAATCTAATCTAATTTAAGGTTCCAGAATTTTGTGAAATGACGGCGAAATATCTCCCGCGTAGATCAGGTGGTGTGTGTGTGTGTGTGTGTGTGTTAAGAACAAATACAAATTATATAAAATATATAAAACGGTGTAGTCTAAATGCTATTTCCTAAACTTGAGTGATAGTTCTGATGTCCCCACATCGCTCACCATGAAATATGTATTAGATTGATACCAGACATACCCTGAAGAATATTTTTAGTTAAGCATATTTTAGATGACCAGGTTTCGTTCACCTTGTCTCTCTGACCCACATTCCTGCTCACTTTAACCTTAATCGAAGTCCTGCCACACTACAGAAGCAAACGCAGACCGATACTGTTCCAGAACTTTGGCCCGGACTTGGTCCTCATGACGCTGTTTGTTTAGGGGTGTACCTCCACCAACAGGTGCATTTAAACTATTCTACACAGTTACACGCAGACTGTGATGATAGACCCCATTCTGCTCATTATGTCACTTCTGATGGTAACTAATTTAGCGATTTCGCACCAAAGGGGGGTGAATATTTATGCATTTACACATTGTACAGTTTTTAAATTTAATTTTATGTAATTAAACCATTTCACACACCATACATCTCTCCCAAACAAACTTCAGAATTATTTTGTGTCGGTTCATGAATTAAAATCCGAATCAATTTCAGATCCACTGCAAAAAGTGGAACGATTCAAGGGGGTGAATACTTATGCAATACAATGTACATGCAGATTTTACAGCAAGCTTAAAGATGTCTAAATAAGGACTTCCAGAAGTAAACTCCTGGCAGAGCATACCACTGTTACGCAACCCTGTCTCTGTACAGCACACAGAGATAAGCACATAAGCACAGAAACACACGCATGAACACACACACACACACACACACACACACACACACATACACACACACACGGTTTCTGACCGATCTAGTAGTGTTCAATGGGTCCTTCATGAACTGGAGTATGTTCCCCACGAACGGCAATGGTGTGGGTCCAGGAGGACAACGTCTCTTGGAGGAACTCAACCTGAAGATCTCGAGCAGAACCAGAGAGACGAGGCCGAGCAACACAGCCAGGCCTGCAGAACCCAGGTCCAAATATTTCAGTACAGACTGCATGCTGAGAGAGTGCGGAATGACCACACAGAGGTCTGTTATATATGAGGGAAAAACAGGAACAGGAATGGGAAGGGAGGGAGACAAAGCAGTGCAGGAATGATGTAACAGCATGTCACGCCCTCAGGTTTCACCCTTTACTTCTGTACACATAACAGAGCTGAAATGAGCTGGGCGTGACGGATTGCATTCCTCTTTGTGTGTGTGTGTGTGTGTGTGTGTGTGTGTGTGTGTGTGTGTGTGTGTGTGTGTGTGTGTGTGTGTGTGAGAGAGAGAGAGAGAGAGAGAGAGAGAGGTGAAATTGAGGGACAGAGAAAGAAAAGTTTCAACTATCTACTTATTCATCTTTACTAACACTTACATGCAGTTACTGCAGTAAAAAGTTCAGTGTCCCAAATTGTTGTATCTTTTCTCAGTGTCAGAATGTCCTGCTTTTCTCCAGAGATAGCTCTCTGATCTTCGCGTTGGTTTATCCTTTTTAAACCAAAATTTTTTGGTCCTCGGACCAAGAGTGAACATTCGGCGCTATTAACCGTTTAAACAGTTGATCCGACAGAACACACCTGTCAGTTCCATGTTCCGATAATTTTGATCAGGTCAAAAATGAAAGTGGGTGAATTCAAACAAAAAGGTGCCATGTTCTAAGCTGTTTAAGACGTGTAGTAAATATGTAAATATCAGTAAACAAGAGCTGAATTTCTGATCGGTCATATCTCATCTTCGTCCAAACGAAAATGTCATTTCCTACAGTACTGACTGATCAGAGTTAGACAACGTGTGATTCTTTCTTTCAATAATTCATGCACACAATGCATCAAACGTGCGCTATCGTTTCTATAGCAACCGCTCCTTCGCAGGGACCGTTAAGTGTTCTGTAAGTGTAATGTGTATGGAAGGAGTCTCCAGTTACGTTTTTCCAACATCTTCATCAGAAGATGGATTCACCGACACTGAATTACACAGGAAGTTTAGCTCATAGCCACCGTGTTGCTATTCTCTGGGAAGAATTTTAGATAATCAGTTCACCCAGCGTTGACCTTGCGACAGCCACTTTTATTAGAATTGGTACATGAACCCCAGCGTAGAATATCGCGTGCGCTGGGGATCATTTGACCTTGAGCTCAGAAGTTGCGTGCAATTTGCATTCGTTTTTCGACACGTTTTTCGACACGTTCTCGTCGGTGAAATGAGTGTTTAAAATGAGGAAAGAGACGGTATGGCCATGTACTATACGTGTGTAGATGAATTAAAGATCCGCTGGGGAATCATGAGATTTCCTGTGTGAATTCTTCTGTGTTACGAAAGAAGACATTTAAACCCCTATACTAACCAGATTTGATTGAGCCATGTCTGAAATTTGATATGAACGCATCACCTTTTAGTAAGCCTCATGTGACTGACAGGTGTTTCTTGTTTCCCAGGTGTGTCCTGTTAGAGTGACTGTTTAAACAATGTAGCGCTCTGAATGTCTGCTCTTGCTCTGAGGCCTGGGTTTCACCTGGGAAGACTGCGTTTGTTGATAAAAAGGTTAAACTAACATGAAGACCAGAGAGCTGTCTATGGGAGAAAAGCAAGTCATGTTTAAGTTGGGGAAGGAAGAGAGAGAGGTTTACATTATCTGCTTATTTATCTTTATAAACCCCTACACGCAGTTAATGCAATAAAGAGTTTAAAGTGTATGATGCAACATCGTGTCACGCGCATTTCAGTCTTGTTGAGTCATGACGTAATGGCAAAGATGAACAGTGTGTGATGTAGCGGGGACGAAACACGACTGGACTCTGTTTACATCCCCTCTGTTTTATTCTTGTACCAATAATACTTTTATATTTATTAAACGTGATATACTGTACTATTTATCCCTCTATAGTTACATTTAATGTCCATGAAACTACTTTTTGGGGCACACAGTGGCTTAGTGGTTAGCACGTTTGCCTCACACCTCCGGGGTTCTATTATCAGGGCCATGTGTGTGTGGAGTTTGCATGTTCTCCTCGTGCTGCGGGGGTTTCCTCCGGGTACTCCGGTTTCCTCCCCCAGTCCAAAGACATGCATGGTAGGCTAAATTGTCCGTAGTGTATGAATGGGTGTGTGAGTGTGTATGTGATTGTGCCCTGCGATGGACTGGTACCCTGTCCAGGGTGAACCCCGCCTTGTGCCTGATGATTCCTGGGATAGGCTCCAGGTTACCCTGAAGGAGTAAGCGGTAGAAGATGGATGGATGGATGAAACAACTTTTAATCTAATAATACTGAAGCGAGAGAGAGGCAGGGAAAAAATAGCAATTTTTTGCCAAATGATATGCTAATAAAATGTACAAGTTGCGATTGTATAAGTATTCACCCTGTTAATTAGTTCAACCAATCATGTCAGCAGTCTCATAAGGATTAGGGATGCAAAGCTCAGGGTTTCCCCGTGATACAATATGTTCATTTTATTTTCACGCTAACGATCAGTGGAGTGAACCTCAGGCTTCACGTGATTTCGGTTCTCAAGGTTTTGAAGTTACCGTTGAATCAGCTACAACATCATGAACAACGATGAAATCAAATGGAGGACCGTTTTAAACCAATCAGAATTATAGAAAAATTGCTCTCCTATTTTTAAATAATAAATCGATTTACAATCGTTGATCGAAATCGTTACACCCCTAATAATTAGAACTCATTTTTGGCTCAACGACAAATCTTAAACTCGAAACCTGTAGTTTATCTCACCAGTCACTTTAACGTTCTCAGAAAAGGTGCGTTTAATTTTATACCCAACAGTCCGTTATAAAAATCACACTCTGAGGAAAACACAATAAAGGACGACCACAACGTCAGCACGTTGGTTTGCTTTTTCTTTATTTTATTTTTTTTTTTACCCTTGTTCGTTTTCTTGATTTTTTTAATACTCTTTTTTTGTGTATCTTTTCTTCGTTTACTGAGATTGAGGAAAGAGATCCTTTTTTTTTTTTAGCTTTTGGCACTACATAGTTTTCTTATGGAGCGGTTATGCTGATTTTTCATAAAACAACAAAATTCCTATCCAAAGCCTTTGTGTCCTTTATGCAAGCAAAAATATGAATACACCAATAAAAATAAACAGGATTAACTTTAAATCCGTACTTTACACAACAAATAAAAATGCTTCTTCTTTTCAGTTTTTTTTGGAACCCCTTTAAAAATAGGGGTATTAAAATATTTGACATTTCATATCACAAATCAATGTGATGAGACAAAAATTAATGTAAAAACTGTACAAAAAAAAAAAGAAGATAAAATCCATTTTAAAAAGTCTTGTGACAAAATGCCAACTTAGACGTTTCTTAATTGTTTTTTTTATCTCTTCACTGTCGTTCGATAAGGACCTCGGGCGTTGGTTTGGAACGAAAAGAAAGTCTCCGCACGTTATTTCTTCTGCTGGATGTAGCTGAGGTTGACAGGACGGCCGGACTGCAGCAATGGGAAGTGCTGATTGGCCACTGCACCTGCGGACAACATCAAAACCCTCGTTAAACTCTCATTTGTAAGTTGCTTTGGATAAAAGCGTCTGCTAAAAGAATAAATGTAAATGTAAACACCTCGGTTACGGACCATTTACTACACGAACATACTGAAAAATAACTAAACCTCGCATACTTATGAGGCCGAGAGTTTACACAGCCCTCGGCTAAATAGATTAAAACGCAGCTCAACACGTTTCCCATGTTAAGCCTGTTAGGGTGTGTATTTTAATACCCATTAGAAGTCATTTCGAAATGATCAAAGAGGCAGATTTTCTCAGTTTTATTCACTTGATCAGATTTTCAGCAGGTCAAACTGCACAAGCTTCTCATAATACAATGGTGGTTTTTCCCCCGTTCCTCCTGCCCGGTGTAACTTAGTCAGGTTCAGCTCGCTGCCTTGTAATGGCCGATCCAGTGTTTTGTTTTTTTTTGGGGTCGACTTTGGAGCTCAGGTTTGTTGTCGTTTGCTTCGGGATTTCAAGATCTAATCCCCCTCCTTCGTTTTCTGAAGACACGATGCTGCCACCACCCTGCTTCACAGAATGTTTGGACATGGCTGTGTTTTATTTACAGAAAAAGGATCACAAAAGTGCGGTTTCCTCGTGTCGTCTTGGGGATTTTACTTGCCATCGAGGAATTTTACATTACGATGCTTAGAGAGGAGACGTAAGATTAGACACCCGAGATTAGTGTTACTTCAGAGCATCACTCACGTACCCTGGGAGATGAAGGGCTTGTTGGACTGCTGCATGTATGTCTGTGGCATGCGGAAACCCCAGGAGGACGAGACGGATATGGAACCGGCACCGCTGTGGCCCAGAGAGCGAGACACCTGACCTACAGAACCAAACGGAGCTTGGAAACCTGCTTCTGAGAGAAAAATAGAATAAATACATTAATTAAAACAATCAAATCTGGTACTCCGTCGGTCTAACCAATGTAGGTGGGAAGAAAAGAAAAAGCTGTTTAACAGCAGCATCAGACTGAATATATATCAAACGTGTAGAAATGAAAAGAAATAATATTCTCAACCAACACACCAGCGTTACAGGGTTTGTTCAGCATTCCTAATCTGAAAACCTTATCCGATTCGTTATCGTTTCTATAGCAACAGCTCCTTCAGAGACTTGTACAGTTTAGTTTTTTGTGTTTTGTTTTTTCAAATCGTCTAATTGTTGCTGTGGTGTAGTTTCCTGTATTTATGGAAGGAGTCTCCAGTGTCAGTCAGAGGTAAAGCACGAAATAAGTAACTAAGTTTTCCGACTTCTAATCTTCAGGACGGAGGCATTTTCGCAGTAACGTTTATTTTTTGAGGAAAAAAACAACAACAACAAAAAAAAAAACAGTGAACGACTAACTATCCTAACTAATGGATAAAAAGTACGACAGGTTCTTCTCTAAAAATAATGTTTTAAAGAATTTAATTTTGAATTGAAGCAGTATAAGCGTTAAAAAAAACCCTCAGGGACATGCTGTTATAAGGAAATAATCAGCTTTGGGGTGGTAACAGTAACTCCGCCCCCTTACACCACACCCTCGTCGAGTATTTTCCTGTAACAGCACAACACTCTGTACAAACCCTGCGCTTAAAACCTGTGTGAAAGAGTGTGATAGGTGAAGAGAGGTGCTCGCCCCACTAATCACATCACATCATACCCGTCTGTGAGACTTACCTGAGCTCAATACAGCACATCCACACACACACTTGCACACACACACACACAGTGCTCACCCCGTGTTTGTGAGAGTGTGTGTACCTGACTTCCCCACCGTGCCGTTAGCCACCAGTGCCCCAGGGTTGTTCAGATGGTGATTGTGCCAGTGTGGCCCCCCGTCCCGCCCCGCCGGCTGGGCGAAGATGATGCTGGGGTCATTGAGGTTAACGGGGGCAGGGTTCGACGTGTGTCCCGTCCCTCCATTCCCCTGCCCCTTCCTCATATTGTACTTTACCCCCGGGGAGGGTGGATGGGAGGGCCAGGTGCCCGGTGAGAGCATGCCCATATACTGAGAGGGGGTGAAACCAAAAAGAGACAGATGAACCTGCTGCTGCTGCTGAGGAGGAGTGGCGGGAAGAGGGAGGGAGGGATGATGGGGTGATTTGGACGGAGCAGACGAGGAGGACGAGCCCGGCGAAGGCTTGGCGCTCTGAGACGACTGAGGAGAGATGGAGGGCTGGATGAACGTAGACGGCTGGGGCGAGTATGGAGGAGTCTGACGCGTGTCCGACTGGAGAGATGGAAATAAAGCATTTACCAATAACGCCTTACATATTAATAACACGCGGCCAGGGTGATATATACGATACCAGAGAGAGAGAGAGAGAGAGAGAGAGAGAGAGGGTTAATGGTTCTTACACATTCTGATGGCTGCCTGGTCCGGCCGGGTCGATCCTGGGACGTACCACTCTGAGGAATGGGGATGGCCTGAGAGCTCACCATGGAACGGATCATCTGAGGAACTGGGGGGGTTCCCACACAGATGGGTTAGTTCATCTGAAGGTTTGAGACAAACTCTGAGCCCTAGTGAGAATGTAAACACACGTGTGTGTGTGTGTGTTTATACCTTGTGTAGGAGCTCCTCTCTGTCGGAGGTGTCTGTAATCAGGACATTCTCTCCGGACGTGTCCCAAGTATCCACACTGGAAACAGCGTCTCTCCCTCGGCTCTCTGTCCTCCTCACGCATCTCCTCGTCCTTATCACACTCCTTCTTCTTCATCCTACACACACACACACACACACACACGTGCTTAGCTGCATGCTGAATACAAAGAAAGACAGAAAGACAGACAGACAGACAGACAGACCTGTCTGACCTGCGCCTCTTCGGGCAGTCCTTCATGTAATGTCCGATTTTGCCACAGATCCGACAGCAGCGGTCATTCGGAGCGAGCTCACCATCCGTCAGCACCTTCGAGTCGAAGAAGTAATCCTGACACACACACACACGCACAAACACGGTTTGGTGAAATGCTTGAACTTTTCAATGTATTTTTGTTTTTATTCAGAAATAATAAAATAAAGAGGTTGTAAGAGGAGCCCCCTCTCTCTGTATGCGTGTGTCTCACCGCTTCCATCCCCAGCATTGGATAAAACGGCGTTCCAAACAACTTCCTGCCATTAATGAATGCCTTCATGATGAAATTCGTCACTGAGAGAGAGCAAGAGAGAGACATAGATTTAAACTTTGTTGTGGTGTGTTCAGTGCCTGAAGTTTACTTCTAACAAGTTGCTAGTTCTAACCCAGTTTAGCAGGGTGTGCTGTGTGTGTGTGTGTGTGTGTGTGCATCCTTACTTTTCCGTGAGACTCCAGCACCGAGATTGTGATTCAAGTCGAAGGGATCTGTTTAAAAAGAAAAAAAAAAAGAGAAGATGAAAGTGTAAATCCTTTCATTCCTTCGTCACTTAGCAAACAACTTCAAACTGATCATGTGATCCTAGGAGCGAGAGGAGCGCAAGGAGAGAGTGAGGGGAGAGCGAGGAGCGAGGAACGAGAGAGAGAGGAGAGCGAGGAACGAGAGAGAGGAGATTGAGAAGCAAGAGAGAGAGGAGAGCAAGGGGAGAGCGAGGAGCGAGCAGAGGGCAAGAGGAGAGAGAGGAGCGAGAGAGAGAGCGGAGCAAGAGGAGAGAGGAGAGCAAGGGGAGAGAGGAGAGCGAGGAGCGAGTGGAGAGCAATAGGAGAGAGAGAGGAGAGGCAGGAGCAAGAGAGAGCGCGAGGGGAGAGTGAGGAGCGAGCGGAGAGCAAGAGGAGAGAGGAGAGCGAGGAGTGAGAGAAAGGGGAGCGAGGGGAGAATGAGGGGAGTGGGAAAACAAGGGGAGAGTGAGGAGCAAGCGAGGAGCGAGAGAGGGGGGAGAGAGGGGAGAATGAGGGAAGCGAGGAGAGAGAGGGGAGAACGAGGGGAGAGTGAGGACCGAGAGAGGGGAGAACGAGGGGAGCACGAGGAGCGAGAGAGGGGAGAATGAGGGGAGCGAGGGGAAAACGAGGGGAGAGCGAGGAGCGAGAGAGGGGAGAGCAAGGACGCAGGTCGAGGCTTGTACCTTCAATGGCGATGCACTTGGAGGTCCACTGTTTCTCAAATGTAGTGAGGCGTTTCCGCTGCCGGATGGAGATCACGTGCTCTTTAAAGTCGAACTCCTCAGTGTAGAAGCGCAGCAGGCCGAGCCACAGCTCCCCTACCGTCTCATGGTTCTGCTGGAACTCGGGCCAACGCCGCCGCTGAGGAACACACACACAGTTTTAGCTGCAGGATGTCTATTCCGAACGCGTGAACACCTATAGATATTTCCGACACAGTAATTTGTAGTGAGGAAGAACAGCGCTTGTGGAATGTGAGCGGAGTTATTTTTGAAAGTGTCACTCACCAGCTCGTCCAGGTCATCAAAAAAGAACGCGTTCCAGCCGTCCACCATCCTCTGAGGAACGGATCTCCCGTCATAGATCTGCACCACACGCACAGTTCACTTTTATATCACCTCCTGATCATCACTCCACTGTGTGTGTGTGTGTGAGAGAGAGAGAGAGTGTGTATACCTCCTGTAGGACGGGGATGACGGGAGGCTGTCTCTGCTGCAGGAAGTACAGCACCATGAGGATGTAGGCATAAGACGAGAGACTTCCCCTCGAAGCATCGCCAATGTCACACCTCTGTAACACACACACACACACGCATTAACACTTTACACTAGTACACACAGTAGTATGTACACTAGTACACACACACACAGATTTCTCCTGTTACCTTTGCAAACACTTTTATGGTATAGCCCAAATACTGCACACGTGGGTCCAGTGCTGCGTACGTGGCCAACATACGTGTGTTGTGCTGAGCCTGGAGGCAGACAAACAGGAAATGAGCCACATCCCATTCCTGAACCCTGTTCCCTACACTAGTGCCCTTCAGCGTAATGGATATGGAGTAGGGTGCAGTGACAGTGACCGAGGCAGGCGAGGACTACGTGAGCTCACCAGTGTGTTGTAGAGGCTTATGTCTCCTTCCAGACTGCTCAGCTTGTGTTCGAACTTGACGATAGGCACTTTGGCGGTCGTTATAGGCAAAATGTTCCGCAGACCTGAGTGTGTGCGCACACACACAATGAGACAGCGTTCACTTTGAATAGAGCAGGTTACTGGAAATAAGGTGCTAAAAGGCACCGATCCAAGAATTTCAACACAACAAATATAAACATCTGCTGCTTCTCTTACCTGTGTGTTTCTTCAGCACCTTGGCTAATGCCTCGATGATCTCTTTACAGTTCAGTTTCTGATGAGAGAGAATAACGGTGTGTGTGTGTTGGGGGGGGTGTTACACAGTTACACGGTTAATGGGACCAATAGCATCTGAATGAATAAACATCGTGTTTGAATAAATAATGAGAGGACACAGTAACTGGTAGTAGTCTCCATTATGAAAACTGAGACACTGTGACAACGCTTAGCAGTGTATTAGCTAGTATAGACTAACTAGCCTAACTCATCAAAAGCCGGCTTGGCGTAGGGTTACGCGTAAAACGCCAGCTTGGCGTAGGGTTACGCGTAAAACGCCAGCTTGGCGTAGGGTTACGCGTAAAACGCCAGCTTGGCGTAGGGTTACGCGTAAAACGGCGTCTATGGTTCTGTACCTCTGCTGTATCGTGACCCTCCAGTGTCATACAGATGTCCAGGTCACTGTCACGGAAACCGAAACCATTCTTGGAGGAACCAAACAGGCAAAGCTGGGCTGTATCTGTACACACACACACACACACACACACTTTATACTTTCAAGCCTATAAATCACATCTCAATCATCGCCATTACACAATATTAAACTCATCACATGGTCATCTGAGATGGCACAGAATATTCCAGAATCAAGGCCTTGGAGCATCATGTGGAAAAGTTCAGAAGAGTGTGTGTGTGTGTGTACCATTATACTCTTTCCGAATGAAGCGCTCCAGACCGGCTAGAATCTGTTCCCTCTTATGCTGCTCTCCCGGAGTTGGCGACAGCTCATCTATACACACACACACACACACACACACACACACAAAGATTGAAGCAAAGGTCCAAGGGGTGGAGACAACCTGGTGTGTTTCAGGCTGGAGTGTGTGTTGTGGATTAGATTCGGGGGTTCGGCTCAAGCTCCGCTACACCCACCCCTAATTCTTTAGTGAGGACTCTCTCATATTTAAAAGAATCCCACTAATTCCCAAGTGTCTAAATCTTGACAAGTTATTTTGCTGGTGTTCTGTTGCCGTAGCGACATGTAGCTGCTCACCGTAGCAGCGCCTGCACAGGCTGTCGAGGATTTCTCTGAAGCGCTCCGTCATGGGAGGCAGAGGAGTCAGCTCCATCTTCTTAAAGTCTTCAGGACAGTCGTCTTTCAGATGGCCGTCTCGCTTACAGATACTGCACACCACCGTCGGGGGCTGGACACACACAAACACACCTGGGATTATGTCAGAACTTTATTCCACACTTTATTACGTCCTTACTACGTTATTAAACCCTAGGCTTGAATTTGTCTGAGAAGTCAGAAGAACGCTGTTGCTAGGCAACTGTGGGGGAAAAAATTACGACGTAACGATGATGTAATTAGACACGGTGTAGCATCAGATATCTGTGGTATAAAAACCTTTAAACACTATTATTTGGGAAAGAATCATTCCCGGTACCTTTCCTCCCGTGAAGATCATCCTGTCGAACCTGTAGTGCAGGTCCTCCGGGGCGATACTCTCCCGTTCTGGAGCTTTACGCCCACCTTCATCCTGCTCCTCATGGTCGCTGTCAGGAAACATGCCATTGTGAGAGGACAGGGTTGGGAAAGAGGGGTGACTGACGCCGTCTTCATCATCGACAAGCAGCCTGGCTAAGTCTCTGCTCACACGCTGCTCTTCATCTCCAGCTTCGTCTTCATCTTCCTCGTCTTCATCCTCGTCGTCGTCGTCGGTGCTGTTCATGCCATCGTCCTCTTCCTCTTCTCTCTTAGTTCCGACGGCGCACGTTCTGGCTGGCCGGGTCACGCATGGTCGCAGCGTGTCTCGTTCGGGGGCGTGTCCATTACGGCTCTGAGGGCAGGCGAAGTATCGGTAGGCGGTACGGAATCGCTCCTGGATGTACTCGAACACCATCTGACTGTTCAGACTCCGCGCTACATTCCTCTTCAGGGCAAACGGGTCTGAAGAACAAGACCACACGATCGAGTCAAGTCGCGATGGTTAGCACGAAGCAAGCTGCTTGTCGGTTATGGGTGTGGCCTGTCGAGAAACACTCACAGCCAAAATAACATGGATGATGTGAAAAGATTTGTACGTTTGTATGATGTTAGCTACGTTAGCCAGAAATGAAACGTGTGAGTGTGTTTGTATGTGTGTCTCACCCTCAATGGCAAGGCGGCGACGTGGCCAGTTCTTCACATCTCGGGGCAGAAGCTCCTTCAACCGAATGCTGATGATGTAATCCTCCAGAGCGAACTCCAGCGTGTAGAAACGCAGCAGCTCCAACCATAGCTGGCCGAGAGAGACGCTCTCCGTGTTCTCCAGCACCAGATGGGTCTGTGAGACATATATACATATATACACACACATAGCAGCATCTATCCATCCTTGAATAGTGAATTAGGAGGTAAAGGAAAGACAGAGATATTAAAAAAGGTTCAAATTCCACATATGAGTAGAGAAGCACTTTGTGTGTGTGTGTGTGTGTGTGTGTGTCTCACCTTGCCCTTCTGGTTCTCATTCTTTTTCTCGGCCGATTTTTGGCCGTCATGTTTTTGGGGTTCGTTTTTGCTCTTGTCTCCACGCCCCTCGTTAGCGCTGCCTGGTCTGTGCTCCCACCCCACAAAGTGTCCCAACTGAATGGCGGTCAGGTGATACTCGTCCACATGCTTCACGTCGAACCCATCGATCTGCTCTCACACGCACAGTCAAAACACAGAATCTGCACATCAACCGCAGCCGTGATTAAAGAGGTCAGATGTGCCAACACTGCTAGCAAGAAAACTAACAGGCAGAGAGCTAGCATAAAAGCTGTACATTAGCTGTAAACATTAGCAGTAAGGCTAGCTGTAAAGCTTTGTGTAAAGTTGCGTGTTAGCTGTAAAGCTGGATGTAAAGTTGTAGGTTATAAGTAAAGCTGTGTGTAAACCTGTAGATTAGATAGAAAGCAGTGTGTAAAGTTGTACATTAGCTGTAAAGCCTTTTGTAAAACTGCAAAATAAAAGGTTAACGTGCGTGTGTGTGTGTATGTATGTGTGTGTTACACACCCAGTAGCCGAGATACACAGGTAGAATGGGTTGCTTCCTTTGCTGCAGGAAAAAGATGACCATCAGCGAGAAAGAGTAGGAAGGAATCCCGCCCTCGGCCTGGCAGTCCACATGACACAGCTGCGTGCACACACACGCACACAGTATTATTAATGTTTACAGATGTTTACAGATGTTTAATGTGTGACAGGTGTGAGTGTGTGTGTGTGTGTGTGTGTGTGAACCTTGGCCCAGTAGCGGAACGCCAGCACCAGAGGAACCAGGCGAGGCTCCAGTTTGGCCAAAGCAGCCAGGTGATTGGTGGTGAGGCACGCGACATCATTTCCTGCGCTCACTTTACACAGTAAACCACTGCGCATTGACAGTGTGACAGAGACACAACACAAAACAGCCCCTCAGTAAAGCTCTTGAAGGATTTAATGCGCAAAGAGCTCAGAGTAAAGAAAGAACCTGCACTGACCAGGACACATCGCGGCAGAAGATGACAGGAACTTTAGCATGGAAGTCCGACTCCACATCTGAGAATTCATCTGGACCCAGAAAAAAAGAAAAATACATTTATTAAAAAAAAAAAAAAAAAAAAAGGATACTTCCGCTTCAGTCCTTTTACAAACACAATATGAGGTGTGTGTAAAGGTGTCTGTAGGTTAGGTGTAAAGGTGCGTGGAAACCTGTAAGTTAGGTGTAATGCTGTAGGTTAGGAGTAAAAGTGGAGTGTAAAGCTGTGGGTTAGGTGTAAAGGTGTGTGTAAAGCTGAAGGTTAGAGGTAAAGGTGTGTGCAAAGCTAAAGGTTAGGGGTAAAGGTGTGTGTAAAGCTGTGGGTTAGGTGTAAAGATGTATGTAAAGCTGAAGGTTAGGGGTAAAGGTGTGTGTAAAGCTGAAGGTTAGGTGTAAAGGTGTGTGTGTAAAGCTGAAGGTTAGGTGTAAAGGTGTGTGTGTAAAGCTGAAGGTTAGGGGTAAAGGTGTGTGTAAAGCTGAAGGTTAGGTGTAAAGGTGTGTGTAAAGCTGAAGGTTAGGTGTAAAGGTATGTGTGTAAAGCTGAAGGTTAGGGGTAAAGGTGTGTGTAAAGCTGAAGGTTAGGTGTAAAGGTGTGTGTAAAGCTGAAGGTTAGGTGTAAAGATGTATGTAAAGCTGAAGGTTAGGGGTAAAGGTGTGTGTAAAGCTGAAGGTTAGGGGTAAAGGTGTGTGCAAAGCTGAAGGTTAGGGGTAAAGGTGTGTGCAAAGCTGAAGGTTAGGGGTAAAGGTGTGTGTAAAGCTGTAGGTTAGGGGTAAAGGTGTGTGTAAAGCTGAAGGTTAGGTGTAAAGGTGTGTGTAAAGCTGAAGGTTAGGGGTAAAGGTGTGTGTAAAGCTGAAGGTTAGGGGTAAATGTGTGTGTAAAGCTGAAGGTTAGGTGTAAAGGTGTGTGTAAAGCTGAAGGTTAGAGGTAAAGGTGTGTGTGTAAAGCTGAAGGTTAGGTGTAAAGGTGTGTGTAAAGCTGAAGGTTAGGGGTAAAGGTGTGTGTGTAAAGCTGAAGGTTAGGGGTAAAGGTGTGTGTAAAGCTGAAGGTTAGAGGTAAAGGTGTGTGTGTAAAGCTGAAGGTTAGGGGTAAAGGTGTGTGTAAAGCTGTGGGTTAGGTGTAAAGATGTATGTAAAGCTGAAGGTTAGGTGTAAAGTTGTGTGTAAAGCTGTAGGTTAGAGGTAAAGGTGTGTGTGTAAAGCTGAAGGTTAGGGGTAAAGGTGTGTGTAAAGCTGAAGGTTAGAGGTAAAGGTGTGTGTGTAAAGCTGAAGGTTAGGGGTAAAGGTGTGTGTAAAGCTGTACGTTAGGGGTAAAGGTGTGTGTAAAGTTGAAGGTTAGGTGTATAGGTGTATGTGATGCTAACCGCTCTTCTTCAGGATGTCCAGCACTTGGATGAGGACGTCAGGTTGTGTCATCTGAAACACAGAAAGCGTGAACAAGAATAAAAATCAGACAAAAACCACCAACAACATGAGGACAGGAGACATTTTATGGACTTACACTGGAGGGATAGAGAACATCGATGTTGACGTCACTGGACTTGAAGGCGAATCGCGTGAGACAGGAACCGTAGAGACGCAGAGAACAAGCTGAGACACAGAGACAACATAGTAACTACACAATAGTCCAGGTGTGTATGTGTTTGTTTGTGTGTGTGTGTGTGCGCGCGTACACACACCAGGTAGGTGTCTCTGGATGATCAGCTCCATGCTCCGCAGCACGGTGTCTCTCTGCTGGAACTCCTGCTCAGAGATGCCATGCTCCTGCGCCGCCTCCATCACGGCCGAGTTCAGTGCTCGCAGGTGAGCCGGAGATGGAGGGGGTAACGAACGCAGCTCGTTCTCCTCCTGCTTCTCCTACACACACACACACACATACATTAAAAGCTGTAAATATTACTGTATAATTTATAACGTTAAATATAATGTAATCTAAAACTGCCTGTCATCTGCCCCGCCCATTTTTTTTTAGATTGACAGGCTGCAAGGGGTAAAGCTTTTAAAGGGGGGTGGGACATAGAACACTCCAGACATTGAGAAGGTTGGGCGACACTTAGCAAGCAGCTGTAATCAGTTTAGCTGAGAGAAAAAATACTTGGATAAAGCTGATTAAGATTTCGATTTGATTCACATAAAAGATTCTAATTCGACTGATAAAGATTCAGTTGATGACAAAAAAAAAGATTCACCTGATAAGGATTTTGATTCAGTTGATGAAAAAAAGATTCAGATTCAGTTAATAATATAAAGAGATTCAGATTCAGTTAATAATATAAAGAGATTCAGATTCAGTTAATAATACAAAGAGATTCAGATTCAGTTAATAATATAAAAAGATTCAGATAATAATAAAAAGAGATTCGGATTCAGTTAATAATAAAAAGAGATTCGGATTCAGTTAATAATATAAAGAGATTCAGATTCAGTTAATAATAAAAAGAGATTCGGATTCAGTTGATGGGGAAAAAAAAGATTCAGATTCAGTTAATGGAAAAAGATTCAGATTCAGTTAATAATAAAAAAAAAAGATTCAGATTCAGTTAATAATAATAAAAAAAAAAGATTCAGATTCAGTTAATAATAATAAAAAAAAAAAGATTCAGATTCAGTTAATAATAAAAAAAGATTCAGATTCAGTTGATGGAAAAAAGATTCCTTCATTCCTCAAGGAATTCCACCTCAGATTTTGTGAGTGAATTTTTAAACAACATTGTGGTAACTTTTTCAGCAATTCTTTTTCAGTCAGTGTGTGCGAGTGTGTGTGTGTGTGTGCGCCTGTTACCATGATGTTCTTCTTGTGCCGTTTCTCTTTGATGTGTTTGTGAGCACCCTGGATGTTGTCCACATGAACCGAGCAGAGTTTGCATAGATACTGGAAATTTGGGTAATCTGGGGACTGCTGTAGAAACCACACGCACAAGCACACACACACACACACACACTTACTTGAGTGCCCAGACATACAAACGTAAGGCCATTAACAGCTCATTAACTCTCAGCACTCTAGGCGCTGCCCAGTCACATCTGCAGACAGAATGCCCATAATGCACTGCTTGAAAACGGCATGTGTATGCAGGGACCAGGGTGTGATTTGTGATTTGCGTGTGGAATGGATAGCACTAGCAGTCTAGAAAATGTATAAAGCACTGAAAATGCAGTTTGATAACATTAACAAATGCACAGCTTTTTGTTTATTCCCCAATTCCCAAGCCTGTTTACTTTTCATTTGTTTGTCTATTTACTTATTCTTGTGGTTAGTTAGTTACTTTATTCATAAAATATTTTTAGTGATTGTTTGTTTTAGGATGACACAAGAGCATCACGGCCAACTTTTTCATCGCTGTTCCATGAATTATAATATATTACAGGATCTGAGGGCAGCATCATAAGCACGTCATATTGTAATATTTCTGGCGTGGAGGGTCACATGACCTTTTTCAACTCTGCTCATTGGTTCAGATAACGTTCCAAGGATGTCATCCTTTGCATTAAAACAAAACAACAGTTTTCCCAAAAGGAAAAGGGGGGAATTCAATCAATTCTAATTGACTGGCGAGTGTGCCGAGGCGGTGACACTCTCACCTTGGTCAGTCTGTGGATGTAGTCTCTCTGCAGTCTCTCCTCGGCCTGTTTCAGTCCCAGCTGCTGATCAGTGGTCAGGTTCATCTCATCCGCACCATCTGGAGTGCTCTCCGCCGGCCGTCTTGCCAACACCTCGCCTGACGCAGACAAAAGCATTCAGATCGCCGTTAGAGCCCAATTAAACCACATCATCGAGGAAGGAGGGGAAAAAAAAAAAAAAAAAAAAAAAAAACAATTTGGACAGATGTTTGACGCGTTTACACTAGTTTAGTGCCAGTAGATCTGGGAAGTACCGACAGTTCCATATGCATATAGGTTTATATAGAACGGTCACGGATTTCCAGGGTGCAATGATTTTTATCAGCAAGTCGGAATATATTTTAATGGAGAAAAAAAATAAAAATCATAAAACTGTTCATAAACACATTCTATCACGTCGGACACATTCCACACTAGCGGCTGTGCTTACAGGAAGTTACGAGGGATCGTGTTTGCAGCGCTCGCTTCCTCTAGTACCTATGTATCATATCAGTGAGGTTAGCTCGCTAGTTCGCCAACACGCCTAATATATACTATTTTCAGTGCAGAACAAACCTACTGTCTTGCTAAAGCTGGATTATCTAGGTCGCGTTCTTAGCGAGGCGTTTCCTCAGCTAACCTTGTTCAGCTAACTCGAGTTTATGGCGCCTGTTTGCGCGGCGCCTCGGCTTCCGGAACACATCATGTAATGAACATGCTGAGAAAAAAAAAACAAACAACAACAAAGTTTTAATCACCAAGAGACCTGTCCACCTTCAGTTTGTCTCTGTAGTATAAACGCTCTGAGTTTCTGCGAGACCTGTTCGCTGGCGGCAGGCTGGAGCGCCGCTTAGCGCCGGGACACGACCCTGAGCCAGAAGAATCTTCTAGAAAGTGTTAGTTTAGTAGTTTAGTGACACACACACACACACACACACACATACACACACACACTCTCTCTCTCTCGCTCTAGCTCACCTGTGTGTCTGTCCCTCAGTGCAGGTCTGGGGGTTTTATTCGGAGCAGTGTTCTCCTCCTTCGTGCTGAGAGGCGTGAGGTTTCCACTCCTGACCCCCTGCTGAGTCGGATTCCTCGCGTTGCCTCTCTCCCCCGAGCCCGTTCTCCCAGTCAGCCTGCGCGCTTTGCTTCTGCCCGATTCCTGTGGACTTCCTGCTCTCCCTTTGCCCCCGGCGTACCCACCCTGGCCCTCCTCCTTCACTCTGGATGCTGCTGTGTTTTTACTGCGATTTGGCGTCTTGGCGTTCTCGCGCTCCTTCTGCGCTCTGGATGAGGCCTTGCTCCCGCCCGAGCGAGACGCCTTTCCGGACTTCAGCGGGCTTTTGGTCTCGTCCATAGTGTTGACGATGAGGGGTCTGTACGTGTGTGTTTGTGTGCGTGTGTGTATAACTAAAATAGTAATAATAAAAAAGAAAATTAAAATAAAAGCACAGAGGTTCCACAGGACGATCGTGTCCGAACCTGGAGAGAGACGGAAAAGTTAAATTATGTATTTATTTATCTTAAATGAAAATGTAAAATTCTAGATCATAAATCATACAGCTTACTAACTTTAAAGGAAAGATTTTAAACTATTCAGAGTCACGTTAGGCTGCGGTCACATTGTGGGCGTGGCATATCCTGCGTCTTAACTCAGCACGACTAGACATTTAGTCAAACGTTACAACTTCCAGTAATGGGAGTCAAACAGAGGAATTTACTCACGCAGTTATTTGCTTTTTGTCGCTATTTCCACCAATTATTAGGATAAAATAACATTTTCTATACTTTGCCATGTTAAAAACTTGTTAAAGACAGGAAATAAAAAGTATCGCCCAAAAAGATTGTCTCAAAATCCGCCACAAAGGAAAACGGAGCTGTCAAGGTCAGAGGCTAAGCGATATGATCATATAATATCTATATCGTGATCATTTACCACACGATACACCTTCCTGATATAGTCAGTATAATGGCTTAAAAAAAAGACTTCTATATTTCATTTGAGAATTTCAAAAGTAATGGATTCCCTCTACTTCAGTG